>VYZM01019575.1:10759-62857 GCA_013398915.1 Dromas ardeola | reverse complement strand
TAGAGGGAGGATGGCGAGTGCTAAATTTGCCCTCCGGGAGTTAGTAACTGTATAAATCTGGTATCTTGAAATTTCTCCAAAGATGTTTACAGTCTCTTCCAATTCTGTGTATAGAAGGCACACATTGTGCTAGGTGACAGTATAATTATTAGAAAAATGAATACGCTCGTTTTTCTCACAAACAAAATTGAATTTCAGAACCTCTCTGATACAGCCCATCAAGCACGTTTCTGAAGCAGTAACATTTTCTTAAGACTATAGGGCGGTAGCATTAGGAGCAGAGAGAGCTTAGTGAGCTGGTTATTGATGGTAGGAATAGCTCAGAGTGAGGTGCTGGCTGTTCAGCGGCTCAGGAGTTTGCTTGCAGGGGAACGTTGGTGAAGCTACATGGGAAAAGCAAAATTTTACATACCTCACCGGAAGCCCATAATTCAGTGTCAGGTTCAGCAAGTGTAAGGCATAAGTAGAAAAAGAGGAGTCACTGTAAACTTGCTCGTAGACAAAAATTCTTTGCTCGGAGGTAGATGACTACAGGGCGGTTGGAGCGGGCTGTAGAGGCGTAGGGCCCTTTGCTCATGTTCTGCAGGGCTTCGTCTGCAGAGGAAATAAATAGCATTACTGGCACTAACACTGTAATTATTCATGCATACTGCGAAGACTGAAGCTAATAGTTTTGTACTAGTCTATTTTGGGAAAGCTTGTTATCTGTGGTGTTGTTAAAATTGAATACTTGGTGAAGGTAGGTTATACCAACACCCAACTTCTGTGGGGTTTTCTGAATTGCTGAATGTTTATTATGTATGTAGATGGTAAAAGCATTAGGCATCAAAAGCACTCAGCTGGCTTTATTTTTGTGTGCTTGTATGGAGACTGTAGTTGTAACGGTTCCCAACAACATGTAGAAATGCAGGACTGTAGGTACTAACCTGTCATCGTGGGTTTTTTAGTTTTACTTTAATCTTCTTGAAAAGAAAGGGTTGCTTTTACATTTCCAGTGTTAGGAATTGGCCCATGTCTCCCCAGCACAACATGTCTGTTCTAGTCATTTGATTGCCATAGCCTAAAATACGTGCTTTGCTAGGCAACGTGAGTCGAGAGGTGAAGTTTGTGCTATAAACTTGAAGCAATTTGCACCATCAGAGACAGCTGTGCGTAAATGAATAGGCTGTAGAGGTTTGAAAGTGGAAAGAGGAAAAAATTTGGCTTAGGACAGCAAGATAGACATTTGAAAGGTCAAGAAATTTACCTCTGTTCATCTAGGGTTATGTTTGTTTCTTCTAAAACAGGGCTGCAAAACTTTAAAAGTGCTCATGTGATTGTGTTTTAAGGGAGCCTCTTGGCTTGCTGGGCTGCTTAAGTATCCACAGCCTTAAGATTTTTCCCATGAGGTAATACAGACGTTGGTATAGTAATATGTTTAGAGTGTGAGTGTTTCTGTTAATAAACAGTTCCTTCAGATGAGCTCAGTAGTACATAATGCCACTCCAGTGTGGTGGCTTCCAGAACTTTGTGTTGTGTTTCTGAGCGCGCCTTACATCCTGTCCATATGTGCTGTGTCATTGCATTTTTTAAATTACTTTAAATACACTGCAAGTATTTCAAATGCCCATATATAGTTTCAGAAAGACCCAATATATTGTAATACGTGTGATAAATCAGTACTGCCATTTAACACTGTAGCTAATTACTCTGTCTTCCACTATAGGTTGCACAGAGCATTGAGGATCATCATCAAGAAGTAATTGCTTTCTGCAGAGAAAAAGGTTTCCATGGTTTGGTTGCATATGACTCCGATTATGCATTGTGCAACATCCCTTACTATTTCAGTGCCCATGCCCTAAAACTGAGCCGTAATGGGAAAAGTCTCACAACAAGCCAATACCTAATGCATGAAGTTGCCAAGCAACTGGACCTGAATCCAAATCGCTTTCCTATTTTTGCTGCTCTTTTAGGTAAGTGAAGTAATAAAAGAACTCGTGCTGCCAGTCAGACTTACGATTTCAGTTTCTGTTAACTGTTTTAAAGTATGTGTGTATAATTTGACAAAGCACCTGGGCAAAGACGTCCCTTTGTTTCAGACATTCCTACTATACTTGAGGTGGGCCGGATGCGTTTTTGTGAGGCCAGACATGCCGAATTTGTAGAGACCTGCGAGCAATGCAAATTGTGGCTGTCTAGAAACAAGAGTAGAAAGTAAGAATTCTGCAAAGCTCTTGCCTAGCCAGAATGTTCTCAGTGGGTGGGGGTGAATCAGGACAATTGTGGTTCTGCTAGTTTTGGTCTTACATAGTATGAAGCCTACTTTTAACCATACGCTTTCCAGACTGGGAAAGCATACTTTTGTCCTGTTTTGTATTCTACCTAAAAATAACATATACAGAGTAAAGGTTTTTGGATTGCAGGGGCTTTTTTTTTCTCCCTCAGAAATGAGTATTGGGCAAACACAACAGCACATCAGCTGCACCAGAAATATACTATGTAACGGAGTGAAATTCCACATTTCTGAAAGCAGAGGCGACCAGCATCTTACCATTCCCTTAGTGCTGTTTGGATAGTTTCTTAGCACTCCTGCTTCTAATGCTAAATCGTGTAGTATCTTTAAAGGAGCATAGGTAGGAAGGACTTCAGTTCAACATCTCTGCTTAAGTGAGGCAATTTTAACACACTGTATTTTCCACAGCAGTGGTAGAGAATAGCTGTCGTGCTCTCTCAGAAGAGTGAATTAATTACTAGTTGACTCCAGTAAATAAGATCTGTTTAAAACAGCATTCTAACTTCTTTTTAAGCACGGAACAGCCATGTTCTTGATCTGGTCATACTGAGCAAACAAATTAAGAAAACTGGATTTTCTTTTTATTTTCTCATCGACCCGTTTTAGTACAAGTGCACGATACAAGCGTACAAGTTCTCATTTGAAAGATGTGAATGAGAGAGGCTACGTATTACTGCTTTAGCATACTATTATTTTAGTAGTCTTTAATATTAAATTGTTTCTAGTCCAGGCCAGGTACCTTCCGTGGTAGGAAGGAGAGAACCAGTGCATCTTATAGCAGAAAGCCACAAGTATTTGTCTAGTGGAAGTTGCTTTTTGTTAGTGGATGTTTTTCGTATCCAGAATGGTTGCCTGCCTGCCTGGCTGGAGGAATGGTAGATGATTGGCTAAGTTGCAGTTTAAAACAAAAACTCTGTGTAAATTGCATGACAAGACTACTATTGCTAAGCTTTGTTTTGGAGTCTATAAATAAGTTGTTGCATGCCAATTCAGTGAGTAAGAATCACTGCTTGAAAAGCAGTTTCACAGTTGCAGATATGCTTTATGGAATTAATGTGAAGTACATGTGAACGACATCGTTTTAACTTGTCACAGAATTACAGCTGCATGGCCAGTTGAGGCAGTGCTTGGTTATATTAAATGGTACCTGTAAAACATTCTGGTAAATTTCTTGAAGGTTTTGCAATTCTATGCAAGAAGCTCTTGAATGTTTTTCTGTCTTGATATGTTACATGACAAAACATTTTTCGGCTTGCTCTGGGGAGAAAAAAACTTGAGGTCATTTCACATGATCACTGGAGAGATATTTTGTAGTTTGGTTTTTTTCCCTAAATTGGTACAAAGGTTAAAAAAAAAACAGTTCAGCTACAAGTTTAGTTTTGTGTATTCTTTTGCATTTCTTTTGTGTGTGTATTCAGTATGAGTAAGCAAAATAGAGTAAAGTTTATGGAAGTCAGGGTTAGAACAGAAAATACTTCAGAGGTCTTCCTGCAATGAGGGTTGGTGGTTGTTTTTTTTGTGTGTTAGTGAATATTAGGAAACCTAGGTATTTGGTGATACAAATAATGGTTATATATAAGCTTACAGCAAACAGATGCTGTTTGACTTAAAGTACTGGCAACATTTTTTAACTTTTGCAACCTTAGGAATATAGTAACTTCAGGATTTTTAATAAAATACTAAATGCACCTAAGCATGTAATTGTGTGTAGTGTGGCGTATGTTTAAAGCAGGATGTCTCATTCAGATCCAAATTCTTCTATTTAATATTTGAGGGCTTATCTGGCTTCAGAGGTTGATTGCTTGCTATGGCCTCTTTGGGTCTCTTGAACTTGTAAGTAGAATGAAGAAAATAACAAAAGGAAGCAATAAGTGAGTGCTTGATTACATGGGAAGGCATATGAATCTGCTACATTGCTCTTCTGGCTACATCAGTGTAACTCCTCATGCTAGTACTTTGTTTAGGAATAAATTAATGTATTCTGAAATAATTGCAGCTAAGCTGCTGGTTTAATGTTTACAGTTACAGAAGGCCCAAACTATCATAATAGTTGTATCAATAGTCAGCCTTAGGTCTGCAAATCTGTTTCCCTGTATATGGAAAACTCAAACGTCTCTGTTTTCAGGTACTTTCTTGTCAGTAACTTCAAGGGTCAATCTGGGGATGCTGAAAAGTTAAGAAAAAAATCTTGAATGATTCAGCCAAACATTCAGCAGTGTGAAGGGCCTGAGGAACAACACCGAACTGGTCAAATAAAAAAACGTTCTCTATGGCAAATCTGAAAATTAGTTACGTTCAGGGATAAAGTCTCTATTGAGGTATTCCAGCAAAATATTTTTCTGACTGTACCAACTACGCAGATTCTTAAAGATTACTTTCTGAGAAGGTTATGTGTACACAACCAGCTGTGGTTGGTTGGTTTGTTTTATAGTTTTTCCTACTTACAGCTTTCCATGCAGAAGTGTTTCATAGTTCTAGCTTTATAATAAAAGGAGTGTCCTTGTCATGGGTAGTTATATTGTAGCCAAGATACTGTGACCTCCGAGAATGCGCTCTTCAACAGTAGTTAGGCCAGAACTTTTTATGTAAACAGGGAGTTGATTTGGGTTCTTTTGTAAATTTTTACTCACATACTTCAGAATTATTTTTAAAAAAACTAACCCAAGCTTCAGCAGTAGAAAAACAAACACAGTGTGAGGTATAGGGCTGTAATTCAGTGAAATCTTTAGAAAGGGCAGTGGCTTCAATTAGTATCTAATTGCTTTAAAAAAACCTAAGGCGTACACTATAATAAGCCATTAAAATGGGAAAATCAATATATGTTGAGGTTGTTCAGCCAGGTCAAGAAACAGAGATTGCTTATGTAACGTTGATCTCTTTCCCACTGTGACGGGACTTTGTAAAGTGTTTAGTTATGTAGTCTCATTTTATTTCTCAGTAAAATTTTAGAACTACGTAAGGTAAGTACAGGCATCACTTCTTATTTGGACTACGGAAGACACTGCTGCACTTCAGCATCCTAAATTCTACAATTCAAAATGTTGTGAGAGTTGATCAAATGGTCGGACTGTCTTATGTGTGTATTCAAGGGGATGGAATTAACTGAAATGACAGATGGAGACAAAACAAGATTGAGGTTTTGGTGGAAGGGAGAGAAGCTCTAACTATTTTAAAAGGTAACCTTAGCATCTGCAGGAGTTACTGTTAGTTATCACAAAACTGGCTAGTGGTCTGGCTGTAATTGACTTTTCAGACCTGCGTTATAAAGGCTGTCTAATCCTAGATTAGCAAGAGTGTGGCTGTTGTATACAAACTTGTTGCATCTTTCTGATGCGAGTTTAAAGTTTAGCTCTTAATGAATAAAGGTTATAATGTCTCCTTGCTGGAGATCTCAGCAGTAGGTGAAGTACCGATTGGACACGAAGTCTTCCCTCTCTAAGAAGGCATCTACTAGCCTGCAGGCAATGGACAGCTTTCTTGGTTTTCATGTGTTAAAGAGCATTAAAAGCAAACAAAATTATTTTACAAGCAAAATATTAAGAAAGTAAAAAATTGTTGTCATATTCAAAGAATCCTGTCATATTCCTTGAGTGGGTGAGAGTACAAGATGTTGTCCAAACTGTGAAATTTTAAAAAAAAAAGAAGCTATAAACATATTAACAGCAGTGAGAGCTGTACATTCATTGCTAAGCTGCTGCTCTATAAAGCCAGATACTGAAAATATCCTTAAGTTTTCTACCAGAAGTGTAGTAATACACTCTGTTTAGTTCCTCATAAAGTTTAGATCCACAGAACTCTACCAGTGGTTGATTAGTTAGTCTTCAATTAATTCAAATGTTTGAAATACTTTTTAGTAAGAATTTTTTTCATTTTTTTTTTTCTGAGCGTGATGTGCTTTGGAAAAAAAAAACAACATAATTTAAGTGATCTTCCATTTGGTATGAACAGCTTGGTAAATACAGCCACCATCTCTGTTCGTTGGAACAACTATGTAATTTCCCAGTTACTTTGATGCTGCCAGCTCAGGTTTCTGTCTGACCTGGGCAGGTCAGCAAAAGAAACTTTGGGAACTGGGAACCAGCTAAGTGTCATCGGAGCTGCCCGCGTTCCTGAGGGTTAGATAAATGTGCCTGGTGGCTTGCTGCTTGACCCAGGCTGCGTGACGGAGCAAAGTGCAGGTTCCAGAGGCAGCTCCGATGGGGATCCATAACAGCACGTGCTGGGATGCAGGAAGGGCTTACCAGCTTGTGTTGGAGAGCAGCAGAGCATGTTCTTACACTCTTCACCTGCATCACTAAATCCTGTTGAGGGTCCCCTGTCAGGACAAGCCAGGTTGAGGCTTACACCACGTGTTGTGACTGGCTCTGTTGCTTCTGTAAGTGAGCTGGGTTTCATGGAAGATGAAAGTGTACCTTGCTGCAGCAGCAGCATGCTAATTAGGTTTTTCTGGAGTAACGAAAAGATATCTGCAAGTTCAATCTCTCTCTGTTAATCCTATTGATCAGGAATTGAAGACTCATTGCAAATTTGTTTTGCTGCATGTAGAACGAGTATGTAATGTTTTATGGTGTACTTCAGTAAAGTTCTGCATTATGTTCTAGGTAATCATATTCTACCTGATGAAGATTTGGCTTCCTTTCATTGGAGTTTACTTGGTCCAGAACATCCACTAGCTTCACTTAAGGTACAAATTTCATATAACTACTAGCAATTAAGCTGAAATCAATCATAGCGGTTAACCAGAGCAGCGTACTAGGTTAATTCACAGCAGCTGTGCAAGGCCCTTGTTCTCTGTCACCCTCTGGTATCCCAGTCCCTCTCTGTCTGCAGAGGATACCTGGGGTGATTAGCCTTACGAGGCTAAACTTAGCCTTTGTGATCACCCTCAGTGTCCTTCAGCTACATGAGCCATGCACTCAATAGCTTCAGTGTGGTTTTACTTTGAGAATGTAGCTTCTTACTCTCTTCTTTTTTTTTTAAGAGCAGAATTTCTCATTTAGTCATGTTCTTCAACTGTCAAAAATAATTAGCTGGATATCTTCCTGCCATATTGTCTTATTTTCTACTGGTCTGAGTTTGTGTGTAATTGGTAGTTTTCTGTACTTCTTAAAGTGTGAAAGTGCTAGAGAAGAAGGCTTATGTGGCCTTCAGTAGGTTTGGGTTTTTTTGAGACAAGTAATTTGTGTCTGATGCTCTTAGTTTACAGTATGTCTGTTCTGCTGCTTCATCACACTTGCTCTGTGCATCTGCCAAGTAGAGAGCTATAAAAGGGAAACTGGACACATCAGAGAATGGGATAATAGTGACCTACCTTTCTTTCTGCCACAATAGACATACCTTTTTCCCTTTCTCCTAAGGTGTACACTGCAGCAAATCAATTTGCTTTTGTAAATTCTGTAAGACTGTTTTGTTATATCTACAACAAAAATAGGTGGGATTTTTTTCCCCTTCTGTTCCAAAAGTTTATTAAGCATTGAAAAATTGTAACTTATTTTGCTAAAGATAGAATTTAAAAATAGATTGAAGGTTTTCAGCAGAGTTTTTAAGGCTTGCACATGCATTGCTTAGTGAACAACTGTGACAATTTGATGTTACGCTCATCCCCTGTTCTGCTGCCGCTCCTGTGTTTAGAAAGGTAAGTGTCAGCACGTTGTAGTGGCAAAACAAAATATGCATGCATGTTTGCTACTTCCTTGTAAAACTAAAGATGAAAAAATGAAGGACTGAAAGAGTGTGCCTGTATTTCCATTTTTTACTGAAAAGGTTAAAATGTAGGACTTCTCTTAAAGCGGCTGATAAACTTTCTGATGTTCAGAATACTTTTCTGTGTTTTAGGCTGAGTAGACTTGTTTTACAACCAGTTCAGAAGATGATTTCAGACACCTAGACCTTCTGAAAAGCCTTCTAAATATATACTGAATTACTTGACTAGAATGAAAGTTAGATATTTGTCATCTTTGCTTCTAGATTGACATTTTCAGTGGAAACACCAATTGGGCTTTGTAGCAGGCATCCGAAGGAAATGAAACTTGTTTCCTGAGAGCGTCACGGGGCTGGCTTAGGCAGTCCTCCCTGTATTTATTTAATCTGTTGGCCAGTGTTAATCAGATTTGAAAGTGGTTCCCATTCGGCTGTTGCAGGCTCCCTGAAAACTGATACACTGTTATCAGTGAAAAAAGCCCCAAATTAGTGCCCTTACTGAGGGAAAAGGCTAGTGCGGCACATGATTTGTTTAATTTCACAGCAGCTTGCTGGCCAGTTGTTCAGCCCCAAACTCACCGCAGCACTTCTGTCTGCTGGCTGATAATTATGTCAAAGGGAGAGAAAGAAGGGCTAAAGCAACAATGGCACAGGTCTGCAGGAAACCAATCTTCATTAGTTGCTGGTCATGGAATAACTTATTTTTTTTTTTTTTTTAGCTTAAGTTTCCACAGTGCTTATGGATTGAAATTAGAACATGTTTCAGTAGCTCATTAACTCAATTTAATTTCATTTGGCTTACTAGTACATCAGTGATGTCATTACAGCTCTCTCTGTGAGACCGCTTCTCTTAATTGTAGGTGTGCAGAAAGCAATATTGCGTATAAATTTTATGAATGCTTAAAAACCCTAAAAGATTTGTTTGTATTAGCCACAAGCCTGGTAGCAGGAATTAGTTTCGGAATAGTTACAAAAAGTGCAAGCTGTGGTGAACACTGGAAAGGGGAGGGGGGGGAAGTTATTGCGGTTGCCCAGGGTGTCATCCCTGGGCTGTACTTAGAAACTTCGCTTTGTTGTGTCTCTTTAGAGTTGCTATTGAGTATTCTTCATACTCGGGAACCAAGGGCTCTAATTCCACACCTCATTCAATTCAGGATTTGGAAAACTTTATCTCATTGTGTAAAGATGTTAATCTTTTGGATCTAAGACAGTATGGTCTTGAGCATCAAAGCTAACAGGTTCAGTTCCCCATGGCCTGATTTGTTGCTTTTCAGTGAGAACTGTGAGAGTTAATAACATACAGTTTATTTTCTGCATTCTTTCTCACTCTTTTATTATGAGGTAGCAAAGTGGTTACTTTTCTGACAAGAGAAGCTTTGCTAGTTCATCAATTACAAAGTGTGACTTAGCGAAGACTGGTAGTTTCTCTTCTGATAGAAAATTGGTACACCTGCTCAGTTGTCAACATATTGAGGTGAAAAAAAGCAAAACTGAGGAACCTGTACCTCTGTTTGAAAGAGGGACATGAGGGTCGTGCTTTCATCTAGGAACCAGCTGAATTGAAATGGGGAAAAAGGAACGGAAATGGAACCTGAATGAAGAATCCACATTTCGCATCTAGAAGGAAACGAACCTAACAGTTCATGCTGGATAAAAAGCCTTTCAGAAAATATGAACAATGGCCATCAGCTCAGCAAAACTGTGAAGTTCTATGGACAAATTTAAATGAAGAGATTTTAATGGCTATTGCTGCAAAAGGGAAAAAGAATTAAAAGCTGACACTGCAAGCTGTTCAGACTCAGGGTCTTGAACGTCTAAATGTAGATGGACAATGCATCTAATGCATCTAATAAATGCGTAGACCTGTGCTTGCGTCCTGTTACCTGTCTGAGAGCAGAGTTCACTGGAATGACCAGCTGAAACAAGAAAGGTGTTGACAGACTTTCTGAGAAATAATTTAACTGCTAGACTTTGCTTGGAAACTAGCATTATACTACTTTTTATTTGTGTGCTTTGGGATTTATCTTTAAGACAAAGACAATTCAGTTCTCACCCTGGGAGAGCTTGTTACAGGCTGGAGCTTCAAGATCAATGTGTAATACCATCAGAATTATATTAGGAGGGCAGTTTCTTATCTCTGGAATGAATTTGTTATCTATTTAGGAGCACATACCACGGAAGAAGTGCTGACTCCTTATTCACAAGGTAACCTTAGAAACAAGTCTTAATGCAATCTCTCATTTTGAAAAAGAAGAGTATGCAGGGAAACTTTTTGAGATTGCAGTCTTCATTTTGTGATGGATCATCTTCCCATTAGGATAGTTTTGAAGGGATGAATTCATTGGACTATCTTTGGCAAACTTTTGATGTGCCCACCAGCCAATGTTGTACATCTGTTTTTACCTGGCAAAATTAGCTGAGTTTCCTTCGTTGTTTCATCTCAGTAGAGAAGCAAAGCGGGCTGCTTCTAGAAAGCAATCCAAAATATGCAGGTTAGGCTTCTTCTCTGAATTGCTGTAGGAAATTCCTCTCTTTCCCTGTTGACTTCAGAGGGTGTCTGCCAGAGGGAGACTAATATGCTAAGTAGGTGCTTAGGTATTACTGCTGCTCAGATAACAAAGGTGGTATTCTTAAGATGTGCTTAAAGTAAGTATCTTTTTTTTTTTTTTTTTTTTTTTTTTTTTTTTTTCTTTTGATGCTAAGGGTCATCAAAGGATGATGCAGGTCAAAAAGGACCTCAGGAAGTCATCTAGTTCAACCTCCTGCTGAAAGCATGGTCAGTGTTGTGGTTGAGGTTGGTACAGGTTGCTCAGCGCTCTTTGCCTGGTCTAGTCTTGGAAATCTCCAAGGTTGGAGACTGCACAACCTGTCTGGGCAGCCTGCTCCGTGGTTTGACCGTCCCACCGGTAAAAATGTTTTGCCTTGCACACAGTCTGAGCCCATCTTGTTTCAGGCTATGTCTGTTGTCTCTCGTCTTTACACAGTGTACCACTGCGAAGAGCCCGGCTTCATGTGCTTGGTAACCTTTTTGCAGGTAACAGAACGCTACTGTTAGGTATCTCCAAAGCCTCGTCTGAATTCAGACAGGCTGAATAAGCCCCATTCCCTCAGCCTCTTCTCATAGAGCAAGTGCTCCAACTCCTTAAACATCTTGCCTCCTGGCTGTGCTCCTGCTCCACAGCCCGGGGTGCAGCTGGCCTTCTGCTGCCAGGGCACCCTGCTGGCTCACATCCCGCTTGCTGTCTTCCAAGAGCCCCAGGTCCTTTTTGGCACAGCTCCAGCCTGCAGAGTAGCCAGGGGTGATTCCTGCCCAGGTGCAAGACTTTGCTTTTGTAGTCATTGAATTTCTTAAGGTTCCTGTTGGCTCATTTCTCTAGCTCGTCTAGGTCTTTCTGGAGGGCAGCCCAGCCCTTGAGTTCATGGTCATGTGCAGGGTTGTCACGCAGGTTGTCTCATACGAAGCCTGTCTGTGTCACATCTTTGGCTTGTGTTTCTACTCTCCCCTTTTCTTTCTGATATCATTTTCATTCCTCTTTAGAATTGATTTTAACAGAGCCCTATGTATATAAATTGTTAGCACATGATTTCCATGTTGTGTGCATTCTTGTTACCATCAAGACATGCAGCAGTAGAAAGAGGTCCGTTTCCCGACCAGGATGGGGAGAGGAAGAGAAAGAAATTCTAATTGAGTAACTCTCTTCAGGGAAAAGCTGAGGTTTGCTGGTTGGAGAGCACTGCAAGTCACCCAGGGAACTTCTTGCCTCTTCAGGAAGCTTGTCATTAGATCAGATGTATGACCAGCTCGTAAGATTAAGTGGTTTTAACCTTCAAAGTCTGAGACAAGATCCGAACGGTTCGGGTGTGCTCTCTAGTAGAAATTACTAGACAAAAATAACAAAACCCAGGCAATTTGTTGTAGTATTGTTCATGTCTTCAGCCTTTTTTCTCGCCAGTGGAAAAAAAAACATGTTCCCTATGTGTCACCTCACAGTAGCTGAATGTTCGAGGTTTCTTTTTTAATGGTTTGAAAATAAAACTAAACTGATTATCTCTTTCCAGCAGGCACAACAGTAAATGTTGGTACTTCTGTTGATTAGCTTTTAAAGAGTTCACTTCCTGGAGACAGTGGGCAACTGGAGTTGTCCTAGAATTGTGGAGCTTTTCCGAAGTGTAGTTTAGGTACCTTCTACGGTATCCTAATAGTCCCATGGAGTTACACATATGTGAGTCTCTTCTCTTTCAGTAAAGCATTTCTGCAGAATTATTTTGTCAAAACTAAGACATTTTTATATTGTAGCTTCTGAGCTTATAGTGTTGCGCTCTGCCTCATTTTGACAAATGCCTATGTAGAATTAATTCCCTTTCCCCACTTAATCTTTTCAGCGTGCATTAAAAAAATAGCTTCTAGGAAGAAATCTCTCATAATGAGAAACTGGTAAAATATGATGCTGATTTTACTATAAAATGCTTTGTGTGCAACTAAAAGTAAGTTTGAACGAACCATGAACAGGTTTTCTGTAACTTTTGTTGTTAAGTCTCAATTTTTCCCACTTAACACTTAATAAGACTTAGCCTGTATTTTAATGCACACAGCATTAGAAATGTTATTTGTGATTCAGTAACAAATCTACAATTTTGGATTTCTGGAAAGTTCTAAAATGAGTAGAAATCTTTTCTTCTTTAAGATCAGGAAAGTACCTCTTATTTCTCTACATCTCCTTTATAGCTTCTGTGTAGGGCCTGCCATTTTTAGTTTTGAGGGTGGTCTTACATCCGGACTGGCTGTCTTTGAAGCAGAATAAAAAAAAAATCCAAATATCTGAAATGTCTCTAAATCTGTACGTACTTTCAGAAGGCCTCATTTTAGGAATTAAGAATATGCTCCAGCGAGGTCTTTAGGCTGTTTGTTTAAAAGCAGCAAAACTGGGGGCAGTATGCCCTTAATATGTCTCACTTGAGCTTTATGCTTCTAGGATCTGAGCTGAATATTAGTGCTAGAGTGATGGGATGTCTTCTCTTGATGCTAACTGCTTACGATTTATTAAATATTGCTATCTTGGGTATCACGTAACACTAATGATAGATTGTTTACGCCTTTCATCCACTGAATTTTCAAGCAGAGATTGCAGAAACCCTTAAGTAGTAATGCAGGGCTTCTCCGAGGGACTCTGCAGCGAGCACATCTAACGTGACACAGCCATGTTATGATTCAGCTGCTTTAGAGATGTATAATTGTACAAATAAAATGGTAGGTGTTCAGAAGATGACTTCGATTACCAGTGGGAAGAAAATCTATTGCTTCTGCTTGCAGGTTGGGTGCAAAATTTTATCATCAGTATTCGTGACTGTAAGCTTACACGCAAATGTGATCTATAGTTAATATTGTTGTGTATACATTCAGAATGCACACTAGTGAAAATTTAGAATTTATTATCTGAAATAGAGATAATTATCATGCCACTAACTGCACTGTACAGAACTGTTGTTAATTTAGGCTCATAAAATGTGGAGCTCATCTCTGGCAGAGAATGACCAGGTATGAAATGAACATCCTGACATTTGTAAAAAAGTAGACGTTAGGAGAAGAAGATTGATAAAAACGGGAATCTGGGCAAAAATTCAATGGTCCAAGTGTGAAGAAGAATAATAAGGGCAGGAAAGAAAATAATTACATATGGTAGACTCCATCTAAAATAAAATGGGGTTGTGGTACAGGTTTTAAAGTTGCATAAACATTTCTGACAAGGCTGAATTGGAGTATTTTCTAGTAAAGTATGACACCTCTTTGTACAATGGAAGCATATAAAGATTTTTCACATTTTCTCGTATCTTAAAAATTAGGGCTGTTAAATAATAATTATGATGTCTCGAGTCTTGAATCACTGAATTTTGCAAATAGGCAAATTAAAATATGTTAGAAGCCAAAAACCCAGCTGCCCCTGTAGGCACGGGTGGAGTGCTTCAGAACTGTGCAGAGATTCCAGACAGAATTTTTAGAAATTCCTCAGGCATTCTCTAAAATTTAGGACATGTAGTTGGAGACCTCTTTCTTGCCCCTCTGAGTATGCGCGTTGTGCAGCGCAGGGGGAAAGTAACAGAAAGTGCCAACGGTTGAGTAGTTCTTCAGACCCAGCTGGCAGCACCACTCACTGCTCTGAATGTCACAATGGTCCATGATGGTTGCTTGACCTGAAGTTTCTATACCCCAGACAGGATCACACAGTCCGTGTAAGAGCAGTAATTCCTAGAATCATGTTGCTGAATAATCTTCAGTTATATTTTCAGGACAGTCGGTATAGGAGGAGCCTGTTGAGAGTGTTGAGATGGAAGTGCAAGGTGTCCAGGACCATCCCATTCCCCTCCTTTCTCTGTGTGGACATGAGAAGGGATCGTGCCAAAGAACTGGGGGCTTTGGACATCTTCCTGCAAAGTTCTTCCAGCTCTTTATTCTTAGTACAGAGAGAGGCCTTTCACTACAAACTCCGAAGTGATTCTTATCTTTTCAAACCCGTGGCGTGAGTCGGTGACCAGTGAATCAATGGGAATTCATCATTTTCCTAAGATCTTGAGTAGACTGTACTATGGACTCTGATTTGTAGATAAAAATCTGTGGTCTGTATGGGCTCAGGTCATAAACTCGAGGGAAATTTTTAGCATGCGTTTAAGCACGTTTCTCAACCATTCAAAATAGGTGGTGAATGTGAGAGGTCAGACACATCTGTCATTGGATGGTAGAACGTAATTTTTTTTAATGCCAGAATATTGAAAATATTTTATCAATGGAATTCTTAATTTCCTCTGTGTCTGCAAAAAGAGTAACTAGCCCTATCACCATGCTGATACTGAAATTCTTGAAAGAGAAAGTAACTATGCTTGCATCAGAGCGACAACAGAAATCCATACATCGTTCTTTGTTGATGTATAATATAAAAGAAATAAAAATAATCCCTTGCCTGAAATGTGATATATGATGTGAAGCTGTATGAATGTGTACAACTACAGATAATGAAATATACAAAATTAGAAAACACTAATTATTAAACTATGTAATCTTCATATAATGATTTTTAGACCACTTTCTGTAGAATCCTGAAAAGACATTTCCTTGAGATATTCCTTTTCTCCATTTGTTTTTCACATCTTTCCTTTTCTGTGTACGTAGAGATCTTCCTGTTCCCAGTGTATCTGTTTCATCAATTCTGATACCACTTCACATTCACAATATAAACTGTGTCAAAAGAAAATATTTTCTGGCATATATACACATATAAAAAATGGATTTATCCACATTAGATCTAGCATTCTGCTCTAGAGGAAATGTCCAACTAGAAAGCAGTAAAATAATCAGCATTGTTGACTTTGTTTGCTGTTGGAGCTGATAGTTGACCAGCAAATATTTACATAAAGGTGAGGTTTCACATATATATAAATATACTGTAGATGAAAAATATATGAGTCACCGTTGAAGATGAAGTCGTAAAAACAAGGTGGAAGGTCCAAAAATATTTAGATACTAAATCTGGCAACATGGGATTTGTTGAGTATATTTTCAATAAATAAGCAGTTTAGTTCTCTGCTGTGTAACTGAAGTATCTTGGGCTACCCTGTTATTTCATGCTGGCGTGTGTGTTTGTTTGCACAGGTACGTGCTCACCAGTTAGTTTTACCGCCTTGTGACGTAGTGATCAAAGCCGTAGCTGACTACGTCCGTAATATTCAGGACACCACTGATTTGGATGCCATAGCAAAAGATGTTTTTCAACATTCACAGGTAAAGTATAAAGCAAAATACTGTTTTGGTTTGGGTTTGTTTTTTTTTTTCTTAAACCAATTGTGATATACATTTGTGTTGAAGAATTGCGTTCTATAAAAATAGTGTTTTGCATCAGTTAATAACAGGAATCTGTTGGTATAGGCAGCATCTTACATACCCTAATTTCACTTTCCACGCTTTCCAAAGGTAAAAATACTGCATTTACCCTCAGTGCTTTAAAGTTAAATTCTTGATAACCAACGGGGTTTTGTAGTTTGGCTTTGTGTTCTGTCATTGAGAATCAGTGGTACGTGAAGATAGTATTTTCAAGCTTCTTCCTTACATGGATTGAGGTATTTCTTGTGCTGGAGTAGTGCTGTAGTCCTCAGGGGTCCGTAGCGTTACTACTGTATGTGATAATGGTATGCATTAACTGCTCCACAGTACCGTGCTCGCCTATAGATGCCGTGCCTGGATTTGCTCCTGACAGATCTTTTTTTTTTTTATTTTAGTCTAGAACAGATGACAAAGTTACTCGATTTAAGCGAGCAGTTGCTTATTACTCAGCAACTAATAAACCTATGCCATTTCATCCACCACATTACCTAGGTAAGTAATTAAAGAAATAAGGCTTTTCATTGTAACTAAAACGTTGGGATAACCCTAAATCAGAAATAGTATTATTAGCAGGATGTTTTAGAAATGTTTATATTCTCTGGCAGTTTTCCTTGACCCTTGAATACGAGGCTTCAAAAGAAGGTTTTCATAGGATCTGTGCAGAGGTTGTGATCCTCCCCCAAAGAGGAGAACAACCTGCACTGATTTTCCTCACAGCTGTTGCTGCATTGGTTCCAGCGTTAAGACACTGGAGAGCAGGGTGCTGTAAACAACCAAAATCTGGTGACTGGTTCCATCGTGAAGACAGTTTCTACTTCTGTTCCGTAAAACGTATTTCCTGTTTCTCACTGGACTTATTGGACATGTTTTAGAAATCCCTTTATAATCTTTGAAATTTTTTTTATGTCATAACATAGCTACTTAAATTGCAGCCACAAATTGTTCTGACGTTGCAGATTATTCTCAAGGCTTACAAATTAACTATACAATCACAGGATTTACTACACATAACTCATTCTTAACACTGAAACAATTTGAGCTGAAATTGTCGAAAGATTTTCAGTTACCATACTGGTATGCTAATAGAGATTTTTCCTTCTCTTTTTTTGGGGGGTGGAGTGTCTTTATTTACATTCAAAGACGTGCATTAAAAGGCATTAAGGCTACTCTGGGTCAAATAATCAAACGATAGAAAGTGCCAGCATTATATGTCAGTGCGACATTGTTTTTGCTGGCTTCATCATTATGACATCTCTTGGGCTTTTTTTCTTTTAAGCTTCCTTTGATTCCCAGGTAGAATAGAAATGTGCAGTAATGAGAGATACAGAGAACTGAGAGAAGGTGAGACAAGTAGAATAGACTTCACAACCTACAAAGTATTTCTATTAAAAGGCAGAAATGAATAAAACTGACTTAAGGCATACTAGAAAACAGTAATGCTAACAAAACAAGAATAAATAAACCATAGAAGCAAATGGATAAAAAGGGTAACGTTTGTGTCAAATAATGAGTGTTTTCATGAGTGGTTTTTTTTTTTCCTTCTTGTTTTCCCCTTGTCCCCGTTTGCCATACAGCAGCCAGACCAAATCAGTTTGGTATGCCTGGGATAGTGCCACCATATGTTCCTTCTCAGATGCTTAACATTCCACAGACCTCACTACAAGCAAAACCTGTGGTAAGTAGAGCCCTCTGCCCTTCTCCCTGGGAGAAACCCGCTGCGCTCATCACATTAAAGTCTAGGTGGGAAAAGTATAGCTAACTTTTTTTGGCATGGTCATTCACTGATTAAACCTGAAGGAACTAGAGTGGTGCCACAGACTCTGGTAGAACAATTCTTGTGGGTGTCCAAAATGGCTGAGATTTAATATGTACATTTTGGAAAATGCCACTTGATTAAATATCGTATTTTGTTTTTAAAGAAAAGCCTTCTTGTTACCTTCACTTAAGATAGATCACTTTATTTTAGGCCCAGCAGATGTCCAATCAGGGTGGGGCCCAAGGGCAGGGTCCATACCCGTATAGTCTCTCTGAGCCAGCCATCACCCTGGAAACAGGTGGAAAAAGTCTTTCTGAGCAGAACAACTACAGTAACATTCCTCATGAAGGAAAACATACACCATTGTATGAACGGTCTTCTCCAATAAATCCAGCTCAGAGTGGGAGCCCTAATCATGTGGATTCAACCTATTTTCCTGCCTCTTCTACATCTTCGTCCTCCGACAATGATGAAGGCAATGGAGGTGCAGTGAAGTAAGTTTTATCGCGAGGACGTTTTCTTAACTGGCTTCTGTTAAAATAAATTTATTTTCAAAATCATTCACCGGTATGCTGAAGGTAAGAAATCTGGATATTAGTGGTATGATAGACCTTCGGAAAATAGTTGTAGGTCACTATGACTGCGAACACATCCATGGTTCACTCTAGTCGCCTTGTCCCTTAACAAGCAGAGATCCAAAACTAAATAATGTTGGGTGTTCTTCCACTTCTGCCCTTATGTTTTATTGAAAGGAGGAGAGAGTGAGATTTTGGTAAAGGTCATAAAGCCTCTGAGTTCTTTGCTTTGTATAAAAGAAATATTCCTACTTCATAGTATAAATCATTAAAATTTCAGTAGCAAAAAAACTATGAAACTTAACTGAATTTGTAGTGTTTACTTTTCTTAAATTTGGGTATAATGTGGCTTTGCAAAGAAACGAGATGTGAATGTCAGAAATCCGCCATTTCGGAGAGGGACCGAGGAGCCCTCATTGCCAGGCTGTGCGTGGAACAAAGCAGCGGTGAATTTGGTTTTGCTCTCTTCTGCTCTCTTGTGCCTTGTTTGCTGCGCAAGTATTTCTGACTTCCACTAGATCGTGTGTCTGTCCTTGGCAATCAAGTTGCGCAGACTTTAATTTAATTACTGCTTGCTGACCTACAAAAAGGAAATTCGAACAGAGGCAGTTTGTGTTCACCTTTGTCTTGTTAGGTGGCTTACCGTGTGAGAATCAAAGCCCGGGGTGTTCGCAGGTCTGTGATTGCCTCCAAAAGTTTGGGCTTGGGCATAATAGTATGTTACTACTGGGTATTACATTCTGAACGTCTCTACGGTATGCGTGATGGCTTGGACTTTGCTTTTTTTATGCAGTCTATCAACTTTAAATATTATCATGTGTCTTGCTTAGTTTGCGTGGCTTCCGTGCAGTGTAGAACTGGAAATGTACCTGCTTTAGAAAAAACAATACTTCTCAGCATTTTTGATAGTGTTGTCTTATGCATTTTATGCAATAAATTTTGAATAAATTTCGAAACGGAAATCTAGATAGTGTCATTTATATGCCAGTTTGTAGAAATAGTCTTCTAATTGAGGGAAATTACTTTGACAAATATTTAAAGTTCAATCAAGAATTTTTCCTGCGTCAATATTATTTAGTCATTGTAATATACAGCTTTTAAATACAATCCAAATGTTGACATAGTTTAAATTAATAAATGTCAGTTTTAAAGTCTCTTCAAGACTCCTGCAAATTGACATTTCTAATACGTAGCATCCCTTAAAATCAGAGTTTCTGGCCCATGGTGGCAGTAACAGTCACCAAGGATTTATCCCACTGTATCTTAAACAGCACTTTAATACTGTGGTGTTCTTTGTGTCGTCCTTCAGCCATGTCAGTGGGAACAAAATAGGCTGGGAAAAAACGGGAACCCAGTCAGAAAGTCAAACGCGTGGAGAGCTGGGAGACCAAACAAAGGTAATTCCTTCAGTTCCAAACATCACAATTTTTTGTTTTGTATTAAAGCTTTACAGCAAACTTTGAGTAGAAGTTTCAATATTGATCTGTAGGATTTAGTGTAAACTTCTACACGTTTTTTTGTGAATTACAAACAGTAAGAAGTTTTCCAAGAAATATTGTAGAATATACATGAAAATGAAAATTAAATAGAATGTGTTGGAAAATACTAGGTATAAAATAGAAAGAAAATAATAAACTTGTTTACTCCTTAGCTAACAATTTCATCCTTAGATATTGCTGTCTATGTTTACAGTAGTGCATTATTTTGATTTTTACTAAGAAGTACAGCACTCTAAGTGTCCCTGGGTTCAGAGTCCATGTCATACAAACTGCAGTGCGGTGAGAACGGCTCTAACGCGCATTTCAGCATTAGCCACAGACCGGTATAAGTGTATTCAAGCTCAGTTGAGAAGTAAAAGCCCTTTATAACCGCCTGGTATGAATTTCGCATAATACATATAAAAGTAGCTCCATGGGACCAGTTAGAATGTATTGCTACTTAACTAAGTAAGGATGGTGTAACTAAGGCCTTGATGAAGACTTACCCTGTTAAATTTCTTCAAGATTTAACACCATTGTCAAATTAAGAGTATGATGGTCTGTATTCCATGTTTGAACCGTGTTTGGAAAGAACACTCAAAGCATTTGCACCTAATATCTCAGTGTCTTTGTGGTGGAACTGTACACCAGCTGTTACTTCTGTGTCAAACCAACCCAATCATGAGTTAGTTACGCTGCAGACAAACAGAACATTTTCCCTGTACCTTTGGCATAGAAATTCCAACTTTGGGTAAACTTGTGCTTTGTGCTTAAAATATCAAGCTGATGATTTCATCCATCGGTGCTTATTATTTTTGCAGACTACGCCCCGTACGATAACTGTATCTGCCTGTGGGATTAGTCACCATATGCAAATGCTAATTTGACCTATTGCATTCCATTCTTCTCTGTATTACGGGCCACGTCTGAAGGGCAGCGTGTGCCAGCTGCAGCCCTGCCTGTCTTGCTGAGGAGGGGAGCAGAGGTGCCTCCCCCGGCGCGGGGCGATGGACGGGGGGACGTGCTGCATGGCCTGGCTGCCTGCCTGCCTGTCCTGCACGCAGAATTAGAGCTGTAGAAGCAGTGATTAAACTTCCCAATAGCTGTATGCATGCAGTCCAACTTAAATGCATCCAATTTAATGCATAAATGGTTGTGAGTTTTACTTGCCTTTTTTTTTTTTTAATACCAAACAACTTCTTCAGCCTCCAGTAGCAGAAGACAGTTGCATCTGTTGAGCGTGGCAGGGAGGATTGTGAGTACATTTTATAGATGAACTCATTTCCTAGAGAGGTATACATTAATGATTAAAAAAAATATATTTCCTAAAAATTTCAACTGAATGAGCTGTGTGAATTTCTGAGGTAAAGTGTTGAAAATCTACTCTAGATCAGACAGGTAGCAGCAATCTTGACACTCCTTTCATTTGACTTAAATGTCAAAATTCCTTGCTCGTTGTTGTCTCACTGGGTGATTATACATGACAAAGGTATGCTCATCTTACTTGGGTAGATGTATATCACTAAAGAAAAAAAGAATACTTTTAACTGTTGTTAGTTCCTCAGCTTGGGTGTTGGAATACCACTGGAGCAGATCCAGGAAGAACCTGGGTAGTGCGGATGGGGAAAGCATTGCTGACGGTTGGGGTTTTTTGTCGTCTTCCCTCTGTGCCCCCAGTAATGGGCAGTTCTGTTAAACAACTTCTTGTGGTCCAGTGTCACTGACTTGTAGTTCTTGGTGCAATGGAAGACAGGGGCAAAAATCTTTAAACTGATAAAGAAATATATTTGATAATATATCATGGATTTAATAAAGCTGTGATAGCTCACATGTTTGTAAAAATACTCTGTATTAATATATTGTGTCAGAAGTATTCTGGTTTACAGGTTTTACTCATTTCTTCTGTATATTTTCATTTCTATAAATAAAATGAAGTCTGGATTGCCAGCTCTAAAATATAATCTTGCAGTAGTGTCCTCTTTGATTGTGCGCTGAAAATGTAGTCTGAAAATAGCATTGCCCCTTTGATATTTTGCTGCAGCATGTTTTTACTAATACATACCTTCCTGTGGAAGGTTTTTGGAGGTTGCGTGTTTTTTTTTTTGTTTTGTTTTTACATGCAGGTTTGTATTTTTTGTAAGAACTTGAAGAGAAAAAGCAGCAGCTTGTTTAGGCCTATTTTTTATGTTACTTCTGTGGGATTTCATGGCTTTGGCCATTTCGGTTTCAGCTTTGCTTTTAAAGTCTTATGAAGCGTGTGACATTTTCTACCCAAATTATGAAAATACTCATGCATGATATATCCTCAGGTGAACAAATCAAATTTCAGTCTCAAAAGTTTTTAATATTTTTATAATAGTTTATAGGCATGAAACTAGTATGAACTCGTAAACTAAAAACAGCTTTCAGTTTTGAAGACAAGGAATTTTAGGAATGAACTATACTTTTCTTGGTAGTATCTACTAGAGGCGCAACATAAGTGCTTACAAAAGGCTCATTCACCGGGAGGTTTACAGTATATTTTTATGCGTCATGCTTTTCCTATAAACTTGTGAACTACATTTCTAGAAGTGGGATAAAATGCCACTTTAATCTTGCAGGTAGAAAATGGTGTCATTTTCTCTTAGAATCTTCTTCTCGGAGAAAAAAATTTTTTGTTCAAAAAAGCCCCTCCAAAACACGTACATGGCTTTTGAGTTCAGGTACTATGTATCTTAAATGTCTTTAAATTGAACTCTGTAGTTTTTCCTGCTTCGTTTAGAAATGCAGCCTGAGAAGGGATGTGTTAATGGAAGTCTAGAGAAATTACAGGCTTTGTGACTGTCAGTTAACCCATTTAGCTGGTAGTATCTTGGAAATACTTAGTTAAGAGGTTAGTCAGATTTCATTAAGAGGTCATCAGTCCCCCTTCTGTATTGTGCAGTTAAAAAGAAAACAATGATTGCTGTTGCTGTCAATGAGTTAGCTTTACCATTAATATTTTTTTTTTTTTTTTCAATAATTTGCTTCTGCTAGCAAACAATGGCTGAAAGTTTACATTTTCTGAAAATCTTTTAGCCAGCTTTGGATAATGTATTCACATACTGATACAACCTGATGTGAAGATTGACTGTTTCCATTGCGGGTGAAGAAGGAAATGTGCTGTTTCTCTTGGCTGATCTCCTGGTATGTTTCTGTACACATTCAAAAAGCAGCTTATTTCCTATGTTCTGTTACAGGCAGAAGGTTCCTCTAGTGCTTCTTCAGGAAGTCAGGCAGCTGATGTCAAAGGGAATCAAACCAGTAATCCACAAATCCCATGCCTGTTGTCAATGCCCACCAGAAACCACATGGATATTACTACCCCTCCATTACCTCCTGTAGCACCTGAAGTATTAAGAGTGGCAGAACACAGGCACAAGAAGGGGTTAATGTATCCCTACATCTTTCATGTCCTAACCAAGGTATGACATTTAAAAATCATGTACGGTGAAATAATGATTCTGTAAAGGTAACGGCACTTTCATTTCTGGCTAAAGAGTGTCATAAATTTACATCCTTTTTAATGCTTTGAGTTTTGGTCCATTTTTAGTGCTTCTAACAGTTTTGGGGTTTTTTTCCCCTGTTTTCTAAGCACTGATCTGGTCTGGTACATTGTTCCAATAAACATGAGATGACTAATTAGAAGTGTTTACTTACAAAATGAATCATTTTTCCTGAATATGCGTAGATATTTTTACATCTCTGTGCATGTGTATATATGTTTGTCTATGTGTGTGTATATATATGTGTGCTCACGTGTCTTGTTTTTTTTTACATAGAGTCCATTTGCATCTAAAAAATCCTGCCTATGTGCTTTGTTGTCTGTGCCAAGTCTTTTCTATTTTCAGTGTTCCAAAATACTTAGATTGTTTTCCCTCTCAATCTGATCCCTGGTAGCTAGCCCTGATAGAAGCATAGCAGCTATAGGAAATCCCTTTTGTATAGTCCTAAAATGTAATTATAGATGAACTCGATGATGTTCTGAACTTTTGTTTGTTGTAGTTTGGCAGAACATTTCTGTTGCCTGCTTTTTTTTTTTGGTTTGGCTATTTTATGTGCAAGCCTTCAGATCCCAGGTAAGCTGCAAACATTTCACACAGCCTTGGACTGTGCTCAGTGTGTCCAATAAAAAAATCTACCCGAATGGCCACGTGAGGATGCCTTGGAAAGCAATGGGAGAGCTTCTTACAGAAGCGGGCAGTGATAACCTGCTTCAGTGTGTCTGGAAGCTGCTGAAGTCTGCTTTGTGTTGGATCGGGAAGGAGCCAGAGCTTTGTGTTCCTGCACAACTCTGTATTTGACCGAATCTAGTCCCAAAAGACCTAAGTTCATTGTTCCTTCTAAGTGCAAACAGATGAGTCCCAGAACAAGACAACTTTAATCTTCCTCTTTACTGTTCAAAACGCTTAGTACTGGTTCTCATACATCAAGCCCGTATTTGTACGGCATCTAGCAAAACGGTACTGTCCACATTCCTTTAACTTGTATTCATCTTAAAAGTCCAGTTCAGGACAATAGGGACCGTAGGCAGGGATCTGAAATCCATAAAAAGAGAAGTTTCTGCATTGAGGTTGAGCTTTGGATTTCCTATTTCCCACGTGTTTGTTTTGCACTATAGCTTGTAGTGCTGTCATGTTCTTGCGCTTCCCTTCTCTATTGAAGGAAAGTGGGGAAGAATCAAAAGATGTATGAAGACCATTGATGCCAGTTCTGTCTCATACTTTGCATAGCCAGATATTCTTAGTACATTTAAATACTACTTGATTTTTAATACCATATCTCACAGTGGGAAGAAACGAATTAAATGAGAAATTTGAGAAATACACTCCCAACAGAGAAAAAAAAAAAAGTCAAACTAGAGATGGCTGCATAAAAAATAAATCAGTACTACTTGAGACTGGCTTTCTTTCCCCGCTATCTGAAGTGCTTATGAACAAGTATGCACAGGGAACCTAAGGTATACCGTGGGTACACTGACAGATACCTTGTTGTGTAATTATGAGATTCTTTAGAAATTGGCACGTAGCAGTGTTCCAGGTTATGTTGCTGTTACGTATAGAGACCTTTCAGACATAACTTATACCTAAAGTAGTGTTGTCCGAGTTAAAGCTGACAATATCCTAGTGTAATCACTCTGAGGTGTCACCTGCGGTATTCATTACTGGGGCAGTTTAAATGGTTTGGGTTTTTTTTTTTAAGTGAAAGTATCAAAATGGAGCGCGTGCTTGTCAGTGTTGAAAATAAAGGCTGATATTTGGGAGCAATACAGTGAAGTCAGTCATTTCCCAAGAAAATCTTAACGTGGTTGGAGGCGCAGACACAGAAAATACAGAATATTGCTGCTGTTTTCAGAGAGAATGTTTGAAGGCTCTTTCATTTTTTTTTTCTTGAAAAAGTATAAAATGCCAAAGCTTCATTTATATACATTCAAAACCAACCTTACGTACGTAATTCCTGGTTACCATTTTTTGAACAGGTCTTCTCATAAAGTTGTTTTTTACAGTCGGTCCCCAATACCGTTTCAAATCCTTGCGCCAAAAAGTCAAGACTGGTGTTTTTTGACAGCATGAATATTTTTAAAAATAACTGTCTGAAATCTAGATCAGCTTCAGATGTGCTCTGACTGTCCGTAAGCACATCACTGCATTTTCTTGCGTACTGTTTCACTCTTCAAAGTATCCATATTTGAAGATCAATATTTAGGTAATCCTCGCCTACAGATAGTCCAGACAAAAAAAAAAGGTGTGTGGTGGAGAAGAGGAAGAGGAGACCAACAGGGATAATCGGAGCCTGGAGACTTATTGGAGGAAAGCAAATAGATTGCAGGGTAATCCTCCTCTGGTGTTAACCTTCACGTACATAAGATCCGCATTACTGCTGAATCACATTTTTCTTGACTAGATGAGATTTAGAGTAGAGCTGGATTGAGTTACCATGCATATCTAAATGCTCTCAGTTCACTGTAACGTGTCATATTTTTCTGCTTTCTTTCACGCAAAAGGGTGAAATCAAAATTGCCGTTTCTATAGAAGATGAAGCCAACAAAGACCTGCCTCCTGCTGCTCTCCTTTATAGGCCAGTTCGTCAGTATGTTTACGGAGTCCTGTTTAGTTTGGCAGAAAGCAGGAAGAAAACTGAAAGACTTGCTTTTAGAAAGAACAGACTTCCACCAGAATGTATGTACTGTAGAATCCATTCTTTATTTCTCTTCCCTTTGCTATGTTTTCATATCCATTTGTACCGTGATTTGAATGAGAATAGTTACTAAGATTTCATCGGTGTAGCTAATGCTGGAGGAATTTATGGCTTATTTGATCGGTGGATAAGAGAAAAAGATGTTGTTAATTTGAAATTTTATGTCCTGCAGTAGTTTACGAACTATAAATGTTACCATTTCTAAGCAAGCTCTGGGGTTTGTTTAGAACTGAACGCTCAAGCTGCTATCAGGCTTGCAGCAAGTAATGTCAGTTTGTGATGTAGTTTTCAAAGTATGTGGCAGAACTTGATTATTGGAAACTTCTATTCTGTGCATATGCATACAAATTTGCATACTTTTTTCAAAGGGAGAGGTGCATATATTTAACTTACCCTATCTTTCCCAAATGTGTGATTAAATGTACTTCAGCAGAGTTTGCAAATCTCTAGTATCTTTCAGGTATTGGCATATAAAAATCTGGTGTGAAATCCCCAGAAGTCAGGTGTGATGTCAGTAAAGGTAGACCTGGGTGAAGACAGACTAAACTTTTGCAAACAGACTTGTCAAAAGATCCTTTTTCTAATTCAGAGGGATGAATGTTAATCTTCATATTCATCTGGAAGTTGTCTTTTTAAGTCTTCTGCTTCCAGGAATTACTGTCATTCCAGAAAATTCAACCTCCTCATTCTAGAGTGTTTTTCTTATCATGAAATGCATACAAGGAAGTGATTGAACTTTACAGCAGCACCTTAGAAAGGTTAAAGGAATGCAAAAGCATTAAGTGGATGGCAGCAGCAGAAGTATTTATATATAGGAGTCTGCTGTCACTAGACTAAATTTAAGAATCAGATATTTAGAATGTATGAAAGCATCATTCACAGTCTTCATGTGTAAAAGGATAAAAGTAAGAACCAGTTGTAAACTTTACGTTCATTCCCTTTTCTCTTTCCATTTTTAATTGTGAAATGTTTTTGTACATTCACAGTCAAGATGATAATCTTCCAACGATGTTTGAAAAACTGTTTATCTTAGCCGGTTTTTTGTGGGAATTAATATTTATCCTGTTTGAATAATATCTTGGCACACGTATTGTCACAAACTTCTTAATTCTTGAAAGTCCCATAATGTATTTGTATTTCAGGTTACAAGGTTATTTCAGGATTAAAACAGTGACATCATTTGCAGTATTGATTTATGCTCATTAGACTTCGGTCCTTAAAAGTGTGTAACAATGTTTGTAGTGGTGAAGTAGCTGAGTGCTGAAGGTCTGCTTCAGTTTTTAGACTGTTTTTTGTCTTGTAAATCTAGAATGTTCTCTGTAGGCTACTGGGGAAACCTATATAATCTCTGTTTTCATTTATACTGCTCTTCAGAGGTTTATTCGCAATGGAGGCTTAGAACACTACTGCTGACTTGGTTTAGTTACAGGAGCTCCAGCAAATCTTGCTGCAGGACACATTCAGCTACTGACCTACTTCTAGATTAGGACTTACCACGCTCTTAAAAAACAATAATAAAAGAAAATTGAACATCTGCCCAAAAGTTAGTTGCCTCACTGCAGGGCTAACAGTGCTAGTGAGGATGGATTTGAGCTAAGACGCAAGCGTGTGATTTGGAAGGGCACTGTTGCAGGGAACACATTTCTTTTGGTCGCCTCTCTGACAAAATAGCGAGAATTGGGCAGGCTGTGCAAGGTGCAGAGAGCGAGCAGTGTCTTAAGCGGCAAGAGCAGATTTCTCGGATCAATTAGTCACACTCATTAGCCCTTGCTAACTTTTCTGAGGACCTAGGCTATAATGAACTAGTGATGCTGATTCTCCTTCAGTGTCGTATTTTCTTTTTGCTGCTCTCAAAAATGAATAAGCTATGAAATGCAGTAATTAAGCCAATTAAGAGGAAAATTTAAGAATTAAGAGATGTTAAGAGAATTAAGAAGTTAATTTCTAAGGAAATTTATAGTGTCCTTAAGATTTATGTAGAGAGGTAATGAATATATTAATATCTAATATCCTGTCATCTTTGTTGTGCAAACCATAACACTGGCAACATAATAATTGTGCATGAATACTTTGCAAGTATATTGCATCTGAGGGTTATAGGAGGCTATGAAAAATACATAATGAACTGACACACCAGTATTACTGCTAAATATATAGACAGCAAAATAATGGATCTTTCATAAAATGGATGACTCCTGTCTTTCAAATTGTTATTATTTTTAGGTAGTCGAAAAGCCAATAAAACCCAACAGATCTGTTGGAAGAGGTAGTCAGTGAGGTTCTTCAGTGGTAATTGTCTGCTAAGTGATGCTTTTGCTGTACGTGTCCTCATGTCTGCTCCCAGAGGATGTGAAAAGCTGAATCACAAAGTTCTTGATTGTGCTTTTACTGCCAAGGGCACAGCCCTGGCTGCGCTGCCCTTCTGTCTGAGGAGGTGGAAGCCCAGGGCCTGACTTGCTCTCCTTTTCAAGCTCTGGAATGGGTTATTTCCCATGTTCTGATAAATATGTGTAGCTGAAACCATCTGCCCTTTCCGTTCTTCCATACTTGCACAAGCTGTCGGAACTGCTGGTTGGATCCAAAGGTTTGTTATTTTAAGCCCAGCCACCTTGTGATGCACTGTTCTCCAGCAAGGATGTATTCAGCTGATGCTGTTTCTGCCAAAAAGGAAAGCTGTATCTTGGGCAGTAGCCCTTCTGCAAAATCAGGCATGCTTAGCTCAAGCTGTGCTGTCAGTAAAGATTATAAGGTTAAAAATGAGGCTTCATTAATCGGCATTAGCTAGCTCATCTTCTAGTGGTATTAGGTCCCCCAACACCTCACGTTTGATTCATGAAAAAAATGCAAAGAGAATATGAAAATGACCTGAGCAACAACATGAAAACCGACCTGTTAGCAACAAGGGCTCTACCAGGCAGCTTGAGGGTGCAGGATGCTGTCGCTAATGAATTTAGAGCCTGTAACAGCATTCACATGTTTATCAGGCGGGTTACCCTAATGCAGATTGATGCTGACCCTTTTCACTGGGATTGACCTTAAAGTGTCATGATGGTGGTGTTCCAAGCAGATGTCAATATGCTGTGCAGTTGCATAGGCTACTTAAATCTGCTGATCAGCAGTAGGAAGAAGTTTAGTATGAAAAAGAGTATAATTAGCACTGTGATCACAGAATCATAGAATTGTCAGGGTTGGAAGGGACCTTAAAGATCATCTAGTTCCAACCCCCCTGCCCTCAGCCGGGACACCTCCCACTAGATCAGGTTGCTCAGAGCCCCATCCAGCCTGGCCTTAAAAACTTCCAGGGATGGGTGGTGATGTGGCTGAACACACTTTGATCCTGAGTGTTTGTTGTAGCTAATGCAGTCTTCAGGGTAGATGTTGTTTGTGTCCCAGTGGAAGTCCTGGGAAGAGAACACAACAGGTTCCTCTGAGGACAGGGATCCTCAGCGGTTGAGGAAGACAGTGGTTTTGGCAGCAGTGCCAGTACAGAGTTGTCAAAGGTGTAGGAAATGCCCTGGAGAGATAAGTGGATATGGACAAGTCCTAGATTCACTTGTTGCGTTAAATGCTAAATTTGGGTGAACAGTGCTACAGTTACTTGTCAACTGGTACAGCTGGAATTCCTCTGCCCCATCTGTCAGAGGATACTGTTTGCCAGGCCACCAGAGTGACCTTCATATACCCATTCTGCAAGAAGCGTGGTTACCTTTCCCATAATAATCATTACTTGGCAAAATTTTGAAGCCAGGGTGCATCTCAGGTGACCTCTGCAGGTGGCACGTTGCTGAGGACGGTATGTTTTGAGAGCGAACTGAGACCTCAATCTCACAGGGTCATGGAAGTTGTCATCCCCAGATTAAAAGCTTTGAATCAAATTTGAATCAAGTTGAAAGAAGTTTTGGTCCAAAAGTGTCTCTTGCTTCTGAGACCTAAAGCAATTAAATAAGTCTCGGAAAGCCTACATAAATACATCCTTTTATTTGTTCGTGATTACTCTCCCAGGCCTAAAAAAGCAGTGAACACCGTTGTGAGAAGCTGTGCCCGAATAATGGTGTAGCTCTGCTGGCTGTTAAAGCCCAGCTTTTGTAGCTTGGTGGCATATAAAAACTTGTAGCAACCAAAATAGAACATGATTGTGTAGTGAAGCTACCAACTAAATATATCAGAATATTTATTTTTATTGCTGCGTGTTATCTTTGTGAAACTTATCCCGAGCTCTATGAAATGTAGCTATAATGCTAGAGCAGTTTTATTCCGGAAAAGCCTGAGCGTGTTTTGGGGTGTTCTGGAGCTTCTTTTTTTAATCCCAATCATCAGCTCTGCCATGGTCTGCCTGCCCCTGCCTATAAAATTACTTGTAAGGCCGATGTCTGATTGCCGAAGGAGACTGTGGAGCTGTAAGGGCTCTCCTGGCATCGGGAGTTCTCTTTCTCCATCTGAACCAGAAAGATTTCCAGCAGAAAGAGCAGGTCTGTGCTCCTGCCAGGAATCTCTCCGGGCCATAACCTGAAGCTTCACTAACGAGCTCCTCGAGTCTTTCCTCGCTGCATAACTGGGCTCGGAGTTAAGAAGGGTGCAAACAAATTTTGAGCTGTGTCAGCCTTGGGGTCATTCCAAGGCCAAAGGTATCGTTGCTCAGTCGTGAATTTATTTTTTTTTTTATTTTTAAACTTGTGTTCTGCTTTGATTGCCTTCAAACATAAAAAAGGGTGATGATTTAGCAGCAATAGAGTTGAACGGTCTTTTGTTTTGATGTGGAGGAAAGGGAGCTTAGCAGACTCAGAAACAGGAACCTCTTAGTAGAAAGCGGTGCAGTAAATTGAAAGGTTTATGTAATGTTTTGTGAAATTTTTAGGCAAAAAAATCCCCCAAACCCACCCGTATTTGAGAACTCATTCCATTGCGGTAGTTGAAAAAACTACAAACAAGCATAACATAAGTTTTAAATCTAATTCGAATAAGATCACTAGGATCATACTGTTCCTAAAAGACCACATATGGAATGTATTTGTATTTATGTGCCATTTTTACTTATCACTGTAGGGTTTGGACCAATGATGCAGATATTTTAGGGGGGAATTGCGTTTTCAAATTCTGTTTGTTTTAGATGAATATATGTAGTTCCTTTATGTTGTATATTAATTTGAAAATAGTAATGTAACATTCCTAGTGTGCACTTGGCTTCATTTGGGATCACAGTTGAAAGATGGTCCATACAGAGTTTGATTTACTAATTTGGGAATGAAATCCAGAACATTGGTATCTATTGCAATTTTTGGATCCAAAAGCTCTTGCATATGAAGTTTTAAATATATGCTGCTTTTTAACTGGGCGTGTTTTCTTTTCAATCGTTGCCCTTTTGTAGTTTCACCAGTGATAATTAAAGAATGGGCTGCTTACAAAGGAAAATCTCCTCAAACCCCTGAGCTGGTGGAAGCACTTGCATTCAGGGAATGGACCTGTCCTAATCTGAAGAAGCTGTGGCTGGGAAAAGCAGTAGAAGACAAGAACCGAAGAATGAGGGCGTTTTTGGCCTGTATGAGATCAGATACACCAGCAATGCTCAATCCAACTAATGTGCCCACTCATCTTATGGTGCTCTGTTGTGTACTAAGGTCAGTGTTACCTTAAGGTAAAACAGAACGAAGGAGAGGTTTTACTGCATAATCACATATTTAACTTTTGCATTAAACCAGGAGTATAGAAAGTGTTAATTTGCATTTGCAACATTGCTAGGAGAAGGGGTTTGTTTTAGTTTTAGAACATCTCTGCAGTGAGTCTTAAAAGCATGCTGTATTTTCAGTGTTTCTTTCTTCAGTCTCTAGAGGACTGAAGGGAGGGGGGAAAAAAAATCCTGTGTTGCAAAAAGGCCACTGTAGCATTTGAATTAGTTTACTTTTACTATACTGTAGGCTTCAGCTTACTAAAAATAACATTTGGGGTCTCAGAGGCTGCGTTGGCCAAGTTGTAAAGCAAAAGAGAGTTCTTCAGAGAACAGCTGCATAGCAGCTTACCAGGCTGCAAAGTTCCCATGAAGGATACTCTGCTTGTGAGGTGTGAGATTCCCTGGGCTAGAGTTGCTCGCCTAGCTGAAACGATGATAACCAACAGTTGAAGAATTAATTCTATACTTCAGCTTTTCAAAGAGAAAGTCACAAGGTCCAAAGTACTTACCTGTTTAATTTTCAGACTGAAAATTGACGTAGGAATGGAGAGATCCTTACCTTTTTGGAAAGGGGTGATTATTTCAATACGACTATATATATAGCATATAAATCTGGCAGAATTCAAGGTTAGCGTGTTGCACGTGAAAAAATTTAAGCCATTTTTGAGAGCGATAGATGTAAATTTGTCTTCAGTTCTGTTGTATTTGCCTTTTGAGCACTAAGACTCCTTTCTTTTTCTCCTCGTAGAATAGCAGGTATACAAAAACCAGTCCAAATCGTATTTTAAAGCTGGGGTCCTCATTCATTTCGACAGTGTATTTCTCCCGTGACATGTGGCGTAATTGTTGTTCGTTAGGATGTGATGAGCATAAAATTCACTGACTAGATAATTTCTGAGTAATGTGTTATCTGGAAAACATGTTCACAAGGTCCTTTTAGCATTAGTCTTTTTTATGAAGACCATTAATCTTTATATTATTTTATTTTTAGATGTATCAGAATCCACTTACATTTTAAATTCCATTTTGGCAGCCTCTCCTCCCTTTTGGCACTGGAAGCAGGGTTTGCCCAACTGATTCACACCAGTAGCTCTTTCATATGAATTCAAACAAATTCAAACTTCAAATCTATTTAGTGTTTTGGCCTCTTTTAACTATTCAAAAAAAGGATTTTGTTGTAGTTGCATTCTGGTGATTTCTGATGACATAAAACACCACTTGATTTACCTATTAAAAGGAAGCTTCTGAATAACGATGGGCTTCCTTGTAGGTATATGGTACAGTGGCCGGGGGTTCGTATACTTCGTCGTCAGGAACTTGATGCTTTCCTTGCCCAAGCGTTGTCTCCAAAGCTCTATGAACCTGACCAGCTTCAGGAACTCAAGGTAATTCTTAACTGTAACTTTCACAATTCAAGAGATTTATTTCCAGCTGATCCATATTTTTAACTGTAGTGGGTGATGTGTGTGTGCCTGTCTCACTAAAAGCCTTGCATAATTACCTATAGTTTTGAAAATATTAATATTTGTATTTTAAGGTGTTGCAAAGATTGATAATCAGTTCTGTTTTGCTGGTTGGATAAATAACTAAAATCTTAAGCGTGTTCTATACTGCAGAACCATTTCTCACAATTTCTTAAGTCATTGTCTCTTGGAAGTTTAGAACAAATGTGCTTCCATTGAAAAGTTAAAAAAATAAAAAAGATGCCTTGTGGGGCTGTTTTTAAATACCTGGGTATTTTTCATGATTAAGCATTCAGAAGATTTCTGCAGCTCACTGTAGAAATGGAGGGAGACGTGCCTAATTGTGAGTGGAAAAATGCAGGAGAAAAAAAAGGGAAAACAGTTTATTAATACTCACAGAACTGTAGAAATAATGATTTTGAGGATTTCAAAAGTTAAGATCTCAAAGTTTCCATTTTTTTGCTAATACAGCAGTGTTATATGAAGTAAATACTGCTAGCCAATTGATAAGAGTTGTTTAGCGTGGTATCCTTATTTTAAATACAGAATGCCTATGGATCTGTGCAACATCGTCTTACTCTGGGGGATTTCCCCATTCAACCTTCATATGTTCACAGTGAAATTTCCTCTTCTAGCCTTTGAGCTAAAATATATGAGATTTTGGTTTTGCGTTTACCTTGTTCGCTCTTCAGAATTTTCTCAGAACCTACTCTGAAGTTCTCCAAATAAAATGGTAGAATTTAGTCTTTTTTTTTCTTAAGCAAACCTTTTTCTGAATGGAAATAATTTCAGATACTTTTTTCTGCATAATGTATCTTAAGCCCAATAGCGTATTTGATAGGTGGAAGCTGTGGGAGGTATTAGGATGAATGGGGAATGCACAACTGGAAGCGATCATCCATCTTACCTCCTGTCTGCACTGGTCATCGACGTAGTGGAGGAAGTGAGATGCTGATCACCTCTTCAGCATGCGACCTCACGTTGAAGTCGTCATTTCAGATACTGTAGGGCTCAGGAAAGCCTGGTTCTGCTCCCAGCAGTGCCTGGACACGTGCTGTCCTTAGCTAAATCAGCAAGGAGGAGAAGGTACTTGTTTCCCAAGCTTGTTCACATGCACAGGTACACACTGCCGAGGGGCCCAGACAAAAGCAGCGACCCTAGCATGGCTCTTCTCAGAAGAACCAGTAATTAAGGTCACACAAGTTTCAGCTATTAGGCTTTTCTAAGGAATATTTTGCCGCTAATACGTACTCTGTAAGGGCATTCTCAAAGCCAGCAGGTGACTGCTTCTCTTCTGTGGGTGACGGGCAGAATCTGGGTTGCATTCTTGCCTGTAGCACCCTGGCAAGGACTTCTCAGTCTCAATCTATAAAGCAGTCTGCTCGTGGAAACCCAGTGCTTAGCCACGGAAGTACTAATAAATGTAAGGGGAAGAAAACAACTGAGTCAACTTCAGAATCTGTTTGAACTTGTCACGCAGCAAGTAGAGAATTCACGTGTTAGCAATTGTAATGGCAGAGTGCACAGACAAACAAAATCTTCTTCCCATATACCAAAGAATGAATGCCAACAGCAAAAATAATAAATGAATAAACAAATAAATAAATTCCAACAGGAAGACATTTACTTGGCCTTTCCCTCATTGCTGAAAAAGACGTGAAGAAACACAGGATGCAGACAGCTATATGAACACCTGATGACTGAGTTCCTGCAAGACTACTTGATTGTTCCATTTTCAAAACACAACACAATAAACAAATAAACATCTAGGGGTAGAGATTTTGGCAAAGGTATCTATAAGAGTTACCGGAGTCTTGCCGCCATCTTAAGATTTGATGCAAAGAAGAGGAGACCCCACTGTGACAATTGCTGGTCTTAGAGATCTAAGAAAGGAATTCCCAGAGAAAATACTTTTTCCATTCCAACAGAAAATAAAAGGCAGAGACAAGGCAAGTGATGAACAGCATACAATAATTTTGTTTAACAGAAACTGTTCTCCGAGTTTTATTTTTAAATCATACATGAAGAGAAATATGGATCATTTCCATAATAGATGTTGGTTAACTAAAAGATGCAATATTTCATGCAATGTTGTTACTGTCTTCATATGAAGCAGCTGCTTCTCTGTTTTGTTGAAGTCAGACAGAAAGAGCAGCTGAGTTTGAACCCAGCTGCGTATCTGCAAAACGATCTGGATAGTCTTTTGGATCTTAAAGGTTGCTTATGCATAAGGAAGGTAATGTAGTTTAATTTTAAAATTTAATACCAAGGTCTTGAAAATGTTCCCAAGAAAGGGCTGATATTTTCAGAAGTCTCTTAGAGAACACTAGTAGTGATATTTTCTTATGCCAGAGCTAAAAATACATTTGCTGCGAGCAGATCCATTTGCTTCCACCACCAGCTATTATTCACTATTTAGCTCTAACTTTGTGTGTCTATCCTGCATCCTAAATAAAGCTGTTGTGTGCATAAACATTACTTCATTAATAAGAGACGCATTCTAATGGCAAAATCTTGGATCAAGCTAATAGAAAATCCATTATAAAGGAGTTGGAAGGGAAATGTGGTATGTAGGAAGAAAAAATGAACATTGAGCTCAGTCCTGCAACTTTCTACAAAATATCTCAGAAGCACAAGATTACTTGAAATAAAATTTTTAATGAACTTTTCTACTGCTAATTTCCTGTACGTGTCTTTAAAGCTTTTCCTTGCTATAACATGCTTAGCATTGTTTGAAAAACTCTGTACTGCATATTTATTAACGATCTTAACGCAGCTAAGGTATGCACCTTGCATGTTTTAGACACCACATGCCACAAATCAAAGATGAGTATTTTATTAAAAACTTTTGACTGACGACTTGATGATGTATCGAGTTAAAACATTAAAATATTAGAAATAATTTCCAGTGCTTTGTTATTGATAAAATAGCCTTTTGGTTTTATCTCTCACCTGTCGAGTGGATGGATGGGAGCAACAGCCCTCCTGAGGATTGCAGTTCTGCATATACAGGCAATAGATTCTGGTGCATTCTTCTAGTCAAACTTGCCGTTAGGTCTGAAAAGCTTGGACGACCTTTTAAGATGGCTCTGTGTCTTCAAGAGTTTTGAAAATAATGTAACTATTGGAATAACTTTGAATTACATCTCGTTATTCCCTTACTAAATTTACAATTTATTTTTTTAAACAGATTGAGAATCTCGATCCCCGAGGAATTCAGCTGTCTGCTTTATTTATGAGTGGTGTCGATATGGCGCTTTTTGCAAACGACGCTTGCGGACAGCCGATTCCATGGGAGCACTGCTGTCCGTGGATGTATTTTGATGGAAAATTATTCCAGACCAAGCTCATCAAAGCAAGCCGGGAGAAAGTTCCGCTCATTGACCTCTGTGATGGTCAGGTGTGTAGTTTCACAAGTGTGACAGTATCAAGTGTGCCAGATTTTCAGAAGTGTTAGTTGTGTGGTGGGTTTGTCAGTCATTTACTTCTTGTATCATCTCCCTGCTTTTACAAGGGAAATACGGCGTGACTGGCTAACAGGTATTTTTCAGCTTTATTTACTCTCCTCTCTCTTGTTGATGATTGAGACAGAATTTTGATAGATTTGGAAAAAGTAAACTGGCGTAAATTTTAATTTCCTTTTTTTTTTTTTTCCTCTCTGGAAACTGAAACTTGAATGCAATTGTGACACAATGAATGACTCAGAATTGAAAACTATCTCTGCTCATTTGTTCAAGTACTGTCTCTTTTTGGGTCAAGTTAGCAAGACTGTCACAAAGGACTAGGCTCCAATGGTTTTGCAGTGAAGGAAAAGAAGTCGTGATTTCTAACTTACTTTAGACCGTGAAGTCATTCTTAGGGTCCTTAAGCTCAAACTCTTTTCACGTTTCTTACAACCATCTTAAAATACAAATTAATTGGGTTTTTTGTTGTATCCAAATCATGCAAAGTTACTATCTAACTATAAAACCAGAAAGTGATAAAAATCAACAGTTTAGTGAATAACCAAAACTTTTTTTTTTTTTAAATTTTCGGGAGGTATGAAATCTTAACAAAACAGCTCACATCATCTTATTTCTGACTCGAGGGAAACTGATGATAGCTTAAATATTGATGATGGCTATGGTACACCTCAGGCTTGTTAGCCTCCAGGCATGCTTTAGCCTGTTTACATAGATTTCGTTTGGCAGTCCGGGTTTATGATAATTATTCTGTTTAAAGTAAAAGGCTGTTCAGGAGACTATAGACAGAGGTTTCTCGGTTCCTTTCTGGAAAACCCTTTTTAACTTTGGAACTGTTTCTGTGTTACCGACTTCTAAACTGTCTCAGTATTTAGACTCCCATCTCTCTACTGATACGTAAAGATTTTCCAGTGAACAATTGGAATATCCTTGAACTATTAGCAGGTATGCAAGACAGATTGATACCATTTTCTAGCGAGCTTTATGGAAGTTGTTTGCGGTAGTTGTCTACTCCTCTATATTTTGCTTTCTTTGAATTTATTGTGTAAATGTAGCTTTACACAATTGCAGTCAGAATTTTAACATCTCTTTGTGACCTTCTCTTTATTCATAGGCTGAGCAGGCAGCCAAGGTTGAAAAGATGCGTCAGAGCATCCTAGAAGGATTAAATTTCTCCAGGCAGAACCATCCTCTCCCTTTCCCACCTCCACCTGCCATGCCTTTCTATCCAGCTTCTATGTATCCTCGACACTTTGGGCCAGTCCCACCACCTCAGGGCAGGGGGAGAGGCTTTGCTGGTAAGTGATGGGACAGCGGCGCAAAACACATTGGTGTGAAGGGTTGCCTTGTCTTTCACATTCCCAAAACCATGAAGTGATTTGCTTGTTCAACTTCATAGGAAAAATACATAAAAGCAAGTGGTTGGCATGTGTTGTCATGTGCCAATCACTGTATTTTGTTGTTACTGTTATTAGCTATAGCCTAGCAATGTGGAATGTGTTGTATTGCTGCGTATTTCCATCAGGATCTTTAGTAACTGTGCCAGATCAAAATATTTTTACTGCTATTGTATGAAAAAGAAAAAAGAGGAATGGATCAACACAGGATGATATGAAAAGGCTCTTATTTGCACTGTACGTTGCTTCAAAACGTTTATAAATATTAAGAATGTCTCAATTAATGGACACAGTTTAACTGTTAGGGTTGAAGACAACCTCTCCTCCTCCCCACCCCTCTGTTTTTTTGCTACAGTCATTTAACCATTGGCACCCTTGAGTGTAAATACTGATACAACCATTCCAGGCCGTTTCTGGAGTCACTCCCTTTCTCAGAATCTCTCCGGTACCAAGGCCCATGTGTGTATCGATACTGGACGTTGGCAGTAAGATGGTCTTCGGGTGCCACAACTGTAGCCATCGGAGCTCATTGCCAAAAAATTACCCCAAGCCTTTCAGTGCTTATTATGCCGTAGAAGTTGGGATGCCGGTTCCAAACCCAGGTTAAAGGCCTGCTAATTGGCCAAGAGACTCCGTGCTCGCTAAGGCGACAGGACATCTTTGGCCAGGGCTTCCTCGGCAGCGGTCCTTGCTCCCGCGCAGCGTCGCCTGCAGGAGCGCGGCCCTCCCTGCCGACTGCGGAAGGGTGGAAGGAGGCAGCAGTGCCTCTGCTAGGGGCCTTCCCAGATGCCTGGCCCCCTCACAGCTTTTCCCCTGTCTTTCTTTACCCTGGGTCTAACAGGAGTCTATGGCTTCGGAGGCCCTTATGGGGAAACAGTAGCCACAGGCGCTTACCGGGCCTTCCGGGTGGCGGCAGCGGCAGGACACTCCGGAGCCTTCTCTGGCAATGACAGCAACAGGACTAGCAAGTTTCAGGGCGGTAATTATACCCAAAACCCTTCTCTTAGAGCTTCTGGCAACGGCTTCCTTCACTTTACGGTTTGGTCTGAGGCTTTCCTACTGACTGCCGGTCTCCCTTTCTCCCTAACTGTCTCAGCTCTCCTCTCTAGAGCCTGCCCAGGCTGCGCTCTGCTCTGCTCGCCCCAGGTCCCCGCCGCAAGCCCTCACGCCTAGAAACCCTCCTCCAAACACAGGGTAGCCGTCAAACCCAGCGAGACCTTCTGTCTCCTGCGCTTCAAAATGCAAGGGTGGAAGCTGTAATCAGCTGAACTTCGCTTGAATGTATTAACAAGTTATTTTCTGAAATTTGGGGGCAGTTGAGCTTTTTGCGAAAACAACCCCATGTATAAATTACTGACTTTGGTGTTACTGCCGACTCGTTCTTCACTGGCGTCAATGTCGGCATGGACACAGGCGTGATATTTACTTACCTACCCTTGTGCCCATTGTTCGTCTCCTGTACAAGGTGGCACAACCTGTTAATTTCAGTTCCCCATTTAGGGTAAAGTTTTCCATATATTCAGTCGTTCTCTCTGGCCTCTTGAGCTTTTATCCTAAAAGCGAACATAACATACCTCTAATGCTTCCTCGTGTGAACAACTTTGCCCCTGTAAACAATCTGCATTTGAAGCTGAAAGACTTGTACAAAGAAGTATGAACCTTTTTGAACTTAATCAGTAATTTAGGTCCTAGTGTATTAACGTTTGAAGACTAATAGCGGCTGCATAAATGCTGTGTTTTGTAACCCTTTCAGTGCTGATGGTCTTACCAGTAACATCTGGCTCAGTTGCACTTGCCTACATTTCTTGAAATATATGGTATGCCCCAGCGTTGATTTTTAAGGGCAAAACACAGGTATAAAGGCAGGAGCAACTTGAATAGAAGATATATTCGTATTTTAGACAATTGCAATTTTAGCTGCTTTCTTGGTAGGGGAACGATAAACCTACCTTTTACACTCAGATCAGTTCAAATGCTGTATTTTTAGAACAACATAGTACAGATATTTCTTCCTAGTAAGTTGTTTATAGCAATTACAATCTGTGTGTCTTATGCTGATGTTTGGTGTTCACGAAAAAGTACCTTTAAACCTGCAAGAATTACTACTTCATTAGGAATGCAGGAAAAAAATAATCTTCAGGTAGCTTGTAAAATTTCTCTTCAGTTTCCTAATATGCTTATCTAAAGTATATTTTTTAATTACTGAAACTGAAGTACTCATGTGAGATCATTTTTCTTTCCAAAATTCATACCTATTTTTAAAAAGGGGGGGAAAGAAAGACTCTTGGAGTTGCAACACTTCTGAAAGACCACAAAATGAGAAATAATCTCCCAGTATCAAAAGAGGAAACTATATAGGTGATAAAATCTGGGCAAAGCAGTTTTCCATTCATTCTTAACTTTAATGTTATGATTGTGAAGATCAAGGTTTGGTTTTGCTTTTATGTGCAGGAGTCCAACCTATTCCTTCTCAGGGAGGGAAACTTGAAATTGCCGGCACTGTAGTCGGCCATTGGGCTGGAAGCAGACGTGGACGAGGGGGTAGAGGGCCATTCCCTCTGCAGGTCGTTTCTGTGGGAGGACCAGCGAGAGGGTAAGTGCACTCTTCTGGAAAGTGCGTTTCATATGGAATTTAATGATTGGGGAAAAAAGTAAAACAGGGAAAAGTTGGAGGCATTACAAATTACATACAACACGTTTTAGGACCCATGCAGTAAATCATACCCACTGAGTATTCCAGAAAGGCATTTTAAGATGGTTTTTAACCAGTTATTCAGGTGAGTATAGGCATTTTTATGTGCAAATAAAATTCATGCTCAGAATCTGATGTACAGATATATATACACACACGCGCGCGCTGAATTGTTTTGCATGCAGAAATGACTTGGGGGCTTTCTCTTACATGAAATCAATAAATACCGTTATAGCCGACCAAACCTATCACAGCACTCAATTACTTCCTTTCTCATGGTAGAAGATTTATTAAAAAGTACGATAAAATTTTTAATAACTTCATTATGTAATTCTTCTGTTATGCAGAAAACACCTGAAGGACATTTCTATGTTTTAATAGTTCTCTGCTACAGTCATGATGGGAGATGTGCTTAAAAGAATATTAATTTCTTCAGCTGTTTTACTTCATTTCACTACAGCTGAAATTACAGGTGCACAGTTTTCTGAAAAAGAAATACTTCGCTGCAAAAATATCTAGTCCTTTACTTTTAAGATCATATTTTTTTCCATAGGCTTAATTCTTCTGTGCCTTTAATCGAGATTGTACCTGTTACAGGAGACAATCCCAAAGTAATGTGATTTATATATTATGGCTGTTTTTAAGAATAGTAAAGGAATGGAGTAAAGTAGGTATATTTATGCCACCTTGAACCAGGAAGCAGTCTGAAGGAGTAAGTCTGAACTGCACAAATTCCTCTCTATCTATTAATTAAATCAAGAGCTGCTGGTGTGGGACAGGGAGAGGTAACAACAGCAGAAACAAAGATGACAAAGTTCAGCAGTGGCAAACAGCACTGGTGTAAGAGCAGAGCTGACACTTCAAGCGGAGCAAATGTAGGTAGGCACATTGTATTCTCTAGAATGAGATCCAGTTGCAAAAACATAAGCATTTGGTGCTGGTTTAAACACTTCAGACAGCCACTGGGTAACAGTGTAGGCTGTGGGACACCTCTGCCCTTCCAGAGTAGCAGCTGGAGACCAGGGGAATGAGTGAGGGTGTGATGAGACACTGGGCTCCTTTGAGTGTTTTAATCTCACTCCTCACTTTCAGTGGACAAAGTAACAGTGGTTATAGGTTCTTCTCTTCAGGCATCCTCATGAAAAACACAATCTGGCTTACTACGGAGCTTCTTACTTTTCTTCACTTAAATGCACTGACTTGACTGCGGTAGTGTCTGTGGAAAACCTCCGGGTAGTTTATAGTGTCATGCTTGGAGACTGCTGGCTGACTGAAGCACCCCGAGTGATGGTCTGGAGACACCTTCAGGCTGGGATCTGGCTTACATTTATACATGGCATTGACTTCCTGCGCAGAATAGCAGTTCCTCCATTTTCTAAGCAGCAAATACATGAATTTATGCAAAACGTAGTAGCCAGGAACGAACACAGGCAAATTCTAAACTGAGAGCCCTCCTTACCTGGGAAGTGGTCAAATCCCAGTGAAAGGGTGTTATTGCTCCTTTGCAACAGAGAAATACTGTTCTCCAATAGCAGCTTTTGACTTAGGAGTTAAAGTGTCTGACACTTTCTTTCTGTCAGAGGTACTGTCTTCAGGCAGTTAGGTTTGGGTGCAAGCTGTCACCTCAGAAAGACAGGAACACTGTCCATGCCAGATCTTCTGTCTCCATCAAATCACAACTGAGGTTAAATTCCTTACATGTGGAGTTACTAGAATTAGTCAGAGGGAAAAACTACCGCAGGCAGCGTATCTGTTTGTTGTGTCAGTTGATACTAAAAATAAAACTTAGTAGGAAAACATGCTAATGTTAGTGTTCGGTCTGAAGACAGGTATTTTAAGAGTTGGGGTCCTTGTTGGCGGATGCTGTTTCATACTGAAGACAACTACTAGGAGACTGTCCAGTGCATTCTCTGCAATTTATCACCTAGTCCTGCACGCTGCTGTTTCCTTTTTTATCTAGTTCAACAGAAGGGATCATGTCAGGCTCGTTTATGGCATTGTCTCATGTCTCTGTGCAACACTGAACTCGGATGGGCTTCTTATTGCGTAAAATCATCCCAGCTGCTTTTTATTGGCTTCGATCCATCAATATATTTAGTGTGGTTTTCAGAGTAGGAAAAATCTTACTCGGCTCCCTGAAGGGTGCGCATTCACCTTGTAAAAAGATTAGCAAATGGGATAGGTGAGCTGGGTTAAAATCTTCAGAAAGAATGCAGTGAGAGTTACTCAAATATAAAACACAGCTCTTTCCTCTTTTTATTCTTTGCTGTTGTTTTTAAATCCCAGTATTTAATTTCTTACTGCTCGGTGTGGGGCTTTGCAGTGTGTGTGGAAAGCCTTGCGTGGCACAGGTCACTGTTTCTCCAGAGTCGGTTCAGTGTAACTTAGTTTTTGCAGCGCAGCAGCAGCGGAAGAAGGAGCACTCCAGAAAAGCTCAGGCAGCTTTTGTACAGCTCCCAGGGACCTTGCTGGCATATGGGATTTGTCAGGTATATGGAAAATGAGACACAGTTGAATTGCAGCTGTCGTTTGTTGCCAGAATGGCAAACTGGGCAATTGCAGCCCAACTGCAGCTTAGAAACCGGGCAGGACGCAGCAGCTGGCTGCTCTCCGCCGGCTTCAGAGGGAATGGTCTCCACGCTGGGACCTGCCGGTACCGGGCAGTGCCTTTGGAGGAAAAGCAGAACAACCACGTATTTCTAGCAGAGAAAAAAAAAAAGAATTTTTAGGTGAGAAATAGTCCTTCACATAATGATAAGTTGAGTTTTTGCAATAGATGGCATTAAAATGGTTTTAGCCGAGTGAAAGTTTGTTTTGATCTGATCTAATCTTTATTGAATCAAATCCAAAAGCCACCACCTGGTGTGTCCTGGTTGGAAACCTCCGTTTGAAAGCCTCCAAACCTGATAAATTGCTACATGTAAGATATGGCTGAAGCCTCCTTTTTTCCCCTCAGCTTCTGAGATAATTTTGTATTCTCCCATCAGAACTGAATCAATTTTGTATTTTGCCTTCCATTCTTTTATCTGATTTTGTCTGTCTAGCATGTTTACACATGGGAAGCGTTATTAAACGGGAGAAATGGCCTTATAAATGGTTCAAATTGCTCGCGTATCTTTTTAAGGTGAATGTATTTTGAGCTCTGTTTTTAAAGCGCTGTAAGGATCATTTGACACTTTAAAATGTTTCTGCAAAGCTTGAAAGTACTCATTTATTGTTTTCTAGAAGTGAAACATAGAAATAGTCATTTTATTGCTACAAAACCAAAAGGTATGATAGGTTTCATGCAGTTGCAAGCAGTAGAACCCTGTGATTCTGAATTAGTTAGTCATATTGCTTCTTTAAAGAAATGTAAATGTTAGTCATTAGACAGTAAAGCTAGGGGAAAAAATCTTCCAGCAAAACAAAATTTAAAGTAGTTTTAAACAAAGCTGATATGTTGTGTTTTTTTTTCTCTTCCTTCTCCCTAAAACTTACAGGCGTCCTAGAGGAGTTATTTCCACGCCAGTGATAAGAACTTTTGGAAGAGGCGGAAGGTACTATGGGAGAGGTTATAAAAGCCAGGGAGCAATTCAGGTAATAAAGCCATGTGCCTGACTTCAAACCGCTCTAGTTTACAGGCTAATGTGGTATGGACTTCCAGACCAGCTAATATTGACAAGCACAACTTTAAAAGATAAAAGAAGTGTTTCTTACAATGACCTTGCCTACGTGTTGAAGCTCTAAGCTGCACAGCAGTGATGGATGACAGGCTAGTGTTGCATCTCAGTTACGAGCAAACTTTGATTATAAAGACAGATGTGGAAAAATGTATTTTGATATGAAAGCTGTGCCTACACAGCGCTAACCAGCCATGGGAGTAGAAGAAAATTTAGGAAAATGGGAGAAATACAAAGTTGAAACAAATTGGCCGTTTCTGTTCTCCCACACACTCTTTACCAGTTTCTTGTCTGGGACCACGGTCCAACCTCATGAAGAAAAATTAGTAGCAGTAGAAGGATCGTTGCTGCTGCATGGTTCCAAATCTAGTGACTTACTCTAAACTTCTAGGAAATAACAGCCCACGAGCTGTGTGCCCCCACGAGCACACAGCTTCATTTTTGGTGACAATATACAAAGCGTCTGTGGATCGTGGTTTTTGTCTTTTCCATGGAGCCTTTAAATACGGCTGAAGCAAACTGCTGGTTTGCATTAAATGCCAGTTGCTTCAGAGTTCTGTTTTCCTCCCTTTTCCATTGTTCTTGCTGCTATGCAGTTTGGAATGTTGATGCAAGTCCCAATGGTAAGGGATGAGTGGGCAGTAAATAGGTGGAAAACTCACAATATGTGTATCATCTGGATCTGCAATTTGTCATGGAGACATTAGTGTGTAAGAGTAGGGGGATGTTTGCAGGTATCGGACAGTAAGAGAAGGGATGTTCTCCAGTGGATAATGAAGAAACTATTCAAGTAAAACTTGCTGTCTTCTAGGTGTAAAAATTCAAATACTTCTCTTCCTTGTTAAATTTCTCTGTACGCAGATTATATATGTCTACAAATGTACCTATGTATTGAAAGCTTTACACCTTCTACTTTAAATAGAAAAGAAACCACTATGTTAATTATATAGTATCTAATTTCCGAGTACCTTAACCGATGAAATAAAGGAAGCTCTGAGACGGAGCTCCCAAACATTCTGGGGTTTTTTCAGGTTTACGTATGTAAAAGTAGTTCAGATAATACCTGTACACGGATGGTAGATAGTCTTGCCAGACAGTCAGCAAGTTTGGGTATTCATATTTTTATTAAATGATATGTAATTTAGATGGTATATACTTGTGATCGCAAGGATCTTGGTCTAAAATTGTACCTGCGATAGGGAGAAGAAAGGTAAAGGGTGGCATTTTCTATTGGCTGGTCCTGAGCTCATTGGATTTGATGGCCATCGGTCACTACACTCTAGTATAGGTTCCTTTTGCAGGAAAAGAAAAAGGGTGAATTAAAATGCGTGTGGCAGGGAGAACTTGGGAAGTTAATGCATAGCAAGTCGATTTTAATACCCAGTTAGGAGCGACGGGCAGACCTGCTTCCCTCACACCCCTGGGCGGTTAAGGGAGGAGGGTCTGCGCAGGGCCAGAGCCAGACCTGCCTGTTTACACCAAGTTACATCCTCCCCGCAGCAGCTTAATTGGTACTCGTTATGAGGCGATACAGACACAGGCTGGAGAGCCTGCTGAAAGAAGCAATTTGTGTTTATCAAACATAAGACATGGCTGTTTTTTCACAAGGCGAGACCTTTTGCTCTTGATCTGGAAAGAAACAAAAGCATGTATTTAAAACTTACCACTTAGTAAAGCCTGTAAAGAAGTACATTTACACACATGATAAATATTGGTTGTCCTCCTCTGCCAGTCATATACCTATGCAATGGTACTGCGGAATTTTTTGTGATTTTTCTGGCTAACAAGGTTTGTGATCCTGATGCTAGAGAACAACAGTTCTTAACTCACCTGCAAAATCTTTCAGCAATTCAGAAAAGTACTACCTGCTGTTTCTAGTATGTCAAAATTAAGATTATTACAGTGTGAAACGGTTGGCTATTGTTTGAGGTGTGTAAGATGTCTGCATCTCAAGTCACTTCTTAGTACTTGACGTTGTTAACAGCAGGACAGATAAGAACGTTGCTTCTTAGCAACCCAACCTACTTATTTTGTTTTGTTGTTTAAGGCCTGTTATGTTTCTGGACTGCTGAGATTGATTGTTGCAGATACTTAAAAACTAAATACACATTCTAATGCTGCATAAATCTGGTTTTTACTGCTGTACTCAGTCTTGTAAGATTCTGCCATAATATGCTTTTCGTATGCAGTCACTTTCCTAATCTCAGAGCATATAGACTAGTATAGATAATACTGCATGGTACTTCTGCACTTCTTTAAAAACTGTCTGAAAAAACGTTTTGGTTTGTATTTGAGTAACATGTAATCCTATCATTAAATTATAATGTCTATGAACCAAGAAGCAGAGTTAAGCTGTATATTGATTCTCAGTTTCGGTGTTTCCAGACGTTTATGTAGCTCGTACTTTGTGAAATAACTGAAGCATCAAAGTTAAAAAGGGCGTTTTACGGCAGGAGCACCGCAAGGCTTGGCTAGAAGGCACTCGGAAATTCTGAAAATTCTTTCTCATCTGTGCTGTGCTGTTTATTTTCTGTGCCACCTCTTATTTCGGCAGTACATACTCCTCGGTGTTCGCTTGTCATCGCTCTGCACACTGCATGCTGCCTAGTAATAGTGTCTTTGTAACGGATTGTAAATATCTAGCAGTGGTTCTTGAGTAATTTTCTTCTTCTTTTAAAAAATAGGGCAAACCTCCTTATGCTGCTTCAGCAGAAGAAGTAGCCAAAGAACTTAAGTCAAAATCAGAGGAATCTAAATCCTCAATTGTGTCTTCAGATGGATCCCTGGCTGAAAATGGAGTTGTGAATGAGGAAAAACCAGCTTCCCAGATGAATGGGAATACAGGAGACATCAGGGCTTCCAATCAGTCTGAAAGTGCCTTGAGTAATGACTCTAAAATGTGCAATACAAATCCTCACTTAAATGCACTAAATGCAGACAGTGTTTGCCATAAAGATGATACTCTTGAGGCCACTGTCTTAAAAAAAGAAGAGTAAACTTATTTTTTATAGAGGGTGAAGGATGTTGGGAAGGGTCAGGATTAGGAATATCTGGAAAGAAAGAGAGCCTACAGTTACGTACATTTTTTCCTTTCCGTAAGAGAAAAATGAGGACTTTGGAAATTCGGATCCCTCTTTGATGTCAGAGATTTAAACAACACATTTTTAGTTTTAACCAGTTGTAGTCAAAATGCTACAATAAAACAAAAAAGAAAGAGAATGAAGAGCATTTGACTCCCGCACTTAAAATGAAGTATACATAAAGTTTAAACTGGTTATGACAAAAGCTTGTAGTTTTGTTTTTTGAAATATAAAGAAAACAAATTTTGGCAGTCTTTAAGTATATATAGCTTAAAATATAATTTTTAGTACTTGGCACCATATGTATGCCATTATATTTGATTTTGCATTACTGTGTCACAATAAAGCTTTCTTTAAGGCTTTGGTTTCATGATTATGGGGGGAAAAAGGCACAACCACAGTTTTTTCTTTCTTAAATTTCATCACCGTTGATGTGGTTCTTTTGTGTTAAAATGTGCAAACTATCGAAACTAAAAATTATAGAGTAATATTGCAGTTCTGCTGATTTTAAATATACATCATACATACTTTACAAGCAAGTTAAATGGAGATAAACTTGAAATCATAGAAGATGCAAATGACCTTTCAAAATAAACACAATGTGTTCTGAAACTTTTTGTGACTAATACCATGCATCCGTGATCAATGAACTATGTGGTTTTGAATCAGACGTAGACCATTAGTACTACTATTTGAGCTAAACTTCTGCATGGTTCATAATTTTTAAAGTGTGTAGTTAATATTATGCATGTTATTGTCCTCTTTCTTCCATTCTTACAAGTACTGTGCCCATTTGCAAAACAAAAAGCTAATAATCAGTAATAGTCCTATAAAAGATGTTAACTATGTTTAGTCATTGACTGATCTTGCTCTAACCTTAAAATTTTGTGATTATTGACCTCTGTTGCATTTATTCTAAAACTTAAAAAAAAAAATTATCTAGCCGTTTTGAATATCAACGTTACCCTGGTGTACTCATTGCTGTATGCATTATTGTTCTCTGTTGCTGTTTTATGCCTTCATATTAGCAAATATGAAATTCTGTGAAAAACAAAAAAAAAAAGCTTTGATCTTCAAAAAAAAAAAAAAAAGTACCCCCCTTCTGTAGCAGGAAACAAATGGCTTGTTCTTGAGAACTTTCCCATCAAGAATTTAGTATAAGCAAATATACCTGTATCATTTTGATGTTTTTGTTAGTGTTTCCAAACTTAATGTACTTCAAAATCAGAATCATTTCTTTATATTCGTTTTCATATAATTCTCCTGATGCTCTTCATCACACATTAGTGATCAGAAATGAGGTGTAATTCCCCATTCCCTGCCCGCAAGAGCTAAGTAGGTATCTTAATGTAAGTTGAAGGGAGTTCTGCCCCAACTCATGGATTGTGCAAGAATGAACTACTGTTGGGTTTGATTGGTTGTAGATGGATTGTGGTGTGGTGTATTTGAAGGCTATTGAATGCAACTTACAGTGCTTAATAAAAATCTTTATTCTTTTAGTATAAAATACTGTATGCCTTTTTTGTCAACTATTTTTTTAATTAACCTGTTGTAAATAAAAGTTTTCCTATGCCCAAATGAAGTGATTGAGTTAGCAGATTACGTGACGTCCTCCCAAAAGCCGGAGAAGGAAAGCACAGCCTTCACACGCTGCCAGGGAACGCCGCACCTGATGGCAGCGACGCTTTCTCCTTTTCATTCTCTGCCACTGCTTCAGCTGTCCACGCTTAAATGAGAGGTGGTTAATAAGATGCAAATACAACAGAAATAACAGGGGCAGTTGTTTAAAGAAGAAAAAGATTTGACCCCCAGGTGCTCGCAGGGTTTGAGATACACGATGCTGGACAAAGCCTGGATCTCAGCTCCTCGGAGCTGAGAAGAAATGGGTTCTTTTTGTGCGGGAGGTTTCTCTACATTGTGGATCGTACTGACGTGACGTGAGGAGTTAGAAATCTATACCTTAGTTGGTACCGGGAGAGATTTTTTTTCTGGGCAGACCCTTCTTGTCTGCTGTCTCTACCCTGATGTTCATCTGTGCAGTGCCTGACAGACGTTGTTGAACGCAGGCTGCCCTGAGCGCTTTGCTCTCCTCGTGCGGCCACAGCAGCGGTGACACAGCTCTGCCCGCCCGGGTGGGTGCCGTTTGCAACAGCCCGGCTGGGGTCTGTGCAAATGATGGCAGCCAGTCGCCCTCTCCCCCCCCAGCCCAAACCAGCAGCGGTGGGGCGGGCCTGCTGGTGTCACGGCACCTACCGCGGATCTTGCTCTTCAACTCTGGCGTGGTGGTGGTTGTGTCCTCCCGCCCTGCCCTGGGGCCGTGCTGTTTGCCCCACCTCACAGCTCGTCTGTTCTGGAAATACCCAGCCTCTTCTGGCGAAGGCTGAAGGCACCAGTCACCCTCTTTTCTCAGCAGCAGAGGACGGTTTCGCTTTTCCAGCGTAACCTGGTCGCTGCCATGGAATAAGCAGGAGCAACAAAAATAAACATGCATGGGAGTTGTCACCAGTGTGCCACATCCTGCAAGCGCGGTGACTTCACTCCTTTCCTCAACGTAACTGTGCCAGCAAAATTTTCTCCTGGGCAGCCCAAGCATGACAAGCTGTCCGCACCAGTGCACCTAAAATTAGGATGTGAAAGTAGCAAATTAACTAGTTCATTGGCCCACATGTAAGGTGCTGCATTTACTTTTCCCAGAAATTATGGTGAAAAAGCCTAAGGCTTGCAGTGACGTCTGTGTGCGTGACCTGGGGCACTGATTTTCTTCGCGGCCCATTTAAACCGCTGCCATTGCCCCGGCGCGGCTGAAACCCAGGGCAGGAGGATCCACCTCCAGATGGTGGTAGATGGGGGGAGCAGCGGGGACAGCTTACAGGTACAGAGCTCCCTGGTTCCCTGACTGGGAGCACTGGTGTCAGACTCGGAACCAACACCAGGTTTTGCCCCTGCGGTTCAGCACCGGGGGACTCGGTGGGTGCGCTGGGGCTGAGCGGGGACAGTGGGCTGGGGGGGACCCAGCGGTACTCTGTGACTCTGCACCCATCGGGGCAAGCACGGGGCTGCCCGTCTTCCCTCCTCCTGGGTGGCTTCTTGCAGGAAAAGACATGCATTTCAATTTCATTTAGTCCTCTTCCAAAGAGTTGAACTGACTCTGGAATTGGTGATCCTACAGAATGGCTAGGGCTTGCTCCGGAAGCACACCTTGCACACGTGAGTTTATACATCGGCAAGTATCTTCTGTTCTGTTCTGGCACTGTGTTACGTGGACCTTTTATTAATCTTTTACCCATGTATCGGCAGGTTGCCTGCATCTCCTGTGACAATGCTGTGGCCTCCTGCTGGCCCGCGGCTGGGCCCCGAGCGTGGAGGTGGTGATGCTGCCCGTGGTCCCCTCGAGCTGCCTCCGTCCTGCTGCCCGTCCCCGCTGGGACGGGGAGCGCCGGGGCTGCAGTGGGTGGGAACGGGGGGGTCGGCTCTTCTCTTGGTGCCTCAAGGTCTCCCGCTGGCGACCTGGGAAAAGGTCTCGGGCACGGAGCGCGGGGGCTGAAGGCAGCTCCTTGCCGTGCCGCAGGTTTTCCTGTCCACACACGCGCCTGCAGGTGCAGCATCCGGAATAGGTGCCCGAGGGGGGGGACGTGACTTTTATTTATAAAGGCCAAAGGCCTCTGCGAGAAGTGAGCTTTATTATTTCTAAAGTGAAAATTGACACGAATGGAGAGGATAGTTTCAGACCTCTCGGCTTAGGTGTGACGGATACCCCACTATCCATCCCCGGGGTTACACTGGGAGAACTGGCCCCTCGGGTGGGGACGGGGCCACCGTCCCCCCCGGCCCGGCCCTGGCTGGCAGCGCGGCCCACGGCCCCCCTGGCGCTGGCCCTGCGCCGACCTCGCTGATTGTTTAACTGCTGCTAACGACTAATGGTCTACGCGTGCCGCAGATCAATCCCTTTTAGTGCGTTTTTTTGCATCCAACCGTCAGTGAGTCCTTAAACACGGGCAGGTGGGTGATCAGTGGCAGCGGAGGTGATTTAGGGGAGTCTGGGGCGGGGGGGGGAGCCCAGCGCGGGCACCCCGCAGCGCTCTTCCTTCTCGGCTCCCGCGCCCTCAGCGCAGCGTTGCGTTCCGGGCAGAGGACAAAGGAGATGGCGGCGAACCTGCTGGGTGGCCGCGGCCGCTCACCCCCTGCCGCCGGGGCCGGCGAGCGGCGGGGCGAGGCGAGGCAGCGCCGCCACCATTTTCTGTGCCGCGCTGGCGGCTGGGCCGCTGCTGAGGGCGGCGGTTGCGTCGCTGGACGGTGCGTCACGGGCCGAGGGGGCGACAGCGGCCTGAGCGGCAGCAGCCGCCGCGCCAGCCTCCAGCGCCTCGTTACGCGGTGGTGAAGGGTGAGTTTCGCAGGGCTGGGGGAAGCCCCGCGGCCAGCGGGGTCCTGCAGCGGCCGAGGGCACGGGGGGCCGTTCCTGCGCCCACCGGTAACGGGTCCTGGGGAGCGCGGTGAGCAGGACCCCCCGGCAGCGCAGCCCCAGCGCCCGGCCGCGGCGAGGACGGGGAATGGCGCGGCGCAGCCGTCGCTCCGGTGCTGCGAAGAGGTGACAGGCGAGATCGTGGGCACCTTTCTCAGTGCAGTCAGCGCTTAAGAGCGTAATTATCCAGGCGTGAGGCAGATTACAGCTCCCTCGGCGAAAGCCTGTATAATCCTTTTCGTTGCGCTGAAAGCCCGTGAAACGGGCAGGGCCGGGGTCGGAGCTGGTGGATGCGCAGCCCTGGGGTACGGCGGCCCCTCCAGCGTCTGCTGCCGGGAGCAGGAGACCCCGGCAC
>VYZM01019573.1:0-12578 GCA_013398915.1 Dromas ardeola | reverse complement strand
TTGCCCCTTTCACGCAACAGCCATGCAGTTGGTTATGATTTTGCACCCGACTATTTTAGGGAGACTTCATATCTCCTTTTGTCAGTAGGCTTCCTCTCCTGTAGTCCAGAAGGTTTCCCCTAGCTGATCATGCTCAGGAGCGTCCATGGACACTTCCATCTTCCCTTCATGCAGTTCTGCAGCTTCCATTGCTCTAAATCAAAACAGTGTGCAGACAGCTTTCCTTGCTGCTGATGAGCAATTTTTAAAAAAAAATATACAGTAAACTTCAATCAAGCCCATCATGCACTCTTATATGTCATTTTCAGAGATGCATTCATGGAGTTTGTTACTTCATCTTGACTCTTGAATCAGCCAACACTAGCAGTACCAAGCTTCTTGTAAGCAAGATTGGATGCAGGTGAACAGAGAAACTTGTGGAGCTACACATGCCCTGGAGCAGATGTTTCACATCAGGCAGTGCAAATTTAGTGTATCTAGAGTATATTTGCCAAGTACCCGTTCTGCAAACATTACAGACCATTTTTTTTTACTCAATTAAGAGAAAAATACTTCTATGAGCTAGTCATTCTGTGTTTTGATAGAGGTTGGCTCTTCTGGAAAAGCTATTGTGTGGTCACGTATTTTACCCAAATGTGCTTATAAGATCATAACTTATTGGGCAACTGTATTGACAGCAGTTTTTTCTTGACTTTTGAGGTTTTGGCTTTGTAGCCCGCATGAATTCACAAGACTGTACTTGTATCATATCTTCCATGCATGGAGATAGTAGTTGAGACTTTTGGCAAGACATAAATGAATCAAAAAATATTGGTGCACGCAGAGTCTAAAGGTGAGGATGGAAGAAAGGAGATATTAAAAGGCAAAGTGAGCTGCCTAGAGTGACACATGAGGCTGGAGACAATAGGTAGAATAAGAATATTTTATGTCATATATGGTGAAGTAATTTTGGGAGAGAAAGTCCACCTGGGTCTTATTGCAAGCCTACTTATTTCAGCCATAACGATGTTTGTTGTTTTCTATTTCTTTAATCCCCAAGAAACCTGAAATTTCAAAAAGTCCAGTATTGATACAGTCTATCATTTTAGAGGAATACTTTTGCTGGTGAAATCATTTGCTTGATGATTGATTTTGCCATTGAATGGCAAAATGGCTGGGGATCTTGTAGATTCACACCTGCTGTCAGAGCCTATTACAGGCCTTCACATTAGTCTACCCAATGAGTATGTTGGTTATTAGTTCTTGGGGCAAGAGCTGCCTGGGCATTGATTATCAGTCATAATGGTCTCCTGACCACTGTGTCCAGGCTGCAGAAGAAGATATAATTGAAATGGTCGAATACAGAAACAAAAGTGGTCTTTCGTTTATGTGCCTTCATTGGCATGGAAATAGTGGGGGTTTTTGTTTGCAGGGTGGGGGACTGTCTTTTCTCAGAGTGGGGACAATTCAGCAGACCTGATCCAAAGCCTCTCAGAAGCGTAGACGGAATTAATTTTCTTTCTGTGCTGAGAATGGGGGTTGGGGCTGATTCATTCCTGTCACAGAAAGGAGTGAGAAAGGTAGGGAAAAGGGAGGACAAGGATCAAAAACTTGCAGAGCAGGCTTTATCTGTTGCTTGTGGAGAGGTTTCTGCTTTACATTTCCCTGCCTTTCCTTACCCACACTGTGTGAGGACAGCGGTGGAAGTCTTTTTTTTTTTTTCTTTTTCTTTTTTAACACCATGATACAGCAAAGAAGAAAGAGGAATTACAGTTTTCCTAGCAACTGCCTGATTTCGCTGTATTTAAAGCTAATCCTAAACCACTTAAATCTGAATGCAGAACAGCAGAAGGTTTAAAATGATGGTGTGCCATAAACATAGTATGTTTTATGTGTTATATATACAAAGGTGTACACACATGATGATTTTTAATTACACTTCCCCGTGGATTTTTGAAGTTTTAATTTAATTTGCAACAAAATGTTCTGATGGCTTCATTCTCTACGGACTGATATATCCATATATCTCTCTAGGGATATATATAGGAGCAACAGGTCCCTGACCCATGATCAGAGTTGGCCTTTCTCAATTTATACAACTGTTTAATTCTCCCACTGTCTCCTTGCTATAAAGAGAACATACAATATGAAAAGAGAACTTTGGCCTATGCATTAGGCACATGATTTACTTCGGTTACATGAGGAAAGGGAGAATGTGAGACAGTCTGGGCCCACTCCCTGCTCCACCTTCCCTGCTGACTCGGAGGCTCTGCATTTACTCTCTATTGGAGGAGTACGACGTGGGGAAGCTACTGTCTAGTGTTGTTCTATGTGTATTTAAAAAATAATGGAATACCCTACCAATTTTTTTAAAAAAACAAACATATCAAGATGCAGTTTTACAATTCAAATACCTTCTCAGCCTTTCAAATTTAAATGCAGAATGAATAAAATAAAATAACTATGGCTAATTTATTACCTGAATTTCTTTTTGGACATGGGCTAATATAACACGATCTCAGATACTGGAAAACTTAGAAAATTTGAGCTGTCTTTAGTCCACTGATTCTGAACATAGAGACTGAATAACTGAAAAGTAATTTTTTGAGTGTGCAATGTGTTGCAATGTGTGCAATGTGTTGCAAGTCCTGGAATGTGAAATGGGAATTCATTCAAAAATCCACAAAAATGAAAAACATAAATATGGGAAAATTTCAAACATTTCAGATAAACTGCAATCACAAATAAACAATAATTATACCACAGTTTTATATGCTATTTCATGGAACCTGTAATATTTCCTTTTGTAGTAAGGAATTCTTTATTAGAGAATAAGCATGATGGATTGCTAATAAAATCTTTCCTGAAAGATGTGTGTAGTTCTGGGGCCTGGGGGGGAGGGGAAGAGTAGGTATCAGGCTGTCCAGAGCTGCTGGCTCCCCAGTTGGCAATCTCAGCAGGGAGACCAAGTACAGAATAAACCTCTCACCCCTAGATGTCTCCCCAGGTCAGACTTAAGAAACGATGGCAGAATAATGTATAAAAGTTTATATCTGACATTAACCATTCTTACGTGTCCTACTGAGAAATGTTATCATCAGCCACTTTCAGATGTTTGATGTAAACAATCTTTTCACAAAGTTATGTAGCTTAAGCTTAACTAAATTCTCTATATTATGACTGTGAGGATCATCTGTGGCCACATTTTTTTCAAAAAACATTACATTTTAAACTCCTTGGGATACTTGCCTTTCCTATGTAGCATAATTAGTTGTACTTTATCTGTTGAGGTTTTGTTTTCAGTGAATCACCAGAATCACTTATTTTAAGTCTAAACGTGAAGCATGTTTCAACTTCCTTTCCCGTAAGAGGGACATATAGCCTGATAGCTCATTAAAATAAAAGAAAAAATGCCACTGAGAACCTTAACATTCATATTTTCTTTCTCTTCAGTGTGTGTGAAGAATGTTAAGACTCCACATTGGATAAGAAATTAAATGAGGAGAAAAACGTTTTATTCTGGAAAGGGCTCAGATGCTGTAATTTGTGTAAGAATGTGAAGAGAAGAGAAAATCTGTCAATTTTTCCAACCACTAGGTGGGAGGGGGGGAGGGGGCGGGGGGACGTAATTTATATTTGTTACTAGAAAGATATTTTTGATTTTTTGATAGCATGTCACAGAAGAACAAAGTTTAAGAATAGCATTACAATGTTAAAAACAAAGTAATAATACTGATGTCTGTTTCAATACGTGAAGTAATCCAGAAATTCTATTTGATTTACTTTTTCCTGTTTAGTTAAGTCCAAAAACACAGCTTTCAAAAACATATCCATTAAGTTCACTCTGTAGTCAAATCTGAAAGAAATTTTCTTTTCTGTTCTGCATGGTTCTCCACTTGAAGCACGGTTAAATATATGGTGGTTCTTAATTAGGTGAGACCCCTCACCTAGCTTATTTATTAAATGGATTTCTTTTTGTGTGTATCATTAATGGTTGGAATTTTAGGTGTAGGAAAAGCCTGATACCTTAAATTTCTCAAGGTTTAAAAAAAGGAGGGGAGAGGAGGGACTCCTAGTGCTTGTGAACCTTGATATTTTAGCCCAACTTTCCAATCAATAGCTTAATAGCAACTACTGCAGCCTCAAGATCCCAAAGTGAGAGCTGGCATTTAACTAATCTAATCAGTTGAGAACATTTAGATCTGTGGAGTCAGAGCTATTACACTTACTGAAAAACAGGATATAGAGTTGGAACAAGGGACACATACATCACCAAGAAATGTGTCTGAAGTAGGGCTTTGAATTTTACAAATATATTATTGTTTTACACAGTAAACTTTACTGCTTAATGAAGACAAGTTTATTCTATCATGGATTTTACTTACCAAATGATTCTTTGTAAGATGAAGGAAACATTTTTTTGGGGAGAGCCTTTTACTTCATTTCAGAGTTTTCCTAACAAACATGAAAGTACATCATTATTGTTGTCTTAAACACAACTGGGCTTTAGAGGCTCATAGGTAAAGTGTTACTTTCCACATCTTAAGTAGTTTTCACAATTAATTTTGATTTATAGCGTGTGCAGAAAAAAGATACCTTTTTTTTATTTCTCTGTGCTCTTTTTCATAGAATCACAGAATGGTAGGGTTGGAAGGGACCTCTGGAGATCATCTAGTCCAACCCCCCTGCCAGAGCAGGGCCACCTTAGTGCAGGTTGCACAGGAACGCGTCCAGGTGGATTTTGAATGTCTCCAGAGACGGAGACTCCACCACCTCTCTGGGTAGCCTGTTCCAGTGCTCTGCCACCCTCAAGGTAAAGAAGTTCCTCCTTTCCCCTCAGGGTGGAGAGGGGATGGCCAGGGTGGGAAAAGAAGTGAACCAGTTGTATTTTAGTCAATCTTCCTTCCCAGTTACCAGAAGAGCTCAGAGGAAAAGTAAAAAAAAACAGCTTCCTTTAATGGTACATAAAATGAAGATACAAATCTTTTGGATTTTAATCTAGCTCTTGGAAGAACAACATAAGGATCTCAGCATTAATCTTCTGTTAGTATTGGACGGAAACAAACTATTTTGCATGTTCTACAGTGCACCCTTCTAATTCTTAATGCTTTTCTCTTTCGGGACTTGCAAAATTATTTCTAGGTCATCTCTCTTTGTGTGTGTGTATATCTGTGTGTGTATGTGGTTGTGTAGGCTTTTTGTTTGTTTGGACTTTTTGTGGGTATTTTTAGGATAGTCACAAGGAAAACCTGTCAGGCACCAGGTAGTCTTGCCTGTCATTAATGCAAATTTATTAATTTTTTATTTCTGTGTTCACTCTATAATTTGCCATGTTAAAGATGTAAAAGGTTTTTAGAACCTTGTTATCTAGACTTCACTATGATGTTTTACTATACCTCCCTCTTTTTTCAGAACTCATGGGGAAGAGTATTAACCAAAAAAGAGTATAAGTACTAAAATACATGAGTATTTTTTCAGTAAAATTATATTCATTCTGCAGTTGCATGTAAGATGTGCCCATTTGTGAAATATTCTAATTTACTTTGGTGAAACAGGCTTCATTTCTGAGCAAGCAGAGTTAATAATTTTTTAAGCTACACCTAAGAAAGAGAAGGGATATAATTTTTAACTAAGTTAATAAAATGTATAACAACAAAAAGTCCTTTAACAACTTCTGAAAGCTTTATTTTTTTGTATATGTATTTCATGTCAAATTACAGTTAACATTTTTCCATGCACAAAATAAATGTGTGCAAAGTCACATACTAGCTTTCAATGTAGACCTCGGTTCTTCTAATTCAAAATCAAACAGTATTTGACATGCTGGCATTGTGTTTTGTTGCTCTGAGGCAATAATTACTCTACTGTCCTTTGTGGCACAGGAAAATATTATAACCCAAGAATTAACAGACTACATGTTGATTATAATTTCCTGGTTAGTAATGCCCATGCTGGTAAGAAGAATGGAAATGTAATGAAATTCTCCTCCTGTTGCAGCATGCCAATTGGAGGTCTTATTTTCCAGTTCTTAATGATAGACTTAGACTGCTTTCGCCTTTTGTGTCCTGCTGAGAACAGGACACAGTCCTTGTCTCATTTATAAGCTTTTTCATTCAGTGCTACTTTATTTGCAGAGATTTTAGGTCAATATGTCTTTACCTGCGATCCACAAAGTTACAGTAGTCAGCAGATAGGGTCAAATGAGGGAACCTGTCAGTTTAGCCAGTTCTAAGGTGCAGGTAAGAGGTTTTAATTAGTAGCAGCAGAGCCTTATCTTTGACTAGCTATTCTCCCTCAGCATTTTATGTCTGTGTGTGAACATGTGCATGTATTAAATAATCTTTTCCTCCAGTCTCTTTAAGATTTTTTGTGTCATGTAAATGATTCAGTCTTTCTTCCTTCAACATATCCTGGAAGAGTTATCAGAAAATATCCTGTCCTGTCTACTTTTGCCAACATTGTTCTGTTTACCACTGCTCTGTGGGGATATATGTCACCCAGAAGGCTTAACAGGGCTTTTCAAAAAGTTTTTTGATGTTGTTATTATATTTGTCTAAAGTATAGGCGGTTTTTGTGTGAATATGAAGACATCATAGTCATCTTGCTTAGCTTAAGATATTCATCAAAAATTAATAAACAAAAGTTCATTTGCATATTAATCAGGATTACTGAATGCTTCTACTACATATTCTCATTCATATGCCTTTTAACTCAGCAGACTCTTTCACAGAATCACAGAATGGTAGGGTTGGAAGGGACCTCTGGAGATCATCTAGTCCAACCCCCCTGCCAGTGCAGGGCCACCCTAGAGCAGGTTACACAGGAACACGTCCAGGCGGGTTTTGAATGTCTCCAGAGTGGAGACTCCACCATCTCTCTGGGCAGCCTGTTCCAGTGCTCTGCCACCCTCAAAGTAAAGAAGTTCCTCCTCATGTTGAGATGGAACTACCTACACCCAAGTTTGTACCCATTACATCTTGCCTGTTGCTGGGCACCACTGAAAAGAGTCTGGCCCCATCCTCCTGACACCCATCCTTTAAGTATTTATAAGTGTTGATAAGATCCCCCCTTAGTCGTCTTTTTTCCAGACTGAAGAGACCAAATTCCCTCAGCCTTTCTTCATAAGAGAGGTGTTCCAATCCCCTAATCATCTTCNCTTGAGCTGGGGAGCCCAGAACTGGACACAATACTCCAGATGCAGCCTCACCAAGGCAGAGTAGAGGGGGAGGATGACCTCCCTCCACCTGCTGGCCACACTCTTCTTGATGCACCCCAGGATGCCATTGGCCTTCTTGGCCATAAGACCACATTGTTGGCTCATGGTCATCCTGCTGTCCACAGGACTCTCAGGTCTCTTTCCACCGAGCTGCTCTCCATCAAGTCAGCCCCCAACCTGTACTGGTGCATGGGGTTATTCCTCCCCAGGGGCAGCACCCTACACTTGCCCTTATTGAATTTCATAAGGTTTCTCTCTGCCCAACTCTCCAGCCTGTTTAGGTCTTGTTGTATGGTAGCACAGCCTTCTGGTGTGTCAGCCACCCCTCCCAGCTTTGTGTCATTGGCAAACTTGCTGAGGATGCACTCTATCCCTTCCTTCAGGTCACTGATGAATATATTGAAGAGGACTGGGCCCAGTACTGACCCCTGGGGAACACCACTCGTCACTGATCTCCAACTGGACTCTGTGTCCCTAATCACCACCCTCTGAGCTCTGTCTTTCAACCAGTTTTCTATCCACCCTACTGTCCGTTCATCTAACCCACACTTCCTAAGCTTCCCTATGAGGATGCTGTGGGAGACCATGTTGAACGCCTTGCTGAAGTCGCCTTGCTTTCCCCATTTTCTTGGGCAAGTGAGGGGTTGTTTTTTGTGTTATTTTTTAGTATTATTATTATTTAGTTTGGTTTTTTTTTTTTCTTTTCTCTTTTTTTATTCTGTCCTAGAAGGTTCATTTCATTCTCGTAAGGAAACCTCAATGCCACCTTCAGGTATCAGGAACTAATTTTGAATAACTGATTACTCCAAATGGTTAATTTTCCATTTGAAACAGTCTATGTTATTCTTAGATGTTCTCAAAGTTAATCCCCAAACCAAATTTATCCTGTAACTTCTGGTATATGTTAAGATCCATGCAGAGTTTACACACAGGTTTTATGTTTTTCTACAGCAATTAGTCAAAAATGCTGCAGCCTGTTGACTTTTCCTCTTCAGTCCCAAGCCATGTAACCATTTTTGTAGCTTCTTCCTGTGTGACTGTATGATTCTTGGGTCTGATTCCTGAAATGTAAAGTTTCTGTTACTTCCTGGTATTAAATCTACTGGGAGCATGCCTAATGAAAATAATTATATTAACTATTAAAAAATAAAATTTGTTAGAGATAAAGTGTGCTAACTAGTAGCAAAAACCAACCAGCAAGGAAAGTTTAAAATGTGCAAACCACTTCCAGGTTTAAGCTCGGAGTCTGTCTGTCAGTTGCCCTGGGGCTGACTTCTCTGCGAAGGGAATCAGTATGGATTTCTTAACGCTGGTGCTGAAGACTGGCACTTGCCTAGCATGAAATGATGATCAAGGAACTGGAGTACCTCTCTTATGAAGAAAGGCTGAGAGACCTGGGTCTGTTCACCCTGGAGAAGAGAAGATGGAGAGGGGATCTCATCAATGCTTACCAACTTCTAAAGGGCTGGTCTCAAGACGGTAGGGCCAGACTCTTTTCAGTGATGCCCAGCGATAGGACAAGAGGCAATGGACACAAACTATAACACAGGAAATTCCATCTCAACATAGGGAAAAACTTTTTTTACTTGGAGAGTTACAGAGCACTGGAACCGGCTGCCCAGAGAGGTTGTAGAATCTCCTTCTCTGGAGATATTCAAAACTCACCTGGACGTGATCCTGTGTGACCTGCTCTAGGTGAACCTGCTCTGGCAAGGGCGTTGAACTAGATGATCTGCAGAGGTCCCTTTCAACCCCTACCATTCTGTGATTTCGTGACTGTGAAATTGTCCCCTTGAGCTGATATAAAAGGCACCCGGAACATGATCCATTGCTCTGGAGACTTTGCACACACAAGTATGAGGTGAAATGAAGCAAGGTTAAAGATTACGCCAGGACAGTGGAAAGAACTTAGGAAGGAAGAAAGGAATAATTGGCCTCAGCTCCATAAAAGCACTTTAATATGAGGACAAGGAGGGAACACACGATCTGCGCTTGTGTCCCGGTTGCTACTGAGGGGATGCTAGTGTGCACTGGGGTTGCTGCAGGTGTTTGCGCAGGGTGTTTGGGGCATGGAGACTGCAGGGTGTGACACAGCTCCCTGTCCTGCAGGGTGGCTGCACCCTGAGAGCACTGAAAAACACTGTACCTAACATGGGCCTCTTCTGCTGTGTTTTGGTGTGGTTATATTAAAAGAGATCTAATAGACTTTATGAGAATGCTCAGGGTATATTTTTTCCCCTCAGGAGAGGGATAGTAAAAGGTCATGAAAGTAGATATTCAAAGTCTTTGTATAAATATTTTCAAAGTTTAGATGGAAAAAAATTAAAAAAACAAGAACAAAAAATAGTATAATGAGAGGGAACTTTGTGATGCTGCTTTTCTGTGGTGGGGTAAACCACTCTGGCAATGATTTGAAAATATATATGTATTTTGAAACCCCTAGAGGATAGGGCATAAAAACATTAATGAGAAGTTGAGTTATACCAGAATAGGTTGATATGTTCATGAATTTCTTTGATGTGTAACTGGAGTTTCACAAAGTCAAAATGGTAATGTTTGCTTCCATTTGTATGAGGATTTACAAACTGGAAGGGCGAGGGGGAGGGACAGGCAATAAAAAAAAAAAAAAGATAAAAAATAAATATGGTATTGTAGGAAAGTACAGCTCATTTGTAGTTCTTACCAGCTGCGATTTTGGCATGAAGTCTATTGAAAAGAATGGCCTAAGTATTATGTTGTACCCAAAAGTGAAAGCTGCTGTATTTCATAGCCCTTTCAGTGGTAAGAACATCAGTCTGTGAGCAGATGCCCATCATGCTTTGCCTTTTTCTATAAATATTTATCGCTTAAATGTTGCCTGTATAATTTAAAAGGCCAGTATAAAAGACAGCAAATGAATGTCAACAGCTTCAGCATCAAGAAGGTTAGTAAATAATATCCTCAATTTACAGATGTGGAAACCGAGGTATTACAAACTTGCTTAAGCCACAGTCAGATTCAAGGAATCCACTGAGGTTAAAGCTGTTAATTTATATATATTTATCCACAATATCCAATGCACACTTAAAAATACCATCAAATTTGACAAAGTAGAGTTTTCATCTTTCTCCAGTTTCAGCCGTTGAGTTGCATTGCAGACAGGGATGAGTTTTATGCATGGTGTCAAGGAGCTGCATCTGTCACAAAGTGAGTTGGGTGATGCGTATGCTATTTGTGAATTGCTCCCAAAATGACAGATCTTTTTCTAAAGTTTAGCATCTAGAGGGGAGAACTGCTTCCAAACAGCTGTGATGGTCAGTAGGTTAGGGGTTATATTTGTTTGTTTGGGGTTTTTCCTTTGGTTTTTTTTTGCTTGTTTGGGTTTTTTTTATTTGTATTTTTTAAGCTGACAAGCCCTAGGAGGCAGGGTAGTACATTAAATGTAAAATCAGACAGCTTCTTAGTTTCCTGGAGAATTTTAGTCCCATTTTACAGATTAGTTTAACACACTGTTTCCTATTTAATTTATATATCATGAAGAAATGATGAAATACAGTTAGCAGTCACCCTTCCTTCTTTCAGCTTTTTTTATTTTGCCTCGCTACTTTAAGTATCATTTCAAAATGATGTATAATAAAAAGGCTACTATGGTTGATAAATGATTTTTTTAGGGAGTGAAAAATAATGAATTTCTTTTTTACCTTAAAACTTGCAGGAAAATGTTTAATTAAATTTATTTAATTGAGAGCTAAATAATTAATATGTTCTTGTTGTTCACCTTTACATGCATTTCTATTCCTGCAACAATTTATAGCATGGAAATTCTACTCTCATCTTTTAATTTTTCTTCCTCTTTCTTTATTTGGCTGGCTTCTTTTTATTGAAAGACAATCCCTTCAACAATAAATTATGAAAACTTTAATAAAGAGAAAAGCTGGTTAGATATTTAAATGTATAAATCTCACTCATCTGACATCAATTGTGTCATTTTATTTGTGACATCAGGTTTGCCTGTTTGGAGTTTCATATTTCCAAACAGAAGAGAGTGTAAGAGTTCTAATTCAAAGCATCAATCACAGCAAATGAACATAGCCTAATGTCACTGCTGAATCAGGCCATCAATTTATTGCTTTGTAAAAGCAATCAGCAAGCTATCAAGCAATAAAGTGTATGAGATAAGTGCTTCTTTTGAGACAGCGCAGCCATTGACAATGATATACTGATGGAGAATAGCAACTATTTTCCAGCGTAGTATTCCTATTACTTGTTAAAAGCTCTGAACTGTTCAACAGATGTAAAATATGTTTCTTCTTATTATGGACCAATCTAGTTTGTTTAATAGCCTTGTATACCACTTAGATTTGCTGTCTTATTTAATGAGGTTATATTTGCACTCTCTGGTTCTTTTGTTTTAGTTGAGGAAAGTATGACTTCAGTTTTTCACTCGATTTTCTGAGGAACAAAGAATACCTGGACAATGCTTGTTTCATTTGCTTATTATGAAAAGTGCTACAGAGCAAATTGCAGAGCCATTCAAGTCCTGTCACAGTACCACAGGAACAAATATTTTACGCTGTGCTAACAAGATGCAATTGAGTTTTTCACAGACATCTAAAATGCATGCCTTTAGTAGTGTTTCTGTTTTTTCTTCTTTACTCCCATCTCCTGTTTACTTGTCATAAAAGAGGGAGCTAGAAAAAGTGTAGGGTAGCATATAGTCAGCTCATCTGATCTGTGCTGATGAGGTGCATATGTTATATTGGTATAGGGAACCCTGCAACTGTTATCTGCTCTAGGCAGGATGTCTAGAACTAACAATCTCATCTGTGTCATCAATGCTGGGAAAAGCTGATGTGGCCTCAGGGACAATGAACTGTTAGAAATAAAGCATTAAAAAAGTCTTCACTACTCTTGATAGGTCCTAAAGGATTGCTGTGGTAGTTGATACCATACAGTTAAATTTACTAGCCTGCTATCGGAAGGTGTGATGAGATTTCCAGCAGAATTCTAATCACTTAACCTTTCCCATTGCATTAAGATCAGCTGTCAGGGGCCTCCTTTCTTAATGATTAATAAAAACCTTCATTGTTTCCACATTTTCTTTACTTTTTAGACTCCAGTATATTCCTAGAACAGTTTTGTACCCCAGGGAATTTGTAGTCCCATGTTAACACCTTAACTTATTTGCCTAAATGGACAATTTTAAAAATCTGAATGACTGTGGATTAATCCACTATTCTGTGCTATCTTTGGTAGGATTTAATGTTGGGGTTTCTAGATAAAGAAAGTTTAAGTTTCTCAATTATAAATAAATGAAGAATTTTCCCGTATAGTCAATTGATATATGGGTTGTTGACTTTGAAAACAGATGTTTCAAACCTGACCTCTCCTATGAAGACAGGCT
>VYZM01019569.1:30775-52230 GCA_013398915.1 Dromas ardeola | reverse complement strand
TTCTATGATTCTATGATATAAATACATATCTTCAATACCAGACTTTTAATGGAACTTTTGGAACTGTTAAGTGGCTGTCTATAATCGTGAAGTCTTTCAATTTGTTACATGCATATATTAAGATGGAAGAAACACTTGAGTTAAAGGTTCAGTTTGATCTTTAGGTTTTACATTAGGTTTTTTTGACAGCTTTCTAAAACCTTCCCAATGCTCCAGGACTCAGATCAACAAACAATGGTCCCGGAAATTCCTCAGCAATCTGTTTTAAAACATTTGGGTGAAATTCATTTGGATTTGCCGATTTGAAAATGTCTGATGTTGGCAGCTGACATTTTCATCCTCTTGAATTGCTCTTGATATATAAAGTATTTGATTTGCTTTTTCACAAACACAGAAGAGAAATACTTACTGCCTTTCTGGCATAACCATTTTGAATGGTATTACCTTCACTTAATGCATCGTTATCATTAAGGCTTCTTTGGCTCCTAATAAAAGTCTCAAAGCCCTCCTTCCTGTTCTTCTCAACTCTGACTCAATTCTGCGTACTCTCGCTCCCCATGTAATTTTTCCTGAAGTTTGTAGTTCTAACTCTTTGGTGTGATCAATGTTCCTTTTTCTTTCCATCTGCTCTATTTGTGCATTCAAGATGCTTCAACATGGGCAGCATAAAACTTGAAATATGCATCATTCAGATTGAATGCCCCTATTATATCTCACATTTTCCCTTACACATTACAGAAATGCACTAGAGGAGCTAATCATCCTCTACTCCAGCGTGATTTGGTGGTCTACAGCAGACATGGACTTCCATCTCATTTTGTGCTCTAGCCATTAGCACACAGTCCCACAAGAAATCAAGAACAATTCTTTCCAAGTTCTCAATGCCTCTGAAATACCTAATGCCATTTTGACATAGTGACACTCTTCTTCCCCTTTTGCCCACCTTGTCCACCTGTCTTGTAGTACTTCATAGTGTCATATGTTCCTACTAGATTTCAGTAACGCCACGAAGACCAAATCTATATTTTCAAGTGAGCAATTCCAACTGTTCTTTTTCTGGCACTGGTCTATAGGCAATTAAAGAATGCGTTCACTTTGTCGTTTGGTGCTCCGATTAATTTTTTTCCCCTTAATGTCTTACTTCTGAACTAAACAATTACTTACTGTCTCCCATTTGTTGTTAGTGTAATGATCCCCTGACTAATCTCATTACGCTTGCTCCCTGGAAGATTGTTTCCCTATCAGCTGGGTGGGAAGCACTGTCCTCATTGCCCCCCCAGAAGGGAAGCAATGATCCACAAAAGAAAGCTCTCCTCATTTATTTCTCCCATTTATGTGACAGGGAGAATATCTGAGATGATTTCTTCTCCTTCGGGCTTATTTCAAATCACCCCTAGTCATCTGAAATCTGTAAAGTAGTTTGAGAAGCTGCATTTTATACATGCTTATAGATCCTTATCAACAACTTTGGAAAGCAGTTAACCTGAGGGTATACGCCCAGCCTTGTGCAGGTAGATGGTAGGCTCCCTCCAACCTCCTACCAAAGAGGCCAGCTCCACTCTGAAAGAGAGATTACCGTGCTGCCTTGTCACTCTTGGTTACTGCCAGCCAGCAATCACCTCCAAGTTATATTTCATGTCTTGCAAACTCCCTCTGAAAATCCTCCATTTGCTACTGCTGTGCATCTGTTTAGATGTGCCTTTGGCATTTGACTTACATACTAAGGCTCATTGCTCAGCTCTGTTCCCTCATTAATAGGAAGAGATTACCCATGCTGAGATTTCAAATGCTGGGACTAATCAAGGACCAGCGGCACTGCCACTAAGCCCTCATCAAGTCACGGCCCAGTGTACCCATCTCATAAATCTGGTCCGAGGGCCTTGACAAATAATGTGATGGCCAAATAGAAATATCCAAAAGATGGCCCAAACCGTCTACTTACAAATATTTCGCTTGAAACACAGGATGCTCAGTCATGTTCTTTGAAACCCTCCTCTGAAGCTAGAAAATGGTCTAGCACCAAGGAAGGGGTTAGTGCTACCCAGTGCAAAGCATTTCGGCCTACTACAGTGTTGGCTCACCACTGGGTTAGCAACCTGCAGAGTATTTATAAGTTTGAGTCTCTGCTATTTCTACTGTCAAATTATTTTTCTATCTGTCTTCAAATACCAAGTCTGCCCAGCTTGCTGTCTCTACTGCAACGGCTTCATTCTAGTGACAGAGGGCTAATCATTTGGCCACTAGACTCCCTTGTAAAACTCTGCCAAGATACAGCAGGAACTGTCATAGACATCCTTGATTAAAATTTTGTTTGAAAATTAATCTGCAAAAGTCTGTCAGACACAGCTATCCACTACATGCTTCCAATCACTTGTTTATGCAGAGCCCCCCTTTTCTCCCTGGATCTAATTTATACACAACAGTAGTTAGAGGCTCTATAAAGCTAAAAAATAATTCATGACAATAGCACTACTAAGGGCAAATCAAGGAGGGCAGCCAGATAAAACATCCCTTTAGGTAAATGGGAGTTGTACATATAAAGGTCAGCTTTAACTCCGTCTTAATCCTCAGGTACTGAGTACAGGCTTTCTATAATGTTCACCATTTCCATTTTGAGAATGAATGGGTCAGAGTGTCTTAAATCACTCCAAAGCTGTGACTAGGCCATGCAGGATTCAGCCTCAGATTAATATAGATAGAACTGCACTCTGTCTGCTACTACTTTTTAAAGCTGCTGCTTTTTTATAGCTGTAAAATCATTCCATAAACCAAACCCTTACTCATCCTAAACATAATGATCAGGTTTGCAGGGAAGAAAGCAGAGAATGAAAACAGAGAAAATCTGTTTCGTGGGAGAAGCAATAGCTAGTCAAAACCAAAATCTAATGGACTTTGTTTAAGACTGTATTAAACAGAAATTCAAGCCTCTGTTTAAAAATGAGTACAGTAAGATGATGAACATTTTTACTTACCTTTTCCATGCAGGAATTTTTAGATAAAACCAAACATTTAAATATATACTGAAAGTATAAAAAAAGGGTCTAATAACCGCATTCCAGAAGAAAGGGATCTAATGTGATAACGGAAACTCTAACCTCTTTTCAGCTGAGCTGAGATTCCAATTTTCTGCATCAGTAGCAATGATAATGTTACATAAACAGTGTTCAATCATTAAATTAATTCCCATTAAATCAATGTCCTTAAAGGCCAAACAGTCCTTCAATAATTACCTGATTAAAATGATGTTAGCATAACGTATTAGTTATAGCATATTTATAATTCCCAACAATAAATTGTTTCTTTCCACCCATCTTGATGAAACAGTGACAGTGAGGGAAAAGTTGGGAAGGGAAGCATGTCATATCCCCATGTAGCAAACGGCTGCTGTGTGGCTTCTCCTGCTATTGGTGATACTTCAACAACATACATCTATCAGATTTGCATTTCTGTTATGTAGTATTTAAAGTATGAATCTTCAAGAGCTAGAGGAATTAATTCCTGGCTTTTAAGCTTAGGCACAAAGAATAAATGTCTTCCTTCAGATATCAGCAACTTTGCATTGGCCATATTCCATCTTCCTGTGAAATTAGCAAAATATGTTTTCGACGGAAAGTCAAAGTGCATCATAGATAAAAGAAAATGTTACAAATAATAGTATGCAGTAATTTAATGCCAATACATTGTAGTGACCTGTGCAACATAATTACAGAGAGACAGAGGATGGATAGACTTTACAGTACTTCTAAAATTTTTGGAAAATGTATCATAAAAGTACATTTCGCTTTTCTCTTCTGCTGTCATTACAAAAGAAGAGTAATGACTGCAGATAAAGTTTGAAAATGGAGGTGTCTGCTTGTATTTGCTGAAGTTACTGGGAGCTCTTAGATGAAGCATTACTAGGCTTATACTACACATATCCAGACGCTGAAATATCATGCAAGTGATATTGATATTTGAAACTAAATCTTTTGATTGCTATAATTATGACCAGAATAGAACTCTGAGGCTTGCTGCCCACCTCTAATGAATAAGTTGGCCAAAACCTCTCGTATTAATGCTGCTGAAATGCATTGTTTTATCAGAAGAGTTAGCCGGGTTTCAAATTTAATTTTGGGGCTACTAAATACAGTACCATTCAATTACGTAATCATTAAATAATTGTGCAATAAGACCAGCAATTCTACCAACAGCTGTTTGCTCAAAAGAAGCTGTGACCAGATAATCTTTTGTTGCCACTTTTACAACATAGGACAATAATTTTACATGAAATAATTATAAACATACACACACGCAGAGGCAAACACAGACTAGAGCTCACCGTGCAGGTGTAACACACACAAGGAGCTTCTGGGGGTCTTCTTCTATAGCGCTGTGATACGTGCTTTTAAGATTGCACCTGACTGCATGCCCGTATAAAGGCACTATTTGCAGCCACTGTGAATGCATCAAAATCATATATGCTTGCTATTATTTTAGAGAATATCGGCACCTGATCTTAACAAATAACCTTGCACACTGGCAACCTTCTGATTAGATTTCAAGAGATGCCAAGACCCAGTCTCCCTATTTCTAATGGTGGATACAAATGCTCTAAAGCCTCAAACAATCAACCACAATTATCATCTATGGTACATATTCATAAATGGCTGAGAAGCTAACTGTCACATACAGTTTGCATAGTGGTGGCCTTTCCACAGACTACTGACAGTGTTACATGTCGTACCTTCCGGGATAGCAGAAAGAACTGTGCACAATGGACTGAAAACAGGCCATCTGTACATACAATTAACATTAAACTGAACTATGTCATTAATGAGGTATTTAAGTGCTGCTTTAGCTAAGAGCCTGTCAGGGAGGACATTATGAACATGAAGGAGAAAGAGTCCCCTTTGGCTGAAACTGAGCAACTATGAACCAAGCAAAACAAAAGACAATTCAGTGAGACCATAAGGACAAAAAAATAATTCCAGTAAAGCCTCTGCATCTTTTGACAGGTACTTTTCTCCANCTGTTTTGTCGAGATTTTTTTTTCCCCCGTTTTTTTTTTTTTTTTTTTTTTTTTACCTCTACACAGATCCTTGAGTCCAGGTTTTGGGGATGAAGGGAATTTTTTAAAAAGATCACATACTGAAAGATAGTTTGTTGCTTGAACTTTCAAAGCATTACGAAATGCTTTATAAATCTGTTCTTGCAAGATTTCCAAGCATCCATCATCACAGAGTGGCACCTGACTACTTCAGAGGCAAGTGAATCGCAGACATCTCAGATACGTTAATTCAGTTTTCATGTCACTAATTCTAGTTATCCTTTAATTTTCATAGTGCTTCTCTGCAATGAACTCCTAACCTTACAGAATTCAATCATCGCTAATGCGGGAGCTCTAATTATGTTCCTAAATAACACATTTTAAAATTTAGACTCAAATTCCACTTCAGGTACATTGTATAATGTTGTTATCAAAGTGATCTCTAAAACTCAGATGTCCTAAAGTAGTACTATGACAGTTCACAGTGAACAGACAAAAGAAGAAACTCCTCATCTTTTCAAATTTCAGAGAATAATGCTACAATGTCAATTATTGATGAAAATCACTAATACAAATGCTTATGTTTGAAAGTCAAATAACCTGGTTTTTACTGCAAATCAGCTATCACCCTGCTTAAGATCATGACTCAGATTTATTGGAAATGAAAAGTGATTTCAAAGATGACTCTACTGGATAGTGAGGATTTTCTTCTTTGGGGATAGATATGGAAATGAAAGAAGGTATTGTAAGAATGGAATACATGTTTATACCTAAAAATGTTGTATTAGCAAGTATATCCAGACACGAACAATGAACACTCCCGCTCAACAGATTTATTATCACCGTTCCTTAACAGCCTGTTTGCAGAAGATCTTTCTCCTTCATTCTTATCTTTACTGTATCCTAGTGTGGGGGAAGCAGACTCTTCAGTCGAAAGCACACGTGTTCATTCATCCCAGTTTTTGTCTGGTAGATGAGGTATCGCAGATTTGTAACCCAACACCATCTCACTAACTTCAAAGCACTGAAAAGGTAAAGTCCTAACTTTATGATCCTTCCCTCCTCTACTGACAGGGGAAGAATAAAAATTAAGCAGCAGGAGGTTTCTGCACCAGGATGCTGCTGTAATGAAGGCAATCCCCTTAATTTGCATGCTGGGAAGCTGACTAAATAAACAATACAAATAAAAAACCCAACAGCTCTCATTTTCCCATATTTGCTGAGAGTGGACTGTCATCTCAGCAATCAGGGAAAGCAAGGGGTTGGTTGACTTAATCAAAAGATTAATTTGGTATCATTATTCTCTTCCTTTCAATATTAATTTTGGCCTACTCCTTTTAGACACATTTTAATATGACAAGAGAAAAAAAAATCCTCAACAGCTGAAGAAGGGAGACTTTCCTGTCAGCAGCTTCAAAACCTCTTCGCTACTCCAGCCTTTACAGTTTGCAGACAATTTTCCTGGCACCTACCCACCAGTTGGTGTTATGAAGAAGAGCTGCATGGGTGGATACAGCTATGGCACAGCTGTTGCAGAGGAGGGACTCCCCACAGACCAGAAAAGCAATGGAAAATTACCATGGGTTCCCCTCTAAACCCATGTTCATCTGGTGCCTTGGATATCCTCCACTGAAAAAGGCTGATCAGTTTGTAGATGAAAATTGCCGTCATCCAAGCGGAGGGCGTGTATTTTTAATAAAGCTAAAACTCATTTCTCACTTCCTTCCTACCTTAAACAGCCAAAATTGCCAACTTAAGTGTAAACTTCTCAGCAGGAAAATCAAATAGCAGGACAAATAAGGCTTGCTTCTTCAGCGTCCAAACATCTTTGCAGATAAAAATGTGGTTTACAATCCTCCTCCATGCAGGAAACACCCAGTTCCTGGCTAAACTGTTCTTCCTCATTTCCTCAATTAAATATATTTTGTATATAGGTGAACTCTGAAAAGTCAAATTAACTAATTTGTCAGATCACTTGAAAAGTCAGATCACTTAATATGAATCTAATTTATCCATTATTTACCCAAACATAGTAAAAGACGTATTAGAAATCATAACTATTAAAGAAATTGTTCTGAGTAAAATATTCACCTAAAGATGCTTTTGAAAGAACATGGAAAGATAGAGAGATGCCACACACATCCAATTCTACTTTCCCTTTTGCCCCACTTGGTCCGATCAGCGTTTATGCTATAGTCAGACACGCATTACCTTCTCACAGTCAATTAATCAGGCTATTCCTAGGAGAATTAAGGTGTTTTTTGGGCTTTCACACTGCCATTCATTCTCCACCTCCTCACAGAGGGTGTGTCAGACACAACATCCCTAAATATACTGCCTCACGTACCCAGTGCTATTACCCAAGCAAGCAGGTGCACACAAGATACAGAAATCCATTATTTTAGATGCCTCTGAGAACTGCTTGAGTCCTAACTCCAATTTAGGGGAAAATCCAAGCCTATCCCCTGGCAGTTTAACGCTAGTGATATCACACTGCTACACAGAGATGCCCATGCAACTGAACATTTTGCTTGGAGCACAGCTATTCCTTGGAATTACATTCTCAAAAAGAGACAATCAAATAAACCTCTGAAAGTGTTATGCACATAAAGCTACATGCAATGTTTGCAAATGTGTACTGTATACATGACAATAATTCTCAGTATATGTTGTCAGTTCCAGCGACCACTTGTAGTTTCAAAACACATTTGAGACACAGGACACAATTGCCAAAATCTAGTTATTTTTTGATGCTGTCAAGAGGGCTGGTCAAACCATTGAGACATGCGGAAAAGGAGCATGGGTATCACAGGGCTGCAGCTCTCTTTCAGAGAGATGACTTTATGAAGGTACGTATACATACTAATACAGAAGCCTAGATTTAATATAATAAAAAGAAAATTTGGGGGGTTCGCATATTAAAGTGGAATTATAATGTCACAAATCTAGCATATACTCAAATAGTGTTTTTCTAGCATATACCCAAAAGTGTATATGCTAGAAAAACACGGAGGCTGGTTTGTTTCCTAACGTATCTGGTATCTGACTTTCATTTTCCCAGCTTAGTGCTGTGCATTTTAGGCTCAGCAAGTCTGTCCCCCTTGTTACAGGAATATGTCAAGACCTGGCATTAGTTTGAAGAGCAATTACAATTGTAACTAATGAGAATGGCATTTAACTTTTGCTTTCTATCAGAAGACAAAAAGCAGGTTTTTATGAAAGAAGATAGGTAATATTTCCATTTTACAACTGAGAACTGATATACAAGATATTAAATAAAGTTTCTGTAGTCAGCCAGTAGATCAGATGCAGAGTCTCAATTAGGACTAAGTCTGAGTCCTAAAGCCTTTATAATGGATCTTTTTTTGATTTGATAAACTTAAAAAATAATTAGCTTTCACCACTAAATATCACATGTGAAGATATAATTAATTTCTAATACATTTTTTTTCAAAATGCTTTCAGACTTCTCCCCTGAATATTAAATACATAGAGACTGGGGTACAGTTAATTAAGAGAAAATGTCGCTGAGAAAATACGTTGTTACAGCATAATGGTTTCCTGCTGATAGGGATATGCCGAGAGCGAGATAAGCAAGATGGAGTAATTTATTAAGCAACAGCACACTCCAGGCAGTGCATTTCAGGAGGATTATATCACGCCTTGGGTGGTAATACAAGGAACAAGACTGAGAAGCCTGAGTGGCTTTAACCATCCAAGAAGTATTATAATGACTTAGAAGTACGAAGGCTTGGAGTCTATTTTATTGCTCTTATGAAATGTAATTTAAACAAGGCAAACAGTAAGATTTGCTCATTTACTGGGCATTATGAACATAATTGGCCGTTACTGACACCACTGATGACCAATCAAAACCTGTAGTTGTGACCAGCATTTTAAACTAACCAAAACATAAGGGGATAAAAAAAAATGGTCCATGAGTGATGCATTCACATCATTCATTTCATAACTTTGCTAGGTTAAGCAAGAGTATTAAGATCTCTGAAGAAAATAATGCCTTTGCAGGTAGTATTTTAAGCACCCATTATCCTGTGGTCAAACCCTATTTATAAAACTACATTATAAAACTATAAGGAATGTTTTGTTGCCGTCACTGAGAAGTGATCTTGAATGATTCAGCCATTTTAAAGATATTTCTTGTTATAGGAAAAAAAAATAATAAAAATCATCTGCCTGGTTCTCTTTCTAACAGACATGTCCAAGTGAAACAGAGCCTTGCATCGTTACCTGCATCATCTAAAATCCTGCCAGCCCAGTTCAGAAACATCTCCTCTTACAGAAAAATTCAAAGTATAATGAGCAGAGTGGGATAAGAGAGAGGCAAAGCCTTTCTATTGTGTCTTTTATATTAAATACAAAACATTGCAATTTTTTATATAATTTCATTATTTTTCCTATGTTCAGTTGAATTCCATTAAACTAAGTAAGCTTTTCAGTGCGTTCTGAAGCAAAATTTGAGAGGCTGCTCTCAAAATAAAATCCTCTAGAACAGTCTTCTACAAGTTCTTGGTAAAAATTATGCAGCATTTCCCCTGTCTCAATCGATTATACAACAGGGGTTGGGAATAACTCTAAATCCTGAACTTCTGTTTCTTAAATCATTGGTTTTCTCCAGTAATGGTGAAAACCAAGTGCTCTCTAGAGTATTTCATAACAAGAGCCCATAAAGTAGTAGGAAGCTAATAGAAAACCTTCAGGAGATTAAACTAAGTTCTCAGCAAGTATAAATAGACACTGTGCCATTGCAGTGGGCTGATTCAGTTAATCTCCGGGAAGTTTTTATTAAATTTTTTCGTAAACCCAATTTCCTCTCTGAGACAGTTCTTTGGTTCCTGTTCATATGCCGGTTTCCAACATTGGCAAGTTCTGATGAGGGCAAAATCTGAAGCAATTGCAACAATACCAGTGCTGAAGAAAAAGAAAAAATGTGATTGTATAGAGTAGCGCAGAAGTTGAGCAAAGACTATACAACATAGCATCATAATGCGTCACTCAGCCTGGTTGAGGTAGGAAGGGACCTCTGAAGGCCATCTTGTCCAAACATGCCCTGCCCAAGCAGGGTCACCTAGAGCCAGTTGCCTATGACCATGTCCGCATAGCTTTTAAATATCTCCAAGGACAGAGATTCCACAACCTCCCTGGGCAACCTGAGCAAGTGCTCAGTCAGCTGGGTGGCCCCCAGCATGCACCGGTACATGGGGCTGTTCCTCCCCAGGGGCACGACTTTGCACTTCTCTTTGCTGAGCTTTGTAGAATACCTAATAACTGAGGCCTGGAGAGGAGCCAAGTCAATGGGGAAGCGCAGGAGCAGCAAAACCAGTGGGGCCACGAGTGATACCCAAGAAGAAAGCTACAGCAATGGTGACCACCAGGTGCAGTGTGAGGTAGCCAGAGAGCTAAAGCTGTGAGGAGTGGATTGAGAAGACAAGGGGAAATATCGAGGGAGAGAGAGAGGAAATCCACCAAAAAGGAAGCCTTAACATTTTCTGTCCAACTGGAAAAAGCTAGTTTTGAAAAGATGCAAAACGCAGAGCTTTTGCCACTTAGTTTTCTAAGATGAGCAAGTGGAAAAGAAGAAATTCAGAAGTCATGACACTAAATTTCAACATAACTGAAATCCTTCACAGTCTGAATCTACAACTTTGCTTCTTCTTTAGATGTAAACAAACAACTTGAAGATAACGGATGTGTGTTACAGAATCTTATGCGTGGATGAGTAGTTCAGTAGTTCAAGATCAATGAAAAGTCTCTGCCTTCTTAATGGTCACAGTGTATTGCAGATTCAGTGAGTATATTGGGTAGAAAGACAAAGCATTTCAGTGCACTGGCCACCATTTTTTGCTTAAATTAAGGGCTTGAGTACAGAATAAAAAAGCCTCACTTTGCAGTTTATATACTTTTAGATTAATTGAGCCCCCCCAATTAACACTGCAGCTCTATCCTCAAAATTGTCTCTTCTAATAAAAAAATCACATGCATCTTAAAATTGCAAAAATAACATATATAAACACATACACACTGATCTCCGTAATGAATGAAAATAAAATTAAATGGGCAACTGAGAGAAAATATACCTTTATATTACAAGAGGCTCAAAATGGTACCTAGACTAGTCACCCCAACATGAGGAAAAAAGAAATTGAAGGCCAAGACCTAAGATTAAATGATATAAGAAGCAATGGCATTAAGTTTCAGCCTACCTTTGAGGAAACAATTAAAAATTCTTAAATTTTGCTACTATGACAGTAACCATAGACCTGCCTTAAAAACTATTGGACTGGTCTGTGCTGACTCTTGTGTACAGACAACGACACAGTATTTTTCTCTGATGTTTCAAAAACTGGAAAAGGCTAAAAATTATTAATAGAATTCGATCATAACATCAGAGTCAAGGCCGAAAGAAATTACGAAGTGACACCGCAGACCAAAGTTACCTACTAATATTTGCAGAGTTTTTAAGTATTTCAGAGAAAACAAGCAAAAAGAAGTCCTTTCTGTTTCAATCAAAATAGGTTATAAGTTTCCTTAAAGAGTGACTTGTAACTTTGCACCAAAGGCCTCTTTTGTCTTCAGAGCTGTGGCAGGTCTGGAGCCAGCCTGTGTGCTTGTAAATCTTTCCTCTAGCTAGAGGAAAGCAAGAGAAGATGACACCAGAATGCTCACAGTAGGCCCAGACAAAGAATCCAGCACTATCAAAGCACTAGCAATCCTCAATTCATGCTGCTTTGTTTCTCTCAGTGCAGGATATAAAAGCATCTTTGGCTGTATGTTTTGATAACAGAAATTAGTACCTTGTCATGTTTTAAATCGGCAGCTGAAAGACTTCTTAAGTGAACGTGACAGTATTTGAAATGTCCCATGCTGCCACACTTAAGATATGCCAATCTCAATTAATAGCAACAGATTTGCTATTCCAAAACAAATAAAACCTAAAGAGCTTTTCTGCTGAATGAAGAGCTGATGAGTGAAAACAGAAGCTGATTTACCACAATAGCCAGTTAGTCTGTCAATGGAAATTACTTTCATTTGTCTGTATTCACAAGGGTTAGTAAACAATAACACTTCAGCTAATACAGTTTTTGTTATATTCAAATTGAATGTGAAATACAGGCTGACATTATAAATGGATCTCTTACTCTTTTGCACTGGTTTTCTGAGGTCTTCTGAGTATGCTTAAATTGGTTTGTAAGTTTCATATATTTTGGTATCAACCCTCTTAAATTTTTGTCATTTTTCCTTCTAGCAAATTAAGGACTGTCCTCTTATTGTTTGAAGGAGAGATGTATCTATAGCTTCCCCTGACTGAGCAGGATCCAAGTGAACATTTTATATTATTCTAGTGAATTCTAAGGAGTTGTGCTGAAAGTCCACTTGGTAGGGTGGTTAAGATCTCTCTCTATGCAAATAAATGCCTCTCACTTTCCTAGTTCTGTGAATTTCTTTTTCCGAAGTCCCACAACAGTTCTGATGCTCCCAGCTGCCATGTCCCACCAGCAGGTTTTACTAATACTGAGTTGCACCTCACGACCCTCTTACCATGGGAAGTGGATACAGATCTTGAGTAAATTCCTTTGCTTTTTCCAGTAAATTCTGCTTCTTTGTCATCTGGTCCCATTTCTTTTCATCTAATTTCTTCCTCATCTTCATGCTTAATTCAAGGCTTCCCTCTACGCCCTCCTCAAGTACTCATTTTTACTGACTAGTCAGAAAAGCCTTTTCTTTGTAAGCTCACTGAGCATCTATTGAAGGGCTCCCTTGCAGGCTACGATGGATCTATGACTTTGGAAACTTTGGGACACTGGGCAACACAGGCTTACTTGGATAGAGGCAAACAATTCACATAATTCATGAGACTGAAGTGTGGGATAAAATTAGCTTTGCCTCCTTTAACCTTTGCTGGGCAGTCTCCTATAAATCTTTTAGGGACTAATGATGTTGGGAGTACAGCAGCGATGCTAAAGCTAATATCAAGCAATAAACCTATGTAAAATTACTCGCATTCACGCAGTAAAGAAACTAATTCACAAGTTTTAACCTAACAGGCAGACAGATGTAAGGAGTCTAGTTCTGTAACGGACCAACTGCCCTCTCTCAGTTGGATTTCCTAAACAGTTATACTAGGAATATTTTGGACAGAAAGAAAACTTTATAAACCTACCCACATACATTCAAAAAACTTTTCTGGCTCTCAGCTGGCTCTGAAGTTTTTGGTTTTCTTTAAAAAAAAGTCCACAACAAACATGAAACAATCTCTTCAGCTTTCCTCAGATGGCCATCACTGCTCAGTGCAAATGACAATTTTAAAAGTAATGTCTCTAGGTCAAACTGTTCAAAATCATACCTCTTGTGGAAATTCTCAACTTCAGCTTTTCTTCTTTTTTTTTTGATGGTGGGCTAAATTTAGCTTTTTTCCATTCTAGGAATTTCATACTTGATTATCATGCATACCTTTAGCTTTTATAGATGCCATCTGATTATTTCTAACAGGGAAGAAAGTAATTTCTAAATTACATGTTGCCAGCATTACATAAATATGATGCTTTTACCTACAGTGTTCCATCCAAATTCATGTTAAAATCCAAAAAAACTATCTGGGAGTTTTGACGTGACCACGGCTTGTTGTAGAGCAGATGCTCTGTGCAGTTACAAATAGGTGTACCTGCAGTGTCAGTAGTGACTGACGAACAATTACATGGGTATGCCAGAAGGTATTTGTTCTGTTTTGTTGTCCAGCGCTATTATCTAAATCTTCTTTATTCTCATATGAAGTGTTTTCTTATTCCACTTTGCACTACAACCCTAGTTTGTAGACCGGAATTTTAAGTAGTTTATACCAAGCCAAGATCTGTAGTCCCTGATGTCTTTAGGATGCATGGTTAAAGCTCTGCCAGAAGAAGGGGATTGTAAAGGACTTGGGAATCCAATCAAAATTGGGGAATAGCCTGGGCTACACCAGATGCTAGGGGGGATTGAAAAAGTATCCAGGAAGGTCAGAGATAGTTGCGTCTAAACGTTATATAGGAAAATTGAGATAAATCAGAAGAGGGAGGAAAGAATATCAGATACAGTAAGACCATTTAGGACCGGTGACTAGCCTAAACTTAGTTCAAAAGCCAAATCCCAGCATTTTTTGTCTGACTGTGTAAGAACATAGCACTCACATTAACTATGAATAATTCTCCAGCAGATGATGAGAAATTTTTTTTTTTCTTTCCAGAGAAAAGTACTCTTTCTTTAATTAGACAACTGCAAACCAAAAGAAGCTAGCATGTAGTGCTCCACACTTCTCATGGTTCTCACACTGGGCAGCCACATGTCTTAGAAACCTTATAGCACAGGGCTTTCCAGTGCTCCCAGTCCCTCGTGGGCTGTGGAAGGGACGCAGGGAAGAGGAAAGTCTCTATAGCAATGAGGAAGATATACAGGGTTTCTCTCGGAGGCAGAGTCCCTCTGTCTCTTACCTTGTTGCACAAAGGATCCATAAACAAACCACATGGAGTTGTAGAGGGTTGTGGAGGTCATGGATCCCATTTGAAGGCGTGGGGGGTTGAGCCAGTTCAAGAGGTAGACCAGTAGCCCTACTAACAGCACAGTGCCAGCAATGCATGCCCACAGGGAGAGGTCAAACGGTGCCAAACAGGCAAACATGTCCACTGTCTTCTCTGCCTTCCGAAGCAGCACGCCCACTGAGTAGTCCATGTAACGTGTTGTGAAGTCCACCACATTTTCTCTGTCGGGGGTGATGGTTAGAGCAGATATCCCTATATCAGCTCTCTGAGGAAAGAGGGAGAGAGAACAACGTGCATGAGTAGGAGCTACAGGAAAGATCTTTGTACCTCTGTGATTTATAGCAGCTAAACTTATGGAGAAGCAGATGCCAAGGCTAATGTCTTAAGCATCACATATGTGAACACAGAAATGTGACTAAGGCTTGAACAGAATAACTGTACCATATGTCTTAGCCTCTGTAAGCAAACCTCACTTGGTGAACTTGGACACATAAGCTCTCTAAGTTTTTATTTTCCAAGGAATCAAAATACTTCAAATACAGACAATAGCTGGAGAAAATCTACTGGTCATTTTTCTCAACCTTGTTTACTGAAGCCATCATTGTCATTGTGGCAAAAGGCAGACCTTGTGTATAGCATTTCCAATCAGAAGAAACTAGTTGCCTGACAGAGCCACATGATATTCCTGATTTTGATGACACGATGATCATGACAAAGGGCCGCTGCACGATAAGGGCACCTCATATATCCTGGGATTTTGGGGGCACTTGAAATTCTGAAAAACATCAGTTTTGGCTGCAGAGTTTGAAGTTCAGAAGAGTAGATATTCCACACAGTTCCTTTACTATTTATTCCTCTACATCCTCCTGCTAAGCACTTCTTCTCTATGCCAACCTGTCCTGCAGCTAACTCAGACCTGCTTTATGCCATTTACATTTTTTTTTTAATTTAACGAACCCATTTCAGATGAGAAGAGGATGAATAACATTCCTTGATCTAATAATTGTATTTCACAGCATGTCTGGGTATGAGGTCTCCAGAGACACCAGGCACAACTACAGCAGGTGCTATTTCACTTTTCACACGTACAATTAGAACTGCAGTGAAAATAAGAAAGGGTATTTGAAGCAGACACATTAACACCATTTAAAAAAGCCTGAATACTGAACAAAAATGCTATAAATTCTAGATATTTTAATATGAAAAGGAGTACTTAAAATACTTTAAGCTGCTGCTAGTTTGATTTAATCCATTTCTGTTCTGCCTAAAGCAGTGTGTGGTCCTTTGGAAGAGGGTGAGGAGAGCACAAAAGCTTGAAAGTCTCAGTACTGTGCCAAATTTTATTAACTCTCTTGAATTTCTTTCTTCTTGCCCAAAGAAGGCAGAGATTACTAGTGCCTTAGAAATGTGATGTGAAATATTAAGTGAGACGGGTAGGGAAGCTGAAACTGATTGGAATCAAATTTGCAAATCGTGTGGGCTCTTTTAATACCACCTGCAAAACACTCTGCAGCCCATAGTACAAACATACTTTTAATCACAGTGGACTTAAGACCGGTTTAAATGATGTTATTTTAACTTTATATTAATTGTTCACTGGCTTGAGAAGGTGGTGGAAGATAGCTGGAGGCTGATGATTTGGAAAAAAAAGTGTTTGAAAATATTGATTTGCTTAAAAGCCATGAATTGGAGCTTCAGCTTAAATTTGTGGGTTAGATTCTCTAGTGTCTTAACTAGCTCCACTGAGCAAGTTGCAAAGCAGACATCATTTGAACCATTTTCCGCAACTGTGAATACGAATGTATTTTTAAAATAATTTACAAATGTGAAAGTCCGATTCTCTATACCAGTAGTTGTCAAACAGGAAAATACGATTCTATTTGACGAATAAGGGTTGTTTTGTTTTGGTGTTTTGTTTTGTTGTTTGGTTTTTCTTTTTTCTTTTTTTCTCTTTCCCGAGTGTATATCAAAAAGTGAAATAGGAATTCACGGTTAAAGGAGGTCACATGGAAACAAAAAGTCCTAGACTTAGCCCTTGTTGTTTAACTTTAGCTGTGTTATTAATTATCAGCATGTTACTAAAATACTTGCCTACCACACTAGACTACTGTGAGGTGCTAATTCAAGTTGTATTTGTAAGATGTTTAAAGGTTGTCCACTGAAAAGCAATACCATAAGTAAAGATACTTTTACCAAATAATGGATTACTCTAGGACTGAATCACTAACAGAATTTTTTCTGCTTTTTTTCCCTTTTTTTTGAAGAGAAACATATTTCTCCATGAAATACATTGAAGGGCATTGCATGAAAAAGAACAGTAGTGGTATTTGTGGAAAGACTGCTTCTCTTTTACGTCTCTTCAAATTCCCCAGCATTATGGTTCCACTCTGGTTATCAGCCATCTATGACAGAGGAACAATGTTGTCCTAATGGAAATGTTGCATTTCCTTTGTCATACTGCGGCAGCAATTGTGATATAATTATGTCTTGCGATTAAAGGGTGGTAGTAAAATAAAACATAGAAAGAAGAGAGGTAAGTCCTGACTTCACAGTACTCTTAAGTTACACTGGAATATGACAACTCATATTCTTTACTTACTAAATTGAATCATAAACACCAGTTTCTTAGAAAACTATACATTTAGCATAAAACCAAGCTTAAGCTTAACATAATAGTTGACTTACTAATGGTGAGCATTCTTAATTACACATAGATTCTGTCAACTTGTATCAAAATTGTAAGATGAAAAAAATTAAATGCTTGTCATTAACATGTCAAATTGGATCAGAGAAGACATCAGTTTGAAGAAGTCAAGGTTCACTTAGTGCTTCTGAGGTAGAAAGGCAAATGCATGCAATTATGTCAATATTTAGATGGAAAGCTGCCCATCTGAATTATAAACATGTAAAACTTTCCACTCACTAAATTTTCGCAGTGCCAAAATCAACCAACTATCAACATCTCAGACGTCTGTTTAACACGTTTCTGATGAATGAAACTGTGACTCCTGAAACTGACTGACTGAAACAAACAGCAGAGGGCATTATTTTTCTTTATGTGACCTGCTTAGGAATTTATCCTTAATTTATCCTAAGGTCATTGTAGGGCAACATTACCAGGATCAGAAAATCCGAAATAAATAACCAAATGGGTTGGACAGCATTGTTACGGGTGTCACAGAACCAGCTCATCAGCAAAGCCTAGAAATCCCTGAAATGCCCCTATGCTATTGCTTAAGCAAGCACATCTCGTACACATAGAAAGCAATCTTATGATGATTCCTGTGGTTCATGATGAAGAACAGGGAAAATAAATGAATCTGCTTTAAATTGCTCCCGTGAGGCCTTTCATTTTATTCCTTTTCAATGTTAAATCAAGTTTCAACGAATGCTGGAAGCAATAAACCACAGTCCCACATGTTATGCAGTTATTAATATGGACATGCAAAAATTAATCAGAGAGACATTTTTGCTCAAGTTAACACACATACGTCCAAATAATTCTCCTTTTACTCCGCTATTCTTTTTTCTTCTTTGTCCTCCCTGTGTGTTTTCCTCCTTCCTATGCTACTCCCCTCAGGAAGATGCGTTAAAAAAAAAGGGCCTTATAAGAGTCTTCTACTTGGCTTGCAGTTTCTCTTAAAAATATTCAGGCACATATTTAGTTTTCCTTTTCTGATGGACCGTAAGTGTAATCAGGCAGTTTTCTCTGTGCTATTTGCTTCCTGATGGCTCCTCAATGGAAAAAAAAAAATCCTAGCAATCAAGGTAGCATGGAGAAATGTGGAAAATAATGGTTGCTGGATGCGAGTATCACTGGGAAGTCCAGAGCCATGCTGGAAAGCCTACAGTCCTCTCACAGAAGTGTCATTAGCCACTTCTCTTGCCTGTCATACAGGCTCATCCCTCTGGTGGTGTGGACTTCAGGGCAATTAAAGGAAGCACTATGAACAGTGCTAGTACTGTGTGCAGCTCTGCAGCCCCCAACAAAAGAAGGATTTGGACCTGTTGGAACGGGTCCAGCAGAGGGCCACAAAGATGATGAGAGGGCTGGAGCACCTCTGCTATGAGGACAGACTGAGAGAGTTGGGGTTTTTCAGCCTGGAGATGAGAAGGCTCCAAGGAGACCTTATAGCAGCCTTCCAGTACCTAAAGGGGGCCTACAGGAAAGATGGGGAGGGACTCTTTATCAGGGAGTGTCGCGATAGGACGAAGGGTATCGGTTTTAAACTGAAAGAGCTTAGATATTAGGAAGAAATTCTTTACTGTGAGGGTGGAGAGACAGTGGAACAGGTTGCCCAGGGAAGCTGTGGATGCCCCATCCCTGGAAGTGTTCAAGGCCAGGCTGGCTGAGGCTTTGAGCAACCTGGTCTAGTGGGAGGTGTCCCTGCCCATGGCAGGGGGGTTGGAACCAGATGATCTTTAAGGTCCCTTCCAACCTGAACCATTCTATGATTCTATGAAAACACACAGATAGCTAACAGCAAGAGAAAGATCTGCGGTAAAGCGCTGCTCCCCTGAGGTGGTTTTAACTTCTCCACAGAAAGCTGCTGCTCTCTGAACTAATCCTTTTTCAGTTCGTGAGCTGAAGCTCTGCAGGATGCATTGAAAGCCCATGTCATTTGACAGGAGAGGGGCAAGAGCACCACGTGCCTCTCTCAAAGAGTATTTATCCTCCGTAGACCTTCTGGTTCAGGCGCTCAGCAAACAGAAAGCTTTCCATAGCATGGTTACATTCAGTTTATTTTGACAGGAGAAGGTGTATGGAGCAAAGGTGTACCTAATATAGGTCTTGACAACCAAAGGAGTGGAGACTTGAATCAGTTTCCAAATACGAATTAAAGACCAGTTGCTTTGATCTGCTGATTCCAGCTCCTATTTTAGCAGCCAACAGGGACCTTGTCTTCAAAGCTGGAACAGAATGAGCTTGGCATAGTCTCACATCTGTGAGGCCAACTGTGGACCTAGGGCATGTACTTGGCACTGCAGGCCTTCTGCCTGGCACTGCAGCTCAAGCAGGGCTGCTGCAAATGAGAGCAGACCGGGACTGCTCTCACTGATACTGGGACCAGCATCACAGCCCGCCGCACGCTGAATCAGATTAATGCAAACAGTCTATGTTCACCTTGAACGCAGAAATTATGTGCTTGCTGCAGCAACTGCCATTTCATACAGCACATCTTCTGTAGTGGCCACATACATCCTTCTTGATGAGATGTACTCAAAAAGAGAAGGCAGCTGTTTTCCATTACCCTTGAGTGAGACTTGTCTTTTGCAGAAACACATTGTTCCCAACTCATTGCTGGCTCATGCGCTAACAGGCAAAGAGCACTCCCTCTGTTTCTGGATTTCCTCCACATGTTGGCCAGACCATCATGTAAGGCTTGGTTGGGAAAACAAGGAAACATTCTGTTTTAAACAAGTTAGACCTATAATTTAAAACTATTCTCTGCTCCCTTGATTCCCTGACAAAGTTGCCAAGCAGATAGATATTTGAGTTCTGGAAGCAGAACTCAGTTCACAGTAAATAAGAAAGCAGCCTTTCAAGAACAGCTTGCGCTTGGTAAGGGGTAGATATACACTGGCTGCTTGCCCAGAGGTTCTTTTTTACCTTAAGAGGGAGAGAGAATGGGAGAGAAGGACACAGTGAACATTTACTCTTCATTGCATAAGGGGTAAGGAAGATAAAAAATTATACACTGCCATAGCATTGGGAAAATATGCTTTTTGAATTCCAAATGCAGTTCCATTAACTCTTCATACTTTCTAACTGTACAGAAAGATTTCATATCCATTAATACTCATCTACAGCAAAATTATAGCAGACTGGTGGATTTGTTCCACTCATGACATCTATTTACAGAACTAGGTAGTTACCACCTTAAGGGTGTTATTAGAGTTATATGAGTCCTGCCTACTAAGGGGACAAGAATGCCATACATATTTTTCAGTGAACCATTTGATTTCAGTTGTTATGAGTTCTGCCTTATGAATCATTCATTTCAAATAAATAAAAAATGTTCCAGACCCACTTCCATCTCCAGAGTCATCTAAGACTAAGAACGCTCCAGCCTGTGTTATGCAGTGGCCTGCTGAGTCCTTTGCCGAGTACTATGGAGAGTAGGGTATAGCATAATATCAGATTTAAAAAGCAGAAAAAATGATAAAAATAAATCAATAGGCCATTGTGGCATCACATCTCATGATGAGACAAGGGATTTCTGTAGTTAAAGTTTAGAAGATGGAGGAAAATACACTTCTCTAAGTGGCTCCAGCTTACCATCTATGATCACAGCATTCCACCTTCCAGCTTTGTAAAGGCATAGGGAGACGGCAAAGGAAGTTTATCACCACAGCGTAGATGTATGAACTGTGCCACGGGTATGGCATGTGTTTTCTATTCCAACAGGCTTCCTACTGCTCAAGAAGGCAGAACAGTTTAAACTTATCACTAATGTTTATTTTTTTGTTGTTATGGGGATTTTTTTTTTCCTCATTTATTTATTTCCTTTACTGCAAGACTTATTGTCCAGCATTTTTCTAACTTTTAGCTGAAGTATTTAATGATTAGGTCCTGTATCTGACTGCATTGCTCCTTATTCTTTGCTATGATTAATTAAATTCCACCTCCAGATTTGGAAAAGCACTTCCATAAACAACCAGTAAGTTATTTACATTAATATTTACTGCAGTTATTTAAGGAAAAATGACAAATGTAGGTCTCTATAGCTGCAAAAGCTGCCTCTACAGGTTGACTAAGAGCAAGTAAAATGTATATGTTCACAGCATAAATGAGACATCAGCAGAATAGAGTGTGCATAGCCCTGTCTTTCTCTCTTAATGGGAGAAACTGCAAACAGACAACATGTGAAGACTTGGGGGGGGGGGGGAGGCACATT
>VYZM01019569.1:19391-30767 GCA_013398915.1 Dromas ardeola | reverse complement strand
GGAAGGCACATTTATTTGGTTTAATTTATTTATGATACAATATTGAACATTTAATGTAAAATTAAGTAGACTAAATGGTTTATTAATTACAGAATAGAGAACATACTTCTCTTGATTCATATATCTACAGAATGTGTTATTATATATCAATAAAACATTTTCTGTTGATTATATACTTCATGTATTCATCACACCAACATTTTTCTAAGTGCTATACATTATTTATGTAATGTATCACTAATTACTACAAGACCAATTTTTCCTCTTTCGAACAGCCTCTTCAACTCATTTGTGTCAGGTCTTGCCAAACTAATTAGGATGCTGTGCATCCCATTATTTGACTGTGTTCAGATTTCATACTGCTGTACTTTGGTTGAAAAAAAGAGATTGCCCTGCTTCTTAAATAGTTACCAGCAAGCACTATTTCTAGCTTTTTCTTTACGGCCCAATGCGCCCGTGCATACTATCAAACGATGGTGACAGGCAATGAACAAAGTGCTATCGCTGACTCTTTAAAAAAAGGTTACTGGCTGATGCAAACATAGTATACCACGTATTATTTAGCTTTAGTAAGTTATTAATAACCTTACCTTAAATACCAGTTCTCCTATCAGTCCATTCCATGACCCATCATCCTGAGGACTCCCATATTTGTGATCCGGTGCAACATAAATTTCGTATTTAAAGCCAAGGTAGGTGGCCAAGGCTTCCAACACATCTATTGAGAAGCCTTGATACTTCTTCGGTTTCCCCAGAACATTTTCAGACACCATGACAAAGGGCTCTTCCTAAATAGAAAAAAAAAAAAAAAAAGAGGCAACTGTTTGTAAAGAAATTACATGCAACATTTGGGGGCTGGTTTTTTTTTTTTTTTGGAAGTAAAGGAAGAACTATTTAAATAACGTGTATACAAAACTTTCCTACAACACATTGTCAGCAGTGCCTCTTGCATTCTGCAAAATTCTATTTTGTTATATATTTACTTCAACAGAGAAATCTTCTTCTCTACTATGTATTTCAGAAGTAAATCATCTGTTGTAACATTACAACTGAAATGCTTTTCAGTAATGCCTTCTGTCTGCACTTATGCTCAGCAGGGCAGACATGGGCTCATATGTCTGTCCATAAATACAGAGGATTTTACAGCACTGCCAGTTTCCACTGGCTGGGTAAACACTGTATCTGATAAACACAAGTACTAATTCATGCTGTAAGGAATGAAAAGTGTGGCAAAATGGGCCGTACTGCAGAAACATGCATTTCTCTTGTTCTTCTACTGTAATCTAAATCTCAATGTAAGCTGATTGACTTTAAATAGTTCTATCCAAAGAGCATCCATTTGATTAGTTTCAGGAGAATCAACTATGGGACTTAAGTTTGTCCATAAGAACAATTGGTGAATATTCATCAAAAAGATGACCATAATAAAGGATGTAAACAGATACTGAAAGTTGGAATTGGTAAGATTTCCAAACAATATGCTGTTCTTTTCCTTTTCCCCAAGATCTGTAATTGTTGTCTCCATTTTTGTATTAATATTTCTAATAACATTCTCAGAAAGAGATCATTTTTTCGCTAACTTTAATTTCTTTTTCCCCTCTGCATTATTCTTCCTGTTGAGTATTTCATTTCTAGACATTCTCCTTCATGCCTTTTTAAAATGAAACACAAAATGAGATCACATTTCTGACCACAAAAAATATATTTGCCATAGATGGATCTCACTTATGCTTGTTCTTTATTTTCTCCGAAAACATCTGTCTGACCTAAGTAGATCAAAAGTATCAAATCCCCCCAAAAAGTATGAAGGCACTGTAACTTAGGTGTTTGTTGTTGTTTTTTTTTTTTCAAATATCCTACATTTCTTCCTTCTAATTCTTTACATGGTGCTGTAATTTAACATGAGTTCATCAGAAACATCTATTCTGAGGTGCAAAAAGTTAGTTCTGGCTTGTCATGGCTTGGCCATGACAGGCACCTGAAATCACTTCCTGACCACTTCCTCCTAGTCTGCATAACCCACACGCACATAGATGAAACCAGAATTGATTTTCCATAGTATTTGTGGCCCTAACTTTAACTGTACCTCCAGAGGCATTTTTGCTGTGGTTTAAATGATTTTTTAAAATTATTATTCTACTACTCATCTCTGTCAGTGACTCTGAAGCCAAAGTACTTTTCACAAATATTTCACTAATACCTCCCTAAATAGTTTTAGTTTCCTAGTACGTCATTCTATATGAACAGGTATCACTGAACTGCAGGCAGGATGTTCTTGGAATATGAAAGCATCATTTGTAAATGCTTGAGTTAACATTCATGAGGATAGCCACATGCTGAGGATGCTGCCAAAGAAGCAAGGATGCAACCAGACCGCGCTGGCAGGATGTTGTTTTCTGACTGCAGAAAATCCAGAAGAACAAATCAAAAATGCCCCAAACCAAACCAAAACCCAAACCCAACCAAATAAAAAGTCAGGAAAAAAAAAAAAAAAGCAGAAGGGTTGACAGTCTCAAGTTATTATTTCCCAGTTGTCAGATAGAATTTCTTTCTTCCAAATTTTCCAAGATCAGCCAAATGGAATAAAAATGGAGGACAAGTGCAAACGAATTTTTAAAGTAGTTCTCCAGCACCTGGTTTCCAAGAACATTGAAGGAATTGAGACTACATTGACGAAAACCTCTCCTAAATGAAAACACAAAGTGAATTCAGCTTTGCTGATCATTTGGATGAGAGATTACCTACATAAAGACTCTAAACCGCTGGAAAAAAAATGTGTCCACAAAAAAATAAATATTGTAATTTAGCAATCTAAGCACATTATGCACAAAATTCTAAAGATTTGTGCGTACAAAGTGTGTTTTAGAAGTTGATAATTTTCATATTAGAAAGGATTTATTCTTATAACTTCTAAGTTATTAGAAAATAGTTGTTCATAAGCTGAATTTTTATTCAGTTAGTTAAAAAGCAATTGCTAATTGTACTGATTTAAAACACTGTTCAAAATGCAGTCTCATGACTAATTTCAGTCTTTTATTAAGCTATGTAATATTGTTTGCTGTTGAGAGATTTACAAGAACCCCAAAATGTCCAGTCTACTATACATTTAATGAAATACAAATAATAAAATAGCTTTATGCAAAGCAACTAACACTTCCCAATTTCTGTTGAAGCCTGGAGCAGCAAAATATTTAACCATATTCTAAACAAAACAAAACAAATCTATAGCTATGTGGGTTTTGTAATTGTTTACATTTCTCAGAAGACATCGAAATTTGTCTTGATTTTTCCCCCCCATAAAAGCTGCAAGCTGAAACTATGCCAATTGCCTTTTTGTACATTAGGAGGGTATTATGGGAGCTCCTATGGAGAGAGACATACATTCCCCACGATATTCATGTAAAAATGATTGTCTCCATCCTTGAGAAAGCAGACCATGTAGAAAGAAAATACACAAAATAAAACCAGTCAATACATTTTTCACCTACTGGACAGAAAAGTAATTAGAACAAAAAATAAGCTCTTAAGAAGTTGGTGTCAAAAACTCGGAAGCTAACTAATGAGTTTGGAGGTGGCAAAATTCATCTGGATGATGAAGCTTCCATTCGATCCCAGTAAATTCAAGAAAATCCTGATACACTTTCTCTCTAAAGCAAGTGGCAATTCAGAGTCCTACAGGTCTTTCTCAGAGAAGCCATACAAACACCATCCTTGGAGACACTCAAAACTCACCTGGATGCAGTTCTCAAAACCTGCTCAAACATCAGCCCTGCTTAACACAGATGCCATCCAAGGGTCCCTTCAAACCTAAATTGTTCCAGGATGCAGTGAAGTGATCAAAGGAAGAGCACTGTTCCTGCTTCTCCTTTTTTTTCCACTTTGGGGACACATGCCTTAACCATAGACTCTTTTCCCTCTATCTTATTTTAACTCTTCAAAACATTTTTACTCACCTGTGTTCTGTCAACCATGAATGTAAGAGCAGGAAAACCAATAGAGGAAAGATAGGGATCCAAAAATGAGATGCCTAGACTCAGAGAGAGAAAAGTCTTGCCCTTGAAAGGACTCCTTGCCAGGGTAAAACTGCGAGTGGACAACAGAGATTGTAATGTGCCCTAGTACAGGGAGAACGGACAGCAGGGCAATATAGGCACAAAAAGAAATGTCTCGCATACAAAATCCACCCCTCAACCTCTGCCCTGAATTTTAAACAGTGGAAAGTAGTGGATAGAGGATTTATTTTGTTAAACATATCAGTGGAAATCAGAGGTTGATCAAGCTTGGAGCAGTTTAGATACAAGTTTAGTAGAAAAAAATGCTGCACTTTATTGCTTTTTTCCAACAAGATAAAGGGCTAAAAGTTTTGCTTATTCAGAACTTAGGTTCTGGTGCATATAAAAATGAAGTAACACAAGATTTTTTAAGTGGTTTAAGAGTCTAAGATTAAAAGTACAAAATATAGTTTTTATTTACTCTGCTGAAATTCTCAGACATATGCCAATAATTTGGATGTAATAGTTGGTCTGAAGTAATCTTTTTATATCCACCTAATAAAGTTAAAAATCAGGAAGAAGAGAAAAGCTTTTGGGCACAGAAGACCTTCACATTTGAAAAAAGAAGGAGCAATACTCAAGCTAAATGACAGAAAAGAACAATTGCTCAGAGTTTAACTTGGTTATGTTAATTAATTAGACAATCAAAGAGAAACATTGGCTTTTAAGTGTGCTCCAGAGGTGGGTGATAGTCAAGCAATAGATTCAGGCCTTAGAGGAGGCAGGGAGGGAGCGCAAGAGAACGACTGCTTGCGAAGAGTTCACCCACAACTTACATGTAGCGAAAAAGTATATCTCTAAACCCAGAGTCTCATCTCAGGATGATTTTTAGAAGCCAGTAGAAGAGTGACTTTAAATTCCAAGCTTTGGTAGTCATCTTTTAGTTCTTTCATGAAAATCAGGTTTTGGAGATTCCGGTATTCTTGTATAGATTCTCTCTTTTTGGACAAACTACAGAAAACTCTCTCCAAAGAGCAGAATAAGTACCATTCAAATCTTCAACACAGCACTCTAAATACGGGAAAGGAAGAAAAAGTTGCATTCAGTGCCCTGTTTACAACGAAGTGGTGGTCTCAGCCCAGCTGTTAATGATTTTATGTGCACACCACATCATCAGGAGATCACTGAATGGGCAATAAGACAGATTTTCTCTGTAATTACAAGAGTAGATTCTGTGGCTTTAAGTTGAGACTTACTTCAGGATAGAAGCTCTATGGAGCCATGATACATTTATGAGCGCCTTATGCTTGCTCTAAAGATAAAAAATGCTAAAAAAATGCTAGAGCTTACTTTAAAAATGGAAAAGCAAAAGAAAAACAATATGTTTGGGATTATTTTCCTGCTCAGCTGAATCCTCTTTTCCCCTGAGCATGGGCAGAAAAACTTCCTACCCAGGAAGCTATACAGAATATTAAGTAAACAAAAGGGTATTGGCTCGTGAGATCAGAGAAACTGATCACTGCTGGGGATTTACAACACATATTGGGGCTTGACTCTAGATGGATGGCCTTCTGTGCTTCTGATATGTTTGGAAGAGAGTTTTGAAATTAGGTAATTATATGGGTGGTTAGAATTCACAAAGCATATGAAAATGTCCTCTGTGTCTACTCATTAGAAATTTCTGAACACAATAGGATATAATACTTTAATATTGACACTCTATATTCATTAAATTGGGACTCTCTATTCATTAAATCTTCCATTCTTCTCTACTGAAAGTAGAAAGAGAGAGGAAAAAACAGATGCGAGAAATGAAGCTCAGTTGTGAGCAAGACCGGCGATCTGTGACACTTTGAAAATTCCATCACCTGCAAATGCTAAGAAGCTGCTCCTAAAACTGAAATTCACTGTCAGTACTGCATCTCTAAACTCCCTTCCACTGGCTGGTGGATAAACCAGCACAGCCATTATAACCGCCGAGAAGCACTAAGTCTCATAAACCATAACCAAAACGTTTTCAAGCACAGGATGCTATTGCCTTGCTGCTAGGCATAATTTCTTTTTTCTTGACTCATAAAATAATTAACCTCCCACTTTTAAATGTTAGCCATTTTGCATTTCTTTCCCCAGAAGACTTCAGTGAAATATGCAGCCCCAAATACTTAATTTCCTCAAGTGCTTTATTGACCACTGTTTTGGGGATTTTATTTGGCTAGGAACAGCACAGCAGCTTGTTATTTTTAATTGAACAGCAATGTACATTACTTCCTGTTAGAATCAATGACCAAAATTTAATTGAAACATTTCATTCTCATTACAGAAATTCTCCCACTAGCAACAGTTAGAAAAGGTGCTGCAAAACATAACACTATCCCCCCACCCTTTAATAACACTAAAACAAAGATGAAGGTTTCAAAACTACAAAATATTTGATAATTAAGTATTATACTCATTCAATATCCTATTGTGCCAACGGGCTGTGTAACAGTATTGGCATCAAGAATCACTGTTCTCACATCCTGTGCTTTTCAAATAGATTGATCAGAAAGTCAGTTGTACTAACAGAAAAGTCGCCTTGCCTGCAGCAAGAAGCTTCTTCAAGTCCCAGAAGCTGAATACAATATTAGAGGGGATTTTACATTTGACCTTTATTTACCACTGTCCTTATGCATGTGCTTAGTCTCTCGCTTTTTTAATGACTGTTTTATCGTCGTCTTCAACAAGATGTGAGTTTGTGCTTTCAGTTACAGTACTTTAAACGATATTTTTTCTCCTGAATGAAACAGTGGCTTGTGGATTTATTATGCTATTTAGTTTAGTGCTACAGTGGTAGAAGAAACAAACAAAAAATGTTAGCCTCTCTCCCCAGTACTTCCCCTTGCACTGCAATGGGACTAAGGCTTCTTTCAAAGCGATCTACAGCAATGCTCTATTAGGATGAAGCCAAGCTTTGTGTATTGATTTTAATTCACAATAACTTAATGCATCTAATAGCTCTTTCTGAACCATTACAGTTGTATGATAGGAATATGGATTGAGACTGGAATCAATTGGAGTGTTTTAGGGTATGTCTAAACAGCACAATGCCAGCTTTAATGTAGCTAGCTCAGATACTGGAATTAGCAAAAGCGTAGTATGGGTATATTAACCTGCTGGGAGCTGCATTGTACTTCTTCCAGCAGCCACGCAAGAGCTCCTATTCATAACGAATTCATACAATACTTCATGACATTGCACTGTCATGCAGTTCACCTCCTTTTTTATCTTGCATAGTATGGAAGGATTATTACAATCAGAGTAAGAACCTCTTTCTGTTTAAAAGCCAAATTTCCTGTGTGCTCTGTGAGCTATACAAATCGCTCTGGAATGCAAATATGCCCACAGAGCAGATGGGTAAGGGTCAGTGAGAAGATAAGAGCTAAGGAGCCTTGAGAGGTAGCCCTTGACATACAGATGAGTTACGTTGGTCCTACAAGGCTTTGCATTGCACCTATCTTACTGTCAAACTGTGGCCCCAGTCAGTCCCAAAACATTTTAATTCCTTGATATTCACCTCATCTAGTATACAGCACCCGCTCCTTTAGAAAAATGGATTGGAAATAGTAATTGAAAACAAAAGGGGCTGGGAATAGGAATTGAAAACAAAAGGGGCGGGGGTTCCCAGCATTAAAGCTTGTAAAACAAATGATCAAAGTAGACATGTGCGGTGTGGATAACTGTAAGGTTTATGAACTACCTGTTTTAATACAAGCTAGATAGCTCAAAGGGACATAAACCAGCTATTAAATGTAAACTGTGCCCAGTCAGTAGCAATTTCAATTTGGCCCTTGTACAGGTGTGGTGGGGAGAAGAGGAATGAAAAGACAGGCTCTGCCTCTATAAAGAAATATTAGCTTCTGTTGCTATAACAAAAATTTTAATTATTAGTATTTTGAGGAAATCCCATCACAGTACAGTACCACTTGAGAAAAAAAATCAAAATATTTTCCAAAAGCAACTCAAATACATATGCAAATGTTTGCAGACAGAGGAAAACAGGAGGATTATGGAGAGGAGACTGCACCAAACCTAAATCTCTGGCAAAGCGTGGACTACCTAATCAAGGCACACTCTGCCCCAATGGGGGCTTGTGCCCCAATTACGGTGCTCAGTTATCAACACTGATCAATTGCAAGGGAACAGTTGAAATGGCTTCTGTCCCCATTTTCCGCTTAGCAAAGTAGCCCTAAACAGGGCTTGGCAACCCTCGGAAGAGAAGCAGGGCAGATGGGTGAGGGCAGGAGGCACTTTGGGAACCTTATTTTCTTCCATCTCTGTTTATGGGTCATCATTCTTAGTCCTCAAGAAAGAAATGCACAAATTCCACTCCTCTCTGCCTCATTGCTTTAATACTGCCACTTTCTCTGCAATGATACTAAAGATTCAATTTTTTCATCAAGCACCCAAGTACATTAAATACACTGAGGTGCGTGTAACGATAGCATACTGTCTACATACGTGGAGGGGAGGAGTAGTATAGAAATATGGCAAATACAATGGCAAAGATAAGGTTACGGAGGTCTGGAAGGGATTAGCATCTCAGCTGACTGGTGCCGCGTAGGAAGTTTGGGCTTAATTCAGTATATGGCGCTAATATGTATTTTGGAAGTTTGTGCCTGTGCAGTAATCTAGGATGTGTACACTCAGTGCCAGAAGGCACCAGAGCTTAAGGAGCAACTTTCATATGCTAATAGCTTCTGAAAAGCTGGATGTGAGTGCAAGCTAGAAAAATGGTTGGTAGGTGCTATTTGTTATGCAGGGTAAGCAAGAAAAAGAGGTGAGGAGGGAGAAAGACTCATATCAAGCCTTCTCTTGAACGTTCATAATAATTGCAACTGCCACATAATGCAATTATTGACAACTTTCAGCCTTAAAGTTTCTATCTGCTTGAGAACACAAGCTAAAAACTTGGGAACTTTAGGAAAAAGCTGTCTCACTGGGGAGCTAGTATTTCCCAGCACTGTCTCCTTGCTTTCTAACAATACCTGGCTCAACTGAAGTCTAGATGTTTTTCCTTATTTTCAGAAATTAAAGTGTCTTATGCGAAGAGCATGAGATAACACAATCAGGCTTAGAACTGCAGTAAAAGTGACTGTTTTTTTACAATTAAATTGTTTCTAAACAGTACCTTCGTAAGATGAAATCTTTACTTAAGAAGCAGTATAAAACACACTATATAGAGTCTGGGGATAACAACATTATTACATTTCCTGCATACTCTATATTTAAAAATATCTAAATAACACATAATTCTGACTAAAGTTCCTGAGCAGAGTTAGGTTAACATGAACTGCTCCTGCAAACCCCTCTCCTTAGTTTGTAATTCTCTATACATGCTACTATGTTGTTTTACTCCAGCAATACCAACCCATTTTCTTTTATTTGCTTAGAAATAGATATGGTTTCATGGAAACGCAAACTAGAAGGAATCTCTAAAACCTTCTTTCCTTTCTCTGACTCAGGATAAAACTACCTAGACTAGGCAAGACAAACATAAACCTACTCTTCCCGGGCACACCTCTGACAAAGCTGAGTCCACAGCTTTCTTACAACTGAATGCCTAAGTATTCTTTGCATTAAGATGTGCAATAGGAGCTCTGAGAGCTGCTCGTACCTTGTGATGGGAAACATTTGCTGTAACTATTAATAGTTAGCCCATCCTTAAAATCATTGCGAAAACTTTTGACCAAAGAGCAATTAAGTTCCATTTTTAATTTTAAAGATATGATAATAACTTTTTAGGAGTTCATATTGTCAGCACACATCCCAAGCCATTTTAAAAAATTCTCCTTACTACTATTATTAAAATCTGTAAAAATAAATAATATTTTTAATGTCAAAATTTCAGTTTCAATAAATGCCTGTCCAGAATCATGCCCTGAAATCTGAATTCAAGTTTCCAAATTGGAAAATCTGCCCCATGAAAAGATACTCCAATACCAACTGACATTTCCATAGATGAAACCAGTCTCGTCACGCATATCTCATACCAAACGACAGCTTTCATGTCAACAACCAGGGTAACCATAAATAACAGTAAATAGTGAGCCTAATCCTATCACGCACCATTACTCCTGGTGATTTAATTCATTTACCAATGAAATGAACACCTCTACCACTGTTGCTATAATTTACCACCATTTCACTGAGCATTTTTATAAAAGATTCATTCTTTCCAACTTTCTTTCTAAGATGAATATGGGCAGCAAAAAGGAAGAGAAATTAAGACACAGGGATTTGTTGCTGCTTAAGACATCATGCATTCTTTACAACTAGCAACGGAATATTCTAAAACTTCAAGTAGTTTTGAAATATTTTAACTACAACACACATGGCATGTACTACATACATTAATGAGTTATAGCACATAGAGATTTTACAACAGACTTCAGATAGAATAGACTCTATCACTCACAGCTTTTCTGCCATTCAAACTCAGGTGCATAAACAGCCATCAAAGAAGGATTTATCCCTTACAGGCAAAAAACTAAAATATGTCTGCGCAAAACACAAATACTACAACTGAATAAGACAGTCAAGTAACGTTTCTTAACCTTACCACCTCCCAAGGCATTTCTGCTGCCGTAGGAAATTCACTGCAGTGCACCAATATGCTGATAACGTTGAGACACAGAGCAACACAGAATTTAGTATAATACATGACTTAATTAAAATTATCTTTTAAAAAGATTGTAGGCACTGGTGCATAGAAGCTGCAGCCTGACAAAATGAAGAAGGATTCACAGAAGTGCACACCATTCAACCGTGAAAGTGGTGAAAGGGATCAGGACTATGTGAGAAAAGTGAGCACCAAAAAAATGGGAGAAAATGGAAAAGGTATTATCTATGTGACCATTATGATTGTACACTATCATAAGATTTTTATTCAGTATTTCCTGAGGCATCCCACACATAATCTTTGCTGCACTTGATCTTTTTTTTTAGTCATTCACTGATGTTTTTGTCCTGCCATTTTTTTATCCTTTATGACCTTTGACTGTTTGTTCCTCAGCATATGCTTAAACACTGTCTTATTTCATCTCTCTTGTGCCTTTCCTTTTTCCTACCGCTCTGAAAGCTACTCCAGCTTCTCGGAAAGGACTTTTTGTTACTTTGTTTAAACCAGTGTTGGAAGTCAAATCCCAAAGACGGTTTCAGCTTTTAAAACCAGGACTTAGCTTCATATCTTTCTTTTTATCTTTTCCCCGTTCAATAGAAAAAGGGACTGAAGACGCAGACCTCCTGCCAGCTCGTGTTTGTCTGCTTTTGGGTTTATTTCTTTCCCAATCTGGGCAACAAATGTGCATGCATTTAATGCCAACCACTGAGAATTAAACTAGTCCAC
>VYZM01019569.1:0-19355 GCA_013398915.1 Dromas ardeola | reverse complement strand
CCGGGTATAAGTTTTTTTTTTTTTTTTTTTTTTTTTTTTTGCTATGCTTGTCTACCCTTCTGCCAGCCTTCTCAGTACACCGTGTCCCACAGTCCCCACCTGGAGCCAAGGGTCACCAAACTGCGTCTGGTCCACCTCGTTCTGTGCAAGTAACGTAGGTAGTAACTCTCAAGAAATAGTACGTAGGGATGTATGGCAAAGAATAATTCAGTACCGCTTGCTATTATTTTTCTTTCCTGCCTGCATTTTCAGAACCATCCAGGCGTGAAAATACATGCCTACTGTTTGCGAGCTGTATCGAATTTTCATGTAAAGTCACAAATATATTTTGAACCATTAGGAAGTTGTACCTTATGCACTTTCAGAAAAGGCTCTGTACTTCTCAATTGAAGTGTTAATTCTTTAAAACAGGGAATTTCAAACTTTTTCTTTTTTTCAAACAACAGGGGTCTTTTTAGAAACATGATTTTGCGAATACCTCCTGGCCTATTCATTGCCAAATAGGCCAAATCTCATTCAATTTCTGATGGCTTAACATTCATCTGAATAATTCATTAATTGCCACTACTACTAAAACGATATTATGAGAATATCCGCTGTATTCTAGCTCCCTTTTAATAAAACTGAGCCTCTGAAAAAGAGGAGGATAAACTGAAATAGCGAAAATGGATACCTAGCTAAATTTGTTCTTGGACAATTGTTCATTCAAGACACTCTGAACTTGTTTGGAGTTGTTAGGCTGACCTTTGATTGAGCTACATTTCAGAAACTCTGAATACATTTCAGATACTCACCAGCAAGCCACTTGAACTTAAAAGTAACTTGTCAAACACAAAGTTCAAACTTCGGCTGCATGAGGGGAAGCAGTCTGAGGCAGAGACATTTGGTATTTAAGTAAAACAAAATAAACCTTTTCTAGAAGCGTAGAAAGCGTGGTACTAACCCAAGTCACTTTAAAACATTGAATCACATGTTTGTGATTCATGGACATAGTTCCCCTCAAAATAAAACACAAAGAATTGTTTCTTATTCCTATTTATGCAAAAGAGAGAATTCCCATTAACTTCAGAGAAGCCAGGATTCACTGCCAAATGAAACCAGAGATTTCCAATTTGGGGACGTACTGTATTCTGTCATGTTCACAAAGAGATTTCGGTTTAGATCTGCAGATACATAGAACATAATTATTAAATTTATCTAGGGAAAGGCGTCAGTAGACAGATGCAGATGATGGAAATTGTTCAGCACTTGCTTTTTGAAGGACTGCTTTGGGGAAATTAGTCACAATCATTTATCATTTTCAGACTGCAGAATGTTTCATTTTATAATAAGGGTAATGCAGTATAACCCAGGTGTTGCAATTTGCTATCCTCTCAAACTCTACTCCCATTTTTAGAACCAGTCCTTTTCGACCTGAAGGCATAACAAAATAAAATTGGAAGAGGAGAAGGGTTTCTATCTAGAAAGACACAAGAGATTCAAAGTGTTAACAGAACAAATTAACAAAGTAATGTTAACGTCTCAAACCTCAACGAAAAAGAAACCCATTCATATTCAAGGTTATTATTACTTTATTTAGCATAAGCCTTCTTGTTCCCCTGCATCAAGACCATACTGTTAGAAACTGGCAGAATTAACAATAACTAATCATTCACAGTCAATAACAGATTCTTTACTTTTAACAGAAAGGTATTGACTTAATTGAAGGAGACTGAGAAAGATGGAAGTATGATAAAGATGATCGCTAAAATAAAGTTGATGGGTGAAATCCCTCCTGCACTCACAAAGGAGAGTCACACATTTTCATCACACAGGTTAAATATAAATGTCTAGTTTTGTCCTATCCAGCAGATATAAAACCAGATGAACACTGCACTTCCACATATTACTGTGGCTTTGATTTACCTGAAAGAATTCTGTTGATTTGTCCAATTCTAACTTGACATTTTTATTCTATTTCACAAAATTAATAGCCTTAACAGCAAATATCCTTTGATAATAGCTGTAAAATGAAAAGGGCTTAATGAAATTCTAGTCAGTGTCTTTGTTGGCCAAGTTTTTCCAAGAACAATTTTTTCTAATTTGAAAAACAACAAATGGAGGGACTAAAAGTCTAACTTTAAAATGAGAGAAAACAAGTACTAATATTTTTTTATAGCTTTGCTTTATTTACAGTGCTACAGCATCCCAGCTAAGACTCCAATGAAATTCAAGTATTATATCTATTTATTCATTCTGTTCTAGTAAAAATAACATAATGGCACCACTGTAACAAGCTGTGTGAATAAAGATGGGAACCAAGCTATAATTAGCAACAAGTAAAGGTCCTATAAATTTATCCTATAGCAACATATATGTTTGAAGTAACGATATACTAATGACAGCTATATTTTAAGTCTCAGATTAAACTAAGACTTAGAAGCCGGCATATCCTCATGAGTAACCCTTACTTATACCTAGTAAGAACAGTAAGAGAAACTGGTAGAGGGGTAAGCACCCTAAATAATGCTCTGTCACCCACAGGGGCGGCAGGAACATCTGAGGATATCCAAAGATTAGGAGAGGTTAGAAATAATTAGCACTTTGCAATTTTGCCATCTGCACTGTCCAACTTCTCTTCAGGCTTTCAGATAGGAGCCTGATCTTCTGTCAGTGTCTGTCTGCCTCTCTCTCAGCCAGTAGAGTTTGTGGATGAGGAAGAAATGGTATTCCATCTTCACGGTTTCTGGCATTTGGGGGAAAGTACCATCGGTCAAGGGAACTGCTAGTGATAAATATTGTTTCTGGGTCATGAGTTTAAATATTTGCTTTCTCCCTTTATTCATGCAGTTTACAATGTCCTTGCCTCTCATCTTTGCTGAGTAAAATCAAATGAACCTCGATTTGTAGCGTGGTTCACAGTTGTTTTTTTCTAGATCGGACTGACCAGCCATGCAAAGCTCTACAATTTCAAGAGGATAAAGGAAGTTTTATGCTATGAAGCCAATATGAACCATTTGCATCTTCCCCATATACTGCCTTCAGTGCACATTCTACATCACAACGAGAGTCAGTTAATAAGTCCGCAGATTTTAACACAGCACAATTCAGACTAATTGTGTTTTTCACTAGTTGTGCATGGAAGTGCTCTAAAACTGTCAACAAAACCAAATGGTTTTTGTGTGCTCACGTGAGGCAGCATGTGAGGACTGCAGTGAGGAGACTGAACTGCCATGTGCTGAACTTTAAATAGCTGCCTTCTGTTTTTATTATTAATATAGAATCCTATCAGCATAACTAATGACTTTTTTGTATTTTTGCAAGTTGCTAAATATTCATGGTATAATGACTTGAAAAAAGAATGCTCTCTGGCAAGCTAACTAAAATAACTGGGGATGAAATCAGAAGAATAGACTGGGGAGAGAGGGAAGAAGAAGAAGAAGAAATAAGAAAAAAAAAAGTCCAAGACTCTAATTTGAATTTATTTTGCTAGACAACATCCACAGATCATTTTTGTCAACAGAAAATTATACTGAATCAATTAACATGACTATCAGGCAAAATACAAAGACCAGCCGCTGCCACCCTGATGCTATTTCGATGAACGTGCAATTAAAGTGTAAAAAAGCCCACCCTACTGCTTTGTCTTTATCCATGCATTCATCCTTCTTATTTGGTTGAGGTCTTTTTGTTTTGTTTTGTAGATATTATCACGGGAAGTCCTCTAGTGTACTAAGAGCTGTAATGGACTCGACACCCTGACAGATAATAGCTTTTAAAGACCTGTAAAATAATAGAAGGGGTACAAAAGTGCTCTGTCTGTGGCACTGACATGCTCTGGTGATCTCACTTTCCACCCCTCACTGAGCCTTTTCCTTCAAGATGCAATGTCAGCAATGCAAACTGTGGAAACCACTCTTGCCTTGTTCTTTATAAGCAAGCGGTCAGGCCCTCAAACACCAAACCGGTAATGAAAAACATGAGTAGGTAGTAGAGAGAAGGAAGTAGCTCAATATAACCTTTACAGTTCTGCAGCCCTGGGTCAACTTTTTGTTTGGGCATCAGTCCAAAGGGCCTATACGTCTCATATTTGTTTCTCTTTCTTTATTTCTTCTTTTTTTTTTTCCCCCCACTCTAACAATTTCTGCTCAAGCAGCCAAAGTCTATGGCAGGGAATACGCTGGCCTCAACACAAAATACCTTCCTATTCTGGTAGACATTTTCTGTTCAGCTTTAAACCAACAGCTTTGCTGCAGCTGCTTAATGCAAGGTGTCCACACAGGGGAAGAATCTGGCTGAAGAATAGCTAAGAGGGGACAGCAGAGTTTTACTGAACTGACATTACTCACCCTAAAGTTGATCTTGAATATTTTCCGAGTACAGCAATTTGTGTCAGACTGCACTCAATTTGGCAAAGTAATTGGAAGGCAGCTACATCTTATGAATCATTTAGAGTTTCAACTAGATAACTTTAGCTAACAGGGCACTTGAAGTTGCCCTTTATGAGTTCATATGGCTGTGTTATCTAATCTAGTATGTGCCTGTGGAAGTAACGGGTTTTAATGTGTTTGATTCGCCCCTTGAAATGAACTGTACTGATAAATAATTTTATTTTCTGCAAATTGCTTCATTGCTCTGGTATTGACAAGCTGAAATCAGACACTCGAACACCAACTAAGTTCTTGGTAAAATGGTGTACTTAATAAAAAGCTGAGGCAAGAGAGAGAAAATACGTTCCTCTGAGCGCGAAAAGGATGAGGATGCTTACCAGCACAGTCACCACACGTAGAACCACTCCTCGCATGTTATTCTCCAACTTTCTGTCTGTTAGTGACCCATTCAGACCAGTGATGGGATTCCAGCAGCCAAGCTGAAAGAGAAAACAGAAGTTGTTTCCTCATTGCACCTAAAACTTTGCCAGTCATTCCTCTTAGGCAGCTTTAAGCAGGATCATACAAAATAAACAGAACACCTTCTGGAATCAATGGGACGGAAAGTCAGGGAAGGGTCTGCGTATAGATTCATCTTTAAATTGCAAATGAAGCAATTAGGGATATCAGTTTGTGCTTTTAAATACCAGTGTGCAATGGATGACAGCATCCAGGGATTAGGAGTATATGTATTCCTTTAGAAGAGCTCAGAGAGGACTTCTATATTAATGAAAAACATTCAAAAAGTAGCATGGCTCTAACAATACTTCTACCTTACTTTCAGCGATACACTAATTGGAGAAATAATAGCTACCATAATTTTAGCACGCTGTCTGCTCCAGCCCATCTTTCGTAGAGGAACTCTGACAAAAGGAATTACGCTAGTTTTAATTAAAGCTTATGCTACTCATTGATAATGAAACAGCAGTGATTTTTAGCCAGGTTAAAAATCACATTTAAAGATGATTGAGGAAAAGACTGTTGGAAAGGCACATCACAGTATTTAGAGAGGACTGCAACAGATAACGCATAAAAAGGAAGTCAGCTACGAGATGCTTTGCAATGGTGCTATCGTATTTCTTGGGCTTCTATAGACAGAAGCTTTTTCTCAGGAATCTCTCTAGGACTAATTGCCTTTCAATCTGAATTTAGTAGATACTGACCTGTAATTTAGCTTCTCTGAAAATATAACTTGCATATAATATATCTTACATGATGGTAGATGCTTATCTTGGGAACAAAGAAACAGACCAACCAACCACTCATCCCTTAGCACCACAGCCAAACATTACTGGTTTCATTTTTGGAATTCATTATCACATTCATCAGGCCTGTGCAATTACCAGCGTTAAATACAAAATCCAACGGAAGGACAACAACTGAGTTCAGAGGACTTTGGAGCAGAGCCTTACTTATGGCATGTAAACTAATTGCCAATGTAAATCTGTTATACAGTCAAAAAGGTAGGCACCTGCAGGTACCAGTTCTTGCTCTGAATTGCCTTCTCCATGGACTGGGCATGAAATCTATGGAGGGATGCTCATCTTCTGACTTGGGTAGGTAACTTAAGCCTCTAAACCCAGGTGGTTTTCATGTCCCTATTTAAAGGCATAAAAGATCTTGCTCTGACAAAAACAAGATTAACACCACTGGGTTACCGCTGGGCCCAGTGGCCTCTACTAATACTAGTCTCTCAGAGAATTCAACCCTATAATTTGAGAAGTATCACCTGTAAAATATTCAAAACACTACGGTACTTTAATGCAGAGTCACAGAGATGGCAAGGTGTCTGAACCAGCTGAAGGGGTCTGTGAAAGAAGGGGAGTACCTTTGCTGACTGTGATTGAACACAAATTTACAGAAAGCATTATTCTCAGTCCTTCATGGGAAAAGCCTTTGTATATGTATATGATCTTCCAAAGTGAGACAGAAAACAAGGAACAAACTCTGAATACACGCATTTAACAATTTGAGAGGTAGAGCATTTGAAATATTTGTTTTCTTATTTACACCCACTAGGCTATTTTAGAGCAACTTATAAGTTATTTAATTTCAATATATTTGTATCAATTCTTTGAAGATGCCTCCTTAAGAGATGAGTGCCTCAATAAGTAAAAAAAACAAACCTTTCTGCAATGATATAGAGGTTAGGCTTGATTTGATGATCTTAAAGATCTTTTCCAACCTAAGTGATTCTATGATTCTATGTTTCCCAAAAGAAGATGGTTTTCAGACAATGTAGTCATTTCTGTCTGCCATGTTCAGAACTGTCCTAATTCTTTCTACTTTGAAGTTAAGGTTATACAATTGTCAGGGAATGAGCAAGAATAATGCTGAGCATACTTTTAATCTCAACTGATAATTAAATCAAGGATCTACTGGATTCAGAACTCCAGTAGAAATCATTGGAAGTAGCAATAGGATAGGAGGAGGAACTAAAGAATGAGGCATCATATTAATCTCTTGCGGCTACTCATCTTCCCAATAGCTATTTCTGAATACAAGCACAAACTGCCTCTGCTTGGTTTCCTCACTTCATGTTCCCATCTGATCACAAAGACCAACCGCAGACTATAGCGGCCATCTCTGCTTCTTCTACACCTCCACAGCGTGTCTAGCTGTTCACTGCAGTATGGATGGACTGCTGACAGGTTCCAGGTCCTCACCACCCCTCTGGCAAAGCCCTCCAACACTCTGAGCTGAAAAACCTAATTGCTGAAGTGTGTTACCTGTAGTGGTGCAGTGAAGTGTAGTGAATGTATTTGAAGAGCACGCACTGTACACTGTATGTGATAAACCACTGCCATCCTATAAAGCAAAGCATTTGATAGTCTACATTTTCTGTACTAAAAATATTGAAAATGGCACGAAGTTCAGAACAAAAGTGCATTAAATTAATTCGGCGATTGTCATTCTTAGTCACATAAAGAAACTAATTAGAACTTAGATCCAATTAGCGTATCCAAATGTGTTGGAAGTATAATTACCACAGAAACAGTACTGCTTTTGCCAGATTTAAAACCCTAGGATGTTACTGAATAGCCTTTGTATCCTTTTGAGGATAAAGTCAGTTTTTAATTACGTACATTAATGTGTACATATTTATGTAATTAATTTTTTAGCCTGACTCATTCTACCTTTTTAAGGAAAAAACCCCAACATAACTGATTCCTGGAAATTTAGCGTAGCACTAATTTTCCTTTAAAAAGGCACATTTTATTTTCAATTATTGTTCATTTAATTTTCAATTCAATTGTTCCTTTATGCAGCACAGTCATGGAGAAGACAAATGTGCAGTGCCTTGCCAATAAAGTTGAAATTGATTTTGAGCGGGAGCTGCTTACTGTTATTAGGTGAAAATGAATCAACATTTATTGATGACAATTTAAGCTTGTCATTGCAGCAAGGAGGAAATGTAACTATTGCTGAAACAGCAAGGTGGGGGTGGTATGAAGGCACCTCTTCAGCTCTACTTCTCACTTAACCATTTCTGCAAAACATTTGTTACTTCTGCATTTACTTCCATTTTCTTTTGTTCTGTCTCTGATAGTTGAAATGAGAGAATAGATCAGGCAGTAACAGAACCTCATGTTAATTCTGGTTGATTTGTGTAGAACAATATGTGTGATGGGAACTCTCTGTTGAGCACAGTTCTTGTCTTCATACCATATGAATTTTGTCATTTATAGTGCTTTGTACTTCAGGTGCATTTTCTTTTATTTATTCTAATGACAGCATTCATTTTGCTACATTCAGATATAAAATGATGAAGACAGAAATATTGTCAATGCTTTGCTTCCTTTGATATCCAATTTAAAACTCTTTCTGTTCATCCCACCTCCCAGCTTGTTATCCCTTCTATTATCATTATCAGAATGGGTTTCGCTCTCCTGTTGGGGTGGAAGAGACAAAGACTGATCTCCCTTTACAGAGGTGCTTCTTCATTAGAAATTTTTTTGCTATATGAACTATGCATTATGGAAGGTCTGTAATTTGTATATCGATACTAAAATAGGAAAAATCTATTGTATGTATATCTGCAATTTCCAGACACTCATTTATAAGGAACTCAGAACACTAAAATCCATAATGCTTTTATGGCAGAGCTTACAGCCAGATTTTCTCCTCTACTTCCTATGAAATCAGTGAACTCTGCTGAATACCTGAGAATTTTCACTTCTTTTTTTTCCTGGCAGAGCAAAATGCAGATTAAAATTCTGCCAATTAATCGAGAAAAATACACTGGCCTGGTATGCTCACAGTTGAGGACAATCAGAAAATAAGTAAAACCAGAACACTGATACGACTGCGTGCTTAAGTACTTGTCACTACAGGAGAGCGTAGAACACTCTGCTACTTCAATTAATATAGAAAAAATACAGGATCCGGTTCATCCAACACTGCAATGCAACAACCTCTGAACTCAGACTGCATCACTGCAACACCACAAAACAGTCAAGAGCAGAAAAAAACCCAGAGAAGCTGCAAGGGAAATCTGAAAGATAAAACACCGTAACATCTGCAACTGGAATCGATCAGGACACCAGGATTATTATTACTCCTCTTTCCTTTATTTTCCTGGCACTTAAAGAAAAAAAAAAAAAGAAAAAAAGAAAAAGAGAACAAGATCTTGGTTTTACTACAGACAGCCTGACAAAACAGTTCCAGTTGAAATACCCACAACAGAGCACGGCTGAGCATTAGCAGCTCGTAAGAGAGCCGGTCACCCACAGAAATACCCGCCTCCTCGCCTGCAGTACCCATACGTTCTTCACAAATTCCCTTCTCAGTTTTCACCCAGGTCCAACCTGCTTTAGGAACTGACTTCTTCCAAAATCCGACTTCAACAGAAGAAATACACGTTAAACAATGCCCTCTTCCATTCCAAAGCATAATAAATTCACGCAACTGGAAAAGACATCATGAAGCTGTCATGAAACAGCACTCAGCTAGGAGATTCTAACTCCCAGGTGTGCTGGGAAGACTCAAAATGGAATACACAACAAAAAATAATGATGAAAAATGTGATGTGTGGATTCAGCATTTACAAAATTTGCTAGGACACCAGTTTAGTCAAAATTCAAGCAGGACAACATAGAAATAGTTTTGCACAGAGTATTCCTGATGCCTCTTGCTAGCTATTGTTTAATATGTCCAACAGTGACTGGGAAATCAGACACTAAATCCTAGAGATGAAAGATTATGTCTCACAGGAGAAACAACATAAAGGACATGTTTCAGCTGTCATTCTGATTCCGCCAGTTATGAAAAATTTAGTTGGACACTGTAACCTGGTTAAAGAGTTCAGTTCAGCTCCCTAACCACCACCTAACAGTTGGTCAACGAAATCTGCAAAAAGTCTGATGGCCAGGAGTTAACTGAGGACCTTTTTACTCCTGGGCTTGATTAAAGAAATAAGGATCAGTTTTGTTCTTCACGGCAATTTCCTAACCCGACTGGTTAGCAGGAAAGCTTTCTGTGTTCAACTTCTCCCTTCACTGCAGCTTAGGTAATAGTCAGCAAATAATAAGTTGTTAAAATCAATAGAAAATACTGTGTTCAACAAATTGGATAATGTATAGCAGCACTTGTTTCTCCTACATTCTGTGTGGTGAAACCTATACAGTTCTGTGCATTCAGTTAATTATTTTGTACAGTATGTTTTATTACTTTAATTTGTATCTGGATTAGAAGGAATGACCTGCCCCCGGACTCACGCTGCTACTTTCAAGCTATGTTAGGAGAATATGAATACCCAAGTTTAGGTTTATATCCAGTGGCTTAAGGATTATAATTGCAGCAGTCAAGGTGGTCTATTTGTTTTATTAACTGATCATAGACTCAACTGCAAGTGACCTAAGTAAGAATTTCTTTCCTCAAAGCCAAAGCACAGGGCAGAATAATGCTGCACATAGTTAATAAAATGTATTGCTTTGAGGACTGCCCAAATTTCCTTTTCCTATTGAATTGAAATAAAGAAGCTAGTAGAAAGTTACCTGCTGGTAACCTGCTGTTTGTTTGCCTACCAGCTCTTCACTTAATATTTTCTCAAGGACTCATGCACGCAGATTGGTGCCAGAAGTTATAATTGGATCTTTTAGACCACTGACAAATGTTGAATATATGGGGGAAAAGAGCAGAGACTGCATAGCTGCGCTCACACTGTGTTCTCCACTCATGAAGCTCATGCTTACAGCTTAGGCTGACTTTCCAGAGGAACTCTAATGGTATGATTTTTGGAAAGTATAGTACGTCGCCACATCTCAAAGATAATGAACCATCTCCGCAAGCTGGTGATATCATTCTAATGGTCCCTCACTTTTTTCTGCCCTTCATCTCTAGCTTACTTGATTATTATTTTCCCTTTCGCTTGAAATTTGGTGGGTTTAATCCATCATTTCCCACTTCTAAGTGTCTTCTCTCTTATCTTTGGAAAACACCCTTTTTCCCTTCTCTGGTCCTCTCCATGAATTCAGTACTCCCAGCGGTTCCCTAACCTGTGGTTATCTTGCTCTTTCCTATATCGCAATGCCTCTTGTCATTTCTCTGTGTACTTTCAGCATACTTTCTTTCCTCTTTGCTTTTCTTTCCCTTGATCTTCCCTGCTGTTTCCTGTGCCTTTTTCCTGTCTTGCTCTTTTTGTTTAAAGCTTGGGTTGGTAAAGGGACTTCACTTTTCACTTCATCCAGCTTTGGCTCATCTTTCAAATCACTTTGGGTCATTTCTCCTTTCTCTTTAGCCCTTGGATCTCCTTTTTTCTCAGGCAGCCCTCTCTCTCAGGAAACTTCCCCTCAACTCCTCCCTCTTCTCTTGTGTTAGGAGGGAGATGGGACTTAACAAAATACATTACTGCACGTCCCTGCTCCTCTTGCTTTCACCTTTCATACGTTTTTCACTCCTGTCCCCTGAAATCCTTACACAAGCCTGAGGAAAAGACCCAGATGAGGATATTAATAAGCCAGATGTTGATCTCTTTCCCACTGCCTCCATATTTCAATTAAAGTCAAATACTCAGAAAAGCCTGTTCTTTGATCCAATGCAGATATTGCCCCTTTGCCATTTGGAGACTGCACTGTGGATCGCTGTGCAGGAAAAGCTCCTGTGGAAAACCCTGGTGGTGCTCAGGGATTGCTGTGGCAGCAAGCATTCACAGGGAAAGTATCTGTCCTCCTTCATTCGTCCTGTACCACAACCCAGGGCACGGAGAAAGCACACACATTGCAGGCTACTGGTGTGTTCTGGAATTGCTTGAATGCCAAAATGACTTTTGTGAGGAGGCAGGTTTTGTTCTCCTTTTGCTGAAAATTGGGGTAAGAGTGTAACAGCTGACAAGAGCATGTTGCTAATGGGTAGGGCTTTTGGTCAACAGAGAGGCCAGTAACCACCCGAGATAAGTAACACACTTACTTTTCAGACTTTATGATTCAACTGGACTTGGCCCTATATCACCTAGAATAGACGGTGAACAACAGGAAGTTGTGAAGGGAAAAAAAAACCCTCACTGAAGACAGATATTAGTCATTAAGTCTAACATCTACTTTTATGTGATTTTTTTTTTAACAGCATGTTTTACTGTCTAGAGTCCATGTTATCACCTTGTCATAGTTTATCAGGTGATGTAAATAAATTAACTGAAAATGACATAAATATGCTCTTCCTCCTCAAAAAAAAAAAAAGAGAAAGTAATACTCTTTCCCCAAAACACACATACAAATGCTCTCTTTCCTCTTCAGGAGGCAAGACCTCCTTTAGACTACCAAGTTCTTCATATGCCAGAGTAAAACTCACGAATATCACTTTCATTTTACACTGAAAGCTTGCTCACTGATGTCTGAATTATTCCAGCGAAATTGATAACACCAAGTAAGTTCAGGTTTGTGTGCAGTTTAAAGACAGTCACTTTGATTTTTAATTGCAAATCCTCATTTGCTTTCTCATTAAGCATTTTAAGAGTTTAAAAGGATGTCTTTTATCGAAACCATGTAAGCTCTGACAAAAAATTTAAGAAATCAGGGTTTATAATTGAACCTTGTCCATTTCATGCTGGGACACCACTGCATCTTTATGAAATCAAAGAGCAAAATATTCAAAGTTACTACTCCAGTTCATATTAGATTAAAATACATAGGGTTTTTGTATCATAGTAAAACCTTTGATCAAACCTGATCAGTGACAAACAATGAAAAATATTGTTTTCCACTAGGTTGTGTGAAGTTCCCTCTCTACAGGTAGCAACAAAACATGCGTGGCACATTACAGCTTCTCATCAGTTCCCTGGGACTATATGAACATTCTTCAATAGGCTCCCAGCTTTCCCTTCAGCTTAGTAAGGTGCTTTTTGGGAATTTGATTTTTCAGAAAGGGTATGACAAAGTGGAATATCAACAGAAACTGTTAGCGCTGTTGCAGGGATCAAAAATGCTGGGGGCAGCGTTCCAGAAATAAATCAAAATTGTAACAGCGTAGAACAAAACCAGCGCTGTTTCACTTGGAGAGAATTGGGCTTACGGAGCAGGATTCTGAACAAACCCAGTCCAGCAAGCCACAGAAGTGAATCCTTCAGAGTAGAGTAAATTGGCCTGTGGTTGAACACCCTGCTTCCGCAGCAGACTGCTGCCAGGGCTGAGTTACGTGGGTACCTCCACGCTGCACTGCAGTCAGCTCTGTCTGTAAGCAGGCACGCTGAGAAGCACCTTGGCTTTTTTTCTGCAATGAAAATCTCCCCTTGAATATAACCACAGAATTAGCAGTCAGAGAATTGCAGACGGAATTAGCAGACAGAGAATTGCACATTAGCTTCATCACGCTCCAAAGTGGGAGGAAAAAGAAAGGATGTGGTCTCACTCCAGCCCAGGAGCTGCAGTAGTAGAGCTGTAATACAGATCTGTGCTTGTACTAAAGGAATCTGTGCTTGTTTTAAAGGCAGCTGGCAAGGAACGCTGTGTTTAGGTAGACGTGGGGCCCAATGAGGCTACAGAGCATCTGGACTAATCTCAGTGGCACCTCTTTAGCCCTACACTTTAACCTACACTTTGAAGCGTAAGGAGAATTATCACACCACTGCTCACACAGAAATGCATCAACAAACTCTACTTCTGGTTATCTTTTCACATGAAGCACAATGTTATGGAGTATACTCTTTTCAGGTATAGCATATGGGAACTCCCTTATTCTTTGGCAGGCTAAAGAATTTTAAATGAAGCAATACTCCACCACTACTTACTCCAAAGCAGATGATTCATTTATTTAGCTACTGAATGTTCCTTGAGTAGTGCTGTGCTGTTTTTCCTGATGCACGAAAAACAGGAGTTGCATCCACAATTGGATAAAGGTTGGGAAATGTTTCTAAGATGTACACACCATGGAAATACATGTTCTGAAAACCTTTTAATGATGATGCCATCATTTTTAAATATATACTTCCACTTAGCATGCTTGGCGTTGCTACATAATTCTTAATTTTATCATGTAATATAGAATAAGAAACAGACAGAAAAACACATCCCTGCCTTACCCAAGCGCCTGATGTATGTGCATGAAAACACTCCTTCCAAATCTCAGATACAAAGTCAAAGAGAGGAATATGTGATAAGATACTATTTTTATCCCAAAGACTATGGGCCCCTGTTTTCTCAGACACATTCACCCTCTCATCACCAACGTGACAGCCAAAGGAATCAGTATGGAGGTAGTGTGAGAACATGCACCACCGCTCAGTACAGATGATATACATATCTAAAAGCATACCTGTACCTGTCTAGAAGCTGTTCAAACCTACACAGCATCAAAGTAGCTTACGCTCTCTGTTGTTCAGCACAACAGAATTTGCCAGCTCTTTCTTAAATGTAGTATAAAGAAAGAAAGATTCAACAAGAGCATCTCCTATTCATACATGCCAGTGCAAAAAGCTTCCCAAGCACAGGGACTATGAAACACCTGCTCACAAAGCATCAACACCAACGACCAAAAAAAACCAAAACAAACCAACCAACCCCAAAAAAACCTGATGGAGCATGAGAAATTCACATGACAAGCCAATTTACCGATTTAACTCATTTCCATTTTATATATGCATATATGAAGGCACTTCGGAGAGTGCCTAAAGAATGGAGACCTTTGGTGAAAAGGGTCAAACCAAACCAAGATGTTACTCAAACACTGCCTGCAAATTTCTCACTACAGAGAAGCTAACGTGACAATGCAGCAAGCGTAGCACTAGATGATGAACTGCTTTCTGTTGATTCTCCAGATTCCCGTGACGCTTAAATGGGAAATGCAGAGATTGAAACAATCTTTGCTTACACATAGGTCGATACGCCATTCCTAAATCCAGGATTTATTCTCAGTGTTGGCATAAAAAAAAGAGGCTTGCTAAGTTGAACGTGTCACAAACTTACAGCTTGACGCTGGCTAATAAATTAATGCAGCATTTTGTCACTGATATGTTAGAAAGTATTATCCCAGTATAACCCACGCTCACAGGGTGTATGGCTAGAGTGTCACCGGTTTTCAGTGCGTTATAGACCAGATATTACAAGTGATTTACTGGACCATATATTTTTGAGAGTTTGGTAGTAAAGCAAATAAGGCTGTGGTGTGCTTTTTCCACTCCCTCAGCACAGAGCAGCTTTCTTAGGAATCAGAACTGACAGTGAAGAAATAAAAAAACTTGGCACAGCAGCGACCAAGCAGAGTACCAGTACCAAGCAACAGCTGACAAGAAGCAACAGCCCCTTCTGAAGGTTTTTTTCGGACCATGAGGCTTGGGACAGTGGAGAACAGAAAGGTCAAGTGTGAGTTTGAGGAGATGGTTGCGGTCAACAACCTGGATTATGAAAGGGAATTTCTTCCCACTAAATGCAACTGCAAGGAGTGCATATGTGTTCACCCAGAGTCCTAAAGATCATCACAGGGTCCAGGAGCGTGGTGTACTGGCAAATCTTTGAGGAACCAGGTCATGGTCTGTCTCATACCAGGGGTCTTCTCCTTCCACTGGGTCCAGAAAATCCTTTTTAAAGATTTTTGCTTCCAGATTATTTAGCCTTAATTCCAAAGCACAGGCCTTTTCAGCATCAATAAACTGTTACTGAAATTATTTCTGCGCTAGAGGCCCTGACAGAACTGCTACACTGATAACCAAATGTTATACTGATAATGATCAAAAGCAATTTCCCCTCTACCAGCACTATAAACTCACCTTCAGCACAGACAATACATTTAGCTTCTTTCCTTTCTACATACCACAGCACATCTGCTACATCATTTCATAGCAGAAAGGCTGTCCCTAAGACAGACCTGTGCTCCTACAGACTTCTGATGATGGCCTCAATGATACCTCAGAGGCATCATCATCTGTCTACCAGGAATAGTGTAATTCCGATTGCACAGTGGGCTTTGCTGGTGGTGATGCTGTACAGCAATCGCAGCTGAGAGACAGACTGTACAAAACTCTTTAAAGTGTTTATGCTACACTCGTGCACATTACACAACATATATTGTTTTGGACCCCACTGTATTTACTACTAAACAGTGCTCCACAGAAGAATACCTAAACCCTAGCAGGATACGTCAGTAGCTAGTTCAATGGAGTCACATAAAGGAGTGGGTGGTTTTGTATTAGAGAAACAGAGGCATGAGTGAAAATAAATTTCATGCGTTGAAGTAAGGGTTGGGAAAAAAGTTGCTTATTAAAGAAGGACTCAGATGAGGAGTATAACTTTTCTATATGCCTATTATTTACTATTGAAAATATAAAAAAAGCGCCACAATAAAAAAGCGTTACAGACGCAGGCTATGACTCTCTCTCTAATGCATAAAAAACTACTCTGACAATTAGACACAAAGTTTCTAAGAAACCTCTTAGAAGTGCTAACAAAAAAAAAAAAATTCTCTACCATCCATTGAACTAAACTGGAAGGTTAAAGAATCATGGGAAGGAAAAAGGTGAGTTTTGCCTACCAAGACAAAATATTTTTAGTAGATTGCTCTGAAAAACCTGAACGGCTGACAGCGTAAGTGATTTTACAAACTCATTGCTCCATACAGTGCAAGTATTTGCTCTTATTATGGTAAATAAGCTTGTCAGAACAATCTACATATCATAAACATCTAAATGGCAAATGATATGTAGTAGAATACCTGAAGACTTAAATAAAGGATCCTTACGGAAAATAGTAAACCATTAGATTAAAAGATGAATTGACACTTCTAATAAGCCCTCTCTAGAATAGCTGAATCAGTAAAATAAATTTTTATTACAAATGGAAATCACTGCTTTAATGACACTAGAATTTGCCACAAAAATAAATTAGCGATATATCTTAGTAATTAAAACTACAGGAACACATTATAAATCTATCTTGCAAAGGATGGGAATTATATTTGCTAGTACACTATATTCCCACAATAGATCCTGTTTGGCATACACAATGTTGAAATTGTGTAAAGAAACTAAGAACTTTAAACCACGGAGATTTTTTTTAGTTAGTTTAACATTGCAAAGCTCCTCTCTAAGAACATGTGGCATATGTGGCAGTGCTTATTTAACCAGCTAAGTGGTTATACTGTGCTCATCACTACAGTGTTTCTAGGATTAAATTTTAAGGGATACTATCAATTTTAAAATCATCTTTCCATTTGAAAAGATCCACCACTTAAGAAGGGAGAAATGTCTACCTTAAGGTTATATTAACAAATCAGTAATTGGGCTCAAACTACCTTTTGAGCACATTACAGCTACTATACTTGCCCTTTGGGCACATTACAGCTACTATACTTGCCTTGATTGCTCGTTGCTTCCCATTTTCAACAGCATTCACTTGATGTGACTGTAAACAACGTGAGGTAGGAACTACTGTACCGTATGCATTAGTAACCTGTGTAATGGAGCTTTTCACTGTGATCATAATTATCATTAGAGACAGCCAAAGTGAAGTATTTCGTCCTCATTTTTCTGAGTTTCAGCTATACCTTGGTTTATGTTGCCTGCCTGAGAGCAACCAGGCTGTTTCCCCTGTATAACCAATTACTGAGGGGTCAGAAACGTCCAAGAAGTCTCCCTCTGTACGATCTACCCGTAGATAAGCCAGAATCACAGCCTTTATGCTACGCTGATGAAAATAAGTATATTTAGGTCCTTCTCAAGAGAAGAGAGAAATTTCTTCAGTTGGAAAGGTGACTTAAAAGTAATAATATCCCTCCAAATGTTAAGCACAGCCCAGGAACAGAATTCTGGAGTCCTGTTTCTCAACAGCCTGTGGGTACCACTGCATTATCTTTCAATGCATACTTGAAGTTTTTCACTGGGGATGCTAATTATCTTTCAATCAGTAGGCCCTAAGGTCAACAGCCACACTAGAGAAGGTGTAAATATCTTCAGGGATAAGAGTGCTTCCTTGAAAGCTGACTCTTGTCTGTATTGCTCTTGTCTGAGTGTTCATCTCCATCATAGATATGACAGAGAATTTTACTGGTTTACAGAAACTTAGAAAGGAGACTTTATTACTAAAGTTTCAGAATTTATACAAACTTCCCCTACTTATTATCTTTTTTTTTTTTTTTTTAAATGTCATGGTCTTTTAAAATTTCACCGTCAGAATAACCTCCATCTATGCAATCCTGGGTAATATGCTGCAAGTCCGCTACTTCAGGCTGAGGAAAAAAAAAAAAGTCAAAAGAGCCTATTACCTGGTGTGGCATCCATCCATTGTCTAAAGTGGAGATGAAGGCTATTAGCCCGTCAGCATTAGTTCTGATTTAAACACTTTACTCTAGACACTTTCATTAACTGTGTTGACATAGACATATATTATTCATTTAACCTGCACTTCATTGCACTCCTAATATGCAATCATGTTTTGCAAATGTGAACCTGAATATAAGGCATTCAAAGCTAGAGATTTGGTTGGTGTAAGTCAGAGTATTTTAGTGAAAATAAGCCTCATTAGTCTAGCTGAGGATCCAACCCTATCTCTACACCTGCAAATGCAACTATATTTCTTCCTAGAATAGGTCCTGAATATGTCTCCATTTTTAGTACAACACCTAGGATTTATGCTCAGCTCACTTTTCATTGCATTAAAACACTCATTAAAATGAGAATTTGTACTGTTATCGGAAAGGTAAAATGCTTCTATGCAAGATGCACTAAAGCTAAGTGAATAATTCATCTGTTTTTCACATATAAATTTATTCATGGAATAATATCCTCTAATAGCTCCTGTTATGGAGATTACAGGCAGTTTCTCCAGAGCATTCAATAATCAGAAAGCTATGCCGGTTTATTTAGCTGGACACATTGCCCTTACAGAACATCTTTGTCTCGTGATTGGACTGTCAGGTTTCTGGCATGAACAGCTGCATTTATCAATGCAATTCTTACCAGCTTTAGAACCCAGGAAAATACAGACCACATACTTCTTAAAGTAATCATTAACAGTAACTTAGCGTAAGCCTTACACAGCACATGACAGTCCTATTCTCATTAACTGTCACACTGAGTTTTTAGCAAATTTAAAATCCTTGAACAATCAAAACTAAGTCCTTAAGCAAACAAGCGGTAAGTCCAAGCCCCTAGCACCCAAACAACCACAAACCAGTCCGTCTAGTTGTTTTGTGGTTTCTTTTAAAGATAGATTTGAAACCTTAGAATTCTAATAACAACGTATTAAACTATAATATATACACTAATGTCCTTCTCCAGCTAATGGGATTCATAATTATCTCGCTTCGGTAGCTAAGAGAATTTCCTCAATATTTCTTTGCAGTTCCTTCTTATATATATGCTATTTCCCTGATGAAAACAAGCTTTAAGCCACTCCACCAGGTCTACTCCTACCTTTAATGCACTGGCATCTTCTATTCCGATCTCCAGACAGCTATTAGGATCATACCTCTTTCGAAAAAAATTCTCTAATCAGCCCAGTCTATTTCTGTGATAATTATCGC
>VYZM01019568.1:49984-105816 GCA_013398915.1 Dromas ardeola | reverse complement strand
AGCCCTGATAACGCTTTCCCTAAGCTTTCCCTAGATGTTTCATTGGGAAAATGGAGAAGCTATTAATGCGCTGAAATGAGGCACCCTGCAATGATTTAGTGAACTTTCTGTTGGAAAAGTCAATCTTCAAATAAAAATATGAAACAGTAAGAAAAAGTAAGGTTCATATTTAAAATACCATGAAACAGGCTGTGTTTTTCATGGCCTTTACAAAGAGATTCCCATTTCATTTCTGATCCTTCCATTATCTGCCTGATTTTTGACAACCTGTAATAATTTACCACACAAGAAAACATGCTTAATTGTTCATGTTGGAGAACGCCTTGCAGAGCCTTCTCTAATGGGAGTTCTGAGTAGGCAGGTTCCCCTGAAACCCAAAGACATCAGCGCATACCTTATTACAAAAACATCAATCCTCAGACTAGAAACTGTCTACTCTGGTTCGACAGAAAGCTGTCGAAGCATTACAATAACTATCTGGTGATCCAGTTTGGATCAATCATAGTAATTGACTCTAATCTCTGCTTCTGTCTTCTGTGCAAAATATATCAGATCCAACAACGTAGACACTTTGGATGGCCTGAATTGATAGAGATCCTTTGGAGGCAACAAGCGTGCAAGCCAATATACACCAACCAATGATAAAGTCATGATGTTTTCCTCCAGATTTGGTTATTCAGTCAAGATGTCTGAGCATAAACAATGTGGTCAAGAAAGTACCTGCTTCAGGTACACTCCACCCAAAGTCCAGAGGAGAAATCCTGTCTCTGTTGATGCTGAAGGCAAAGCAACCCCTGACATCAGTAAGACCAGAAGTCCTGTAGGAGAACCCTGGATTTTTGGAGTCTTATGGGTTGCACAACCACTCTATTAGTCATTTCCAAGGACCCTCTTGTATTTGACAGCTGCTGATTTGCCCGGGGCTCGTTTGTCACTAACTTCCCCTGCTCAGCTCTCCAACAGCCCCAGTGCCTGGGTTCCTACTTCTTGTGTGCTTTAGGAGCTCAGATCTTCTTTCACCTTTATTTATCCCTCTGTCTTTGTTCCATCCCCTGCTTGGGTAATCCTTATCAAACATTTATGTTTCTTTATTTCCCTGCTGCAGACCATTTCATCATTTTCACTCTGCTATGATGTTTTATATCTCTAGCCCGCTTCTGTCTTTTTTTCTTAATTGCTACACAAAAATAGTCAACATCTTATTTTGTTCACATGGATGCATTTTTTTATTCCCACTGTGCTCCTTTCTGACCCACACGATCTGTCTACAGTGCAGCACTTAAGGATGCAGGCATCACTCCTAAGACACCCTTCCTTTCCTCCACATTTTCTTTTGATGGTCCGAGTATCTCAGCTAGACATCTGCCCCTCTTTCTTTTCTCTCCTGTGTATATAGAGCTTTAGATCATAATGGTCTGGACTTTCCTTCATTCTAGATGATACACCTGATCACTGCATAACCAGCCTGGTAAATCACACAGGAAGCATTTGGGAGGGTTGGGCCCCATTTGAATTGATTTTGGAGAGCTCAGTGAGCAAACAAGATAATCCATGAAATGGTAAATGTGGCCCAAACGCTGTCCCTTGCTCAGACTGCCGCAGTTTACCAACACTAAGCCAATTGTCACAGACCTACCTCTGGGGGAGGTGTCACCTTGTCAGTAAAATAAATACGCTAAATCTTTGAAGAGTGTTGTCATAAACTATGTCATGGTTGTACATGGATAAAAGTTTTCTAGTGACTTGGTAAAATCTCAGATTGGGTCCTAGCTCTTTTTTTTTTTTTTTTTCCCCCACAACTTTCTCACATCCTTTCGACTGGCCAAGTTATTCCGAAGTGCTACAGCAATGCTTATGCTTGGTGGTACGTAATAGCCGCTACCTTCAGAAGACAAATGGTGCAGTGCGTCCACCGGTGTGACAGTTTCCTGAAGGGAAGAGATTTTAATGAACATATGAACGCAAGTCAAAGAGACAACGGAGGGCCGCAGAGACCTACAGATGCAAGAGGCCCCACGAGGATACGAAGCCAGATCAATACCCCAGAAAGTTAGTAGGTTATTAAGATAAATTATTATCATGAGATTGGTTTGAAAGTTTGCAATACCTGCAGAAATTTAAAGGCCTGCTTAAATTATGGCAGCGAGCTACTACTGTTTCAGAAAAATTCTTCTAACGGAAGGAACATGAGAGGGAGGATATATAGAAAAAAATCGATAAACGCCTGTGACCTAAAGCTGGGTTTTCAAGTTAGTTTTAAAGAGTTTTTTTAAGGCATTTGAATCCTTGGCTTCTGTTGAATTGCAGCATTTAAACGCAGCGATATCCTGGTTCTACAAGGAACCGCAGGAACAGGACAAATCTAAGACGCATTTAACAGGAAATGAATCTCTATGGAAAGGGTAAAGAGGTATTAATTTCTTTAATTGTTCTAAGGAAGGAAGTAGTTTTCAGGTAAAATGGGGGGGGGGATGGCGGGGCACAAATCCATGGAGCGCACCAGCCTCTCTGTCCTCGTGGTTCTTTCCGCTGTCATTTAAGTCCCAGAGCTATGTGACTTGAAAAATTGTCATTGTTTTGTCCCTGAGGCAGCATAGGTTAGATTCAGCTAAAGCAAGTCCGTTAACCCGTTCTTATTCCAGAGATAAAGTACACAGTTATTTAACCGCGTTGCCATGTGCAACTCTCCCTCTGTTTTGATTTAGAGGTTCTGTAAGAGTTACAGAAACTCTGACAACAATTTAAAAAAAGGAAATATAGATAGATGTTTGGTTTATCATGAGCAGAGTAAGTGCAGCTGGGCAGACTGCTTTGAAAAAAAATCCTGCTGTCGTTGAAGCCCCTGGGAGATTTGTCACTCCCTGTCCTGGAGGGTCAAGTACCCGCCTTGTGAATGCCGTGAGGTTGATTTTCCCTATCAACAGAGCAGGGATCACAGCTCTGCCTTTCTTGTGCCGGTGAGCCGTCCTCACTGTTTACACTGCAGCTCTTCAGGAGGGCAGCGCTATCTCCAAGTGTTTGTCCGTAACATACTTAACAAAGCGGGACCTTGATTCTGAGCCCCCCCTCCACGCTAACACCAGTACCGACAGAAAGAAAGTACAAAACCCTGTGCTGACCAGATATCAAACACTGCCCACAACTTGGTTGGGCCTAAACAAATCGCCAGCATGGTAAAGCAATACATTTTGAGGTATGTTAAAAAAGAGGGCTTCCAGCTGTGCAATAAAAATACCTTACTTTTTTGTTATGTGGGATGTGATGTGGCCTGAAGGTCTAAGGTCAGACTGGAAGCCATTGGGTTAACTGGGTTGGCACTGTTTTATTTTTCAGAGATGGGGTTTCAACACAAACCACTTTTCTCCTTTGTTTTGCCTCCTGGCAGTGAAAACCCCTTCGGATAATTCATTTCTTGTGACTCATGCAGAAACGGCCTCTAACATTGAACATGATCTGGGTACATCGTTTGGAGCAGTGGTTTGCTGCCAGCTCCCCAGTCCTTCCCTCAACAGCTTTGCAAACGTGGGCACTGAAGGACATGTCCAGAAATCAGCTTTAAAGCATGAACAGAGGCATCTCCTGCAAGCTCTGGGACATCTCAGGACATCTTTTCCAGTACCACTATAGACACTGTCCTCCCAGAAGAGATCTCCTCTCTCCATAAAGAGGAGACACAGAAGAGAACTTGACAAAACTTTCAGAGCCAGGTACTGCCCCACGTTTTCAGCTGAAAAACAATAGCTTAAAATAGTATCAGACATGGTTGTTGTAAATGTTGGAGGGGGCACTTAGGAAAAGTAGAGCATCGCAAAGGCATCCCCTGCAGGTAACTGAACAGTGCATGGGCTGCACTTTGCAGAAGGAAGAGTGTTTAAAAAAAAATTGGTTTTGTGGTATACAGAGCAGGTGTTTGCACTGTAATAGTGCCAAAGAAGAAAAAAAAAGAAATTTAAGTAAGGTTGCATGAAGGAACAGCAGACTTTTTATGGTGCAAGAGCTGCTATTCAAGGTCAGTGATAAATAACTCCTGTCATTAAGATTAAAAAAACCATGCAGGACTAGAGATAAAATGAAGTTTTGCACAGAAAGTGGGAAGCCTTGCACATCAAGCCCCTCTGGGTACTACGAACCGATGGTAACAACAAGGACTGCATTTGTCCCTCCTCCTGGGGAAAGGAATGGGAAAGAAAAGCAAAAAGCCCCGAGACGTCTCTTTGTACTGGAAGAGCCTCCGTTTTACATCCTCTGCCATCAAGAGGATGTTCTTCCTCTCAGCAGAAGAGGACCAGGACTCACCATGGAAACATTGTTCCTACCTGATTAATCTGTCCAGAGGGGTCACTTGCTCAGCTACCAGGTGTATGAGAGACTGAGGGGAGGTTCTTCAGGACTTCAGATGAGAGGTAGATTATCCACAGTCGAAGGGAGGCCTGTCAAGGCGAGCATCGCCCTGAAGATGGTGTAAGGACATGCAACATTAGCACATGAAAACAAATGGAGAAAGTTGAAATAACTTTGAAAACAAATGTTTGAAAAAGATTGGGAAGATCAAGAAGAAAAGACAGAGTGAAAAATGCAACCGTCAAGGAGATAATGAGGCATAAATGGCTGTCAGAGAATAGGAAGCTCCAGTGGGTGGATCAGATGCTCATGACAGAAAAGTGAAAACAGCCAAAACAAGCGATGAAGGGGGAGCTTAGATCTTCAAAGAGAGTCAGGCTATTCACTGGAGGACTGAGAGGCTTTGAAGCAAAGGATACAGTCAGGAAGGTATTCAAAAGGGGGTGGGGAGCGAGCGGGAAGGAGACAGAGATGAAGTCAAGGGCCAAAGAGAAATGACACAAAGCACGGCGCTGGCGGAGACCAAAGGGAGCCAAAGTGTTCCGTGTGCGGCAGCGGGAAGCGCCACCAAAGCAAGGGGCACGGCCTCGGCTTGTCAACCTCCTCGGGGCAACGGGCATTTCTGTCGGCAGCCAATTCGGGCTGATCGTTAACAAAAGGCAGATACGAGCAGAGACGGGAGGGAACGCAGGCATCGGAATGGCGGTAAAATAGACCGTTTGACCAGCAGCAAATTTTAAAGGATCAATGTACAGCCGGGAGGGGGGAAAGGGCGACACCATAAGTCTTGAATTTAGTGTCTGCGTGCCTCTGCTGTGCACCTGCTCTCCCCTGCGGCCGCAGCAGAAGTACTGGGAGGCCTGGTGTCATCACAGGCTTTATGGCCAGTGCGGTGAAAAACTGCTGGAGTTTTCAGGAAGCTGCCCCGCCATCAGTCTGTAATGAGACATTTTTACAAGTGTTGATTTTCTGTCCACTAAATTCATCCAGGCTTAATTAAAAGCAACTAGAGAGAGCAAGCGAGACAGAGGGAGGAGGAGAGGGGGGAAAAATAAAGTTATTGGACTTCACGTTCCAGGGACCCAAGCACAATTTGGCAACAAAGTGAGGCTCTCGAGGGGTCTTTTTCCCCCCTTTTTTTTTTCTTTTTTAATGATATCTGCTAAGTTTATATTTACAGAGCTCCAGCTCCCTGGCATTGTCACTTCCAGCCAGCCTCATTACAGCTCTCACAGTACATGGCCGTTAATACTAATTCCATAATGACAGTGGAGCACTGAAGTAAAATATAACAGTTCCTCAGTTAATCATTAAAATTAGCCTATCTCGGTGGATGCTGGATCTTTCTAATGTTTCAGCGCAATGCAATTTCAGGTAATAAATGAGATGGCGAAAGAGGGTTTTTAATGTGTTATCACCCCACGGAGGGCAATAAGAGTGCCTCCATCCTGGCTCAGAAGTGCCGGAGGGGGCTGCGCGAGCCGACTCCTTTCCACAACAGTTCGCCAGGCAAAATCTATTCAGACACAGCCACAAGGGATCGAAAGGTCGAAGAGGGTTAAGCAAATCAAAGATAGCCAGAGCACACGGCAAGCAAACAACCGTGCCGTAATTTTCTGATGTACTTTCAGAGACGATGCTGGGGAAAGGAAAATGAAAAAGAAGGCGCAAGGTTGGCCAGGTTGATCTGCACTGTGATTAACCCCACCAGGCACAGATGCGGGGGGCTTTTTTCTGGCTTCAGTCAGATTTTATTTATTATTATTCTTCATTATTTTTTATGTTATTATTCCTGAATTGGATGGTCTTGCCTACAAGACGAAATGCTGTGGCGTGACCTAGAGATTGAAGCTGCCTCAGAACCTGGGGGGACACACTTGAAACAGATCAGGAAAGGGACAGCTTGCTTATCAGGTTAATGAGGAATTCTTGCCGATGAAGGCTCTTCACCGGGAAAAAGAGGAAAAAAAAAAAGGCATTTTATCATTAAAAAGACAAGACTGGCAACAATAAAAGATGAAAATTTTGTTCTTCCTTACAAGTAGATGGCTGGTGGGAAATCGTTATTAGAGATACTTCAGAAATAATCACTGGCAGCTCTTCTCAAATGTTGCTTCTTAAAAGCCACAGACAGGTTGTCTTAAATAATGGCCTCAAAATATTTGCTCCTTTCTAGAAGAAAATCACCGAGCTAAATAACTGCTAGGCTAATAAGTACTTTGACTTTTGGTCTAGTTGCTCCTTTATGAGCTATTGACTTTAATACCGTCACCTTAAATGTTGTGGCCACACAAATCTGTCCGTGTTCCATAGGGGGATGATTTTATTTTGGAAAATCTTAAGGTAATTCACCCTGTGGGGCTGGAGTACCCACATCTGCATCCTAATTGTGGATGCTGCCTGTGCTGGTGATGGACAGTGTTTCAAAGCAGCCCCTATAAATATGTTTAAGTTGGTGTAAGTCAGCGCCACTGAATCTGTTTTGATCTTCAAAGTCAATTTGCGGGACGCCTGTGGTCCTGCTGCTGCCCTGCGTGTCCTTTTCTTTCCCCTCTTCTTCCTCCCTCTCTGACTCCTGCCAGTAACAGCCCGATGCCACCAGCCAGGCTGGAGGGTTTTTTTTCTAACAACTGCTGTGAGTCCGTGACCAAAAACAAAGCTTGAAATATTTTGAACAGACAGATGCTGGTACACGTTGACCGAGGTTTTGAGTGACTGATAATACCACATACTGTGCTTATCTTTCTTCAGCAATGAAGCTGCAAGGAAAAGACAACAGCAGAGAGGAAAACTGCATTTTCTAGAGTCAGTGTTCTCGTCTCTCCTTTTTGGCGTTTGCACATACTGCTTTGTCTTCAAGAAAATATGAAGAAGAAAATACGCTCTTCGTAACAAAATCAACTGCAAGAGCTCAAGTAACTTTCCCTCTTGGACCTCCTGTCCTCCCAGAGGACATTCAGGCCCTCTTTTCATCTCAACAGACTGCTGAACCCGGGGCATTTCCTTTTCTTAAAAGGAAAAGAAAGGTAAAATAACATTTTAATGCCAGTGAGTGTCTATGAGAGGTCAAGGCCAACCACGGATCTCATTTAGCTACATGGCATAAGTGTCAAAGCCAAGTTATCACCTGCGACTCCCCATAGCTATTTATTCCCTACCATTAGCACGGCAGAAAAAGCAAGTTGTGAATGGCATCACTGCGTTTTTAAGCACACTGTGGGCAGTGAGCGGCTGTACCTGCTCCAAGGCACGGCTTCAGTAGGGACCCATCCTGACGTTGCTCCTGCCTTGCCGCCCAGACTGCAGGAATAAACGCTAATCCGCAACACAGCCCGGCGATGCTTCCCATCGGCTTGTCCACTTCTGCTCTGTGTTTCATCCAAGGTCACAGCTCCAGGCGCGCGAGTATTTGCAATCCTTCTCTGGCTATTTGCAGGAGATTGTTTATTGCTGAAAATAAATCTTGTCAGGGTGTTAATTGACCTCCTTTCTAGTGTTTATTATCTTATTCTTCTCCACGGTTTACAGAAAGAAGGTGTTCAGTGGAATAGATACTCCTTACTCTGCCCTTGAGTTTCTGGAGGCAAAGCTGGGATTATCCATAAGATTTCCCTGTAGCATCTGCTCGTAACAAATCTGAGCAATTTGCAGATTGAAGCCAACCTCCCCAGCAAGGCGGGAGGGTTACCCTCTCCCTTCCAGGTGGCTGCTGCAGTCTGGCAGCCATTGACAGACACGGGGCCATGAAATGAAGCTTCGTGGAGGAGCTGGAGAACTGCCTGCAGGTGGGACCGGGTTGCTTGGTGGTTGATTTTGCTGCTGCTGAAAGCAAGGGAGATCTCCTCGTGCTGCTTCCCCCTCTCCCCTACCCCCCGCTGCTCTTTTCTTCTGACTGCCGGACACACAGAATACTTTTTCAAAGCAAAACTGTGCTAAATCCTCAGGAACGGTGGTAAAATGATAATTAAACAATATGTTTAATGAGCAGGGAACAAGATCAGAGCTGACTGCATAGCTGTGAGGCCTTCTTTAGGCAGCAAGAAGAAAACAAAAATAATATGGAATAAGGTTAGTTAACTTCATCCGCCTAAATGAACATTATAAGGACAAATATTCTGTTCACATGTACCCTTTCAGCAGCATGTTTAATTTGTTAAGCCCAAGTGGATTCATAAAGTGAGCCCCTTTATCTTCATTAAAACTGATGAGGATGAATTGCAAGATGTGGCATTATTATTCTGGTGTGATTCACTCCCTTCATGGGCCTCCAAAGCATTGAAGAGCACAAATAGGCTGCAGCGCAGCCATGTCAGGCTTTGCCATCGCCGCCTTGACAGACCAGAGCCGTTCTCTCCCTCACCTCAGGGTACATAAAAGTAATGGCAGTCCAGCAGCAGCATTAAAAAAGAAGGCAGAAAGTGTTCCCATTTCAGGGTGAATTAGAAGAATTGGTTTTCTGTTGTCAAAAAGAGACTGCCACAAACCCAGCAAGCAGATGCTGAAACAGCTCTTCAGCCTTTGCAAAATATTCCTTCATGTCCCCTCATTATATGACAAAATAGGTAGTTAATTTTTGAAACTGCTCTTTCTAGGCTTACAAGGATTTTAATTAACATTTTCTTCATTATAAAGAAGCTGAGCTGTGTCACTTCTTGCTCTCAGATTGCCTGTAGTATGTACCTTTCTTTTGGTCTCTCTCCCTGGCGCTGACATTGCTTCCAGAGCTTTTCAAGGCTTTCTGAGAAAGCTCATTACTTGGGCCATCAGTCTAAATTAGGCCAAAAAAGAAATTTAAGAGTAAGCAAAGCATGCAGACAGATTGCTCCAGCTAGCGGGTGCCTGTGGGCTGGGCAAAGCATCCTTGAGGCTTGTAGGCATAACCACAAGCCTTTCTTTAAAGGGCAGAAGAACCAGTAAAGGTCTTACAGGAAACAGTAATGGCCTGTCAACAGTGATGCTACATATCACGGCTCCAGGAAAAGGCATACACGAGACCGTTCCAGAATTTGCATTATGTGGACACAAGAGCAAAATGCTACAGCTGAAGGAGGAGACAGCTTCTAGCAAAGCCTTGCTCTCCTGGTGAAACCCTACGTGAATGCTGAAGTCCTTAAACAAACAAAGCACCCACCAAACACAACGATGCTTGGTGTCAGCCACAGCCACTCCCACCTCTGGATTTCTCAAAATGAGCTTGAGTTCATGAACAGCTGTCCCAGAAATGGTAAGTGCTAAAATGCAATGCGCCTATAATACTATATTATAGCTTCGTTACAGCAAATCCATAACCTCACATGGGCACAAGCAGAATGATTGCCACTTAAGAAAAAGACTTCTTCTCTTGGCCAAAAATACATCTTAACCCCAAACTCTCAGTCAGATCACAATCATGGCATCTCGAACCAAACTATAAACCCCTAATCAACGCCTCTATGTATTTTCTAGCCGAGGATGCAACCTGATTATACACTCATTCATTCATCAATCATGTCCTTTTGTTAGACTTGTTGCTTTGAGATCCTCTGGGTGAAGGCCAGGGGAAGATTAGGTCTGTGTTGAGTTTTGAACATAATCCATACATACTGATTTCCCAGAAGAGGGACTCGCCCAGTAGCACTGCTATTGGAGACACCTTCAACGAGCTGGTGCCATCCCTCCCACCCTGGATTGGGGTCTAGAGAGGGTGAATTCCTCGGGCATCAGGGAAGCGGTGGACCGGCTTGCTTCAAAGATTAAATTAAAGACCCTGCACTGCAGCAGGGGCAGCGCTGAGCACAGGGCCCTCACCTGATGTATTTTCAGATCATCTTTGCTCCTTCGGCTGCTCACAGACATGGCGTGAAAAAAAGCCACAGTGGGCTTTGGGCAGAAGCCTAAGGAAAATGCCGCCGTAAGGGAAATTCAGTAGTGGAGCACCTGGAGACGTGTCCGTACCCAGCGTTTCCCCAGGAGACACACAGACATTACTGCGCACGGGGGGTGCAGCTGCTCCTGCGGGCGCTGAACTCTCCGTGAACAGAAATGAATCCGCTTCCTCTGCAGCTTCGGCTCATTTTGCTGTGGAGAGGGCAGGCGTCCCCACCAGGTCCTGGTAATCAGATTTTGACTAGGTCCTCGTCCATATGTTTCTTTTTCCTTCTCCCTCGGTTTTGTTGAACTCCAGACAGTTGTTGCTTATCCACCTGTGTCTCGCTGGTGCGCGCTGTGACATCTGTTTAATGTGCTGTCGAGGAAGGACAGAGAGTGAAACAATCCCAGCATATTGGTTATTAGTTTTTGAGGAGCTAAAGGCTCTTTCCGGCATTTCGATGACAGAACGAGACAGCTCTGTTCTTCTTCAGTGGGATTCATAAATATGGATATGAGGAAAATTCAGAAACAAGAGGCAAAGAGACGCGAACAGGCTGGCTCCGACTTCGGTACAGGCACTCGCTCGCTTTGCCGGGTGTATTAAATCTGTAAACAGATGTACATAACCAGGGCAAGGCTTTTCCTTCATGTGTTTGTTTTATAAAGCAACAGCTAGACAAACCAAATTATCGTTTGGGTGTTTGGCCACCTCATGACTCCTGAGAAAGAGATTTGCACATTAAGATCTCTTGTCTCTGTGGGAAAATTTGGTCATAGCTTCTCCACTGGCACCTCTGGGCAAAGCTGGGTGCAGCCCTCGGGCACCAGTTAACAGCTGAAGGTTTGATGATGCCACGTCCACCCGCAGAGGGATACGAAGTGGCTGACCGGACAGTGGGGAGCGCAGAAACCTCCTGTCCCCCCAGGCAACAGAGCAGGCAGGCATGCAGATTAATTTACAGAAATTAATAGCAGGCTGAAAGACCTAAAGGCAGCACTTAGTACATGCAGGGAGAAGCCCATGCTGGGGAGCTTTAATTAAACTAAGCAGCTTGCAGAATAACATTGCAGAAAAACTGGATAAAAAATGTGCGGTGCCAAAGGGTTATTACCATAAACCCTCACCTGATGTCTCCCTGGGGACGCCCTCCTTTCCCCGCCGGCGCAGAAGGCTCCTAATCCCCTCCAAGCAGCTGATGCCAGAGATGCCAGGCCAGCTGATGGATGAGGAAGCGGGTTGCCAGAAGGGATTTCCCCCGCTGGGGGCTGGGAGAGGGAGCGCAGCAGGGCCCGGCGGCCGGCTTTCCTCTCATTACTCCGGCGCTGGCCGACGGCCAGGGCTTTCGGCGCTGCCTTGCCCCTGGCTGGGAACAAGGAGCCAGTAATCACTCCTTCTTGCATTTTGGATCTTGCAGAAACAGATTTTTTTTTTTTTTTTTTTTTTTTAGACCGTCTCCTTTCAGACGGCGGAGCTCAGATCTCCCCAGACTGTATAATTTTGTCCCCAGGCTTTTCTGGGCACCGTCGTGGCATTTGCTTGGCACCAGCATTTTTGCTGCCATTTCTTTGCCGGCCCTCTGAAGACGAGTGCTCTTGCTCTGATCCAGTGTGGAACCCCCCTTTGAAAAATTTACACGCCGGCTTTGCTGTTTTCATTATATTTCATTATGTTTTATGGTTACCGCTGAGAAAGAGATTGTTATTTGGAAGCTGCTTCCTCTGCTTATATAAAGGGGGAGGAAAATCTACCCAAATCTTACAAATAAAAACCTCATGGTGCAAAATAAACACACGCATTCACATGTGAGTCCTCTTTAGTACATACCTACAATTTAGCAATGAACTTGGTGCTTTACACTACAGCTCCTGACTGAGCCTGTGGATTACACAACGCTAAGTGGGTAGAGTTGGACACATGAATGTTTGAGACAAGCCTAAAAAATCAATGGGCGGATCAATGCAAGTGGACATTGTACCTCTGCCAGAGCCACAAAGCGTCACCCACCCCTGCTCATGGTGCCCTGACTGCTGGGGAGGGTGATCCAGGATGCCAGCAGAGGTAGCTGGAGTGAGGATTTGCAGAGGAGAGGGTTCAAAATTCATTTCTGGGTTGTTCTCGTGGTCTTGATGGGGGGACAAGTTCAGACACAGCTGGTTCAGAGTCAGCATAAAAATAGTGCTATTTTCCCCTCCTCCGCCCTGCAGTGGGCAGCTGGGTTGATAGAATGAGAGGGAATGCCTTCAAGCTGCAACAGGGTAGGTTTAGACTGGACATTAGGAAAAAATTCTTCACAGAACGAGCGGTCAGACACTGGAATAGGCTGCCCAGCGAGGTGGGGGAGTCACCATCCCTGAATGTGTTTAAGAGTCGTTTAGATGTGGTGTTGGGGGATATGGTGTAGGGGAGAACTTTGTAGAGTGGGGTTGATGGTTGGACTTGATGATCCCAAGGGTCTTTTCCAACCTGAGTGATTCTATAATTCTATGCATCACCATTTTTGGGGTTGAATCGCTCCATTGCGCCAGCGGGCAGATGGTGAAACTCTGGCAGTAGAGTTTCCTGGACCACAAAAGCACTCGTGCAAGAGACGCCAAGCATCAAAACCATCTCCTCCATGAGGCACTGCCGCGCCGGGTCTGAAGGCAGAGCCTGGGGGGCGCAGGTCACACTGCTGAAACCCCTTGGTGTTGGGTGTTGCGATGCGCGGGGTGAGGTTTCTTCCACCAGCATGTGGACCTGTGACGTGATGCACATCAGAGGTGGCTTTGGCCGTGATGGGGCACATCGGATGCAAGGGGACTGTGCTGGGCACCGGGTCCCCTGCCACTTGCCTCCGCGCAGTCTGTGCTGCGCATGTTGCCAATCCATGGGAACTTTTAAATAATCAATTTTTGAGGGAGGGATAATTACCAGCTTTTAGCTTGCCCACTGACATCAATGCTATCAAGGCCGCCTAAACGCACGCTCTCTTTTCTGAGGAATTACCACCCTGTAACGCAATACCTTTGGCTCGTATTGATCCACCCGTGGCGGATTATGCACAGCTGTTGACAGATAAGACTGAAAATATGAAACAGCCGCCTCAAAGTGCTGCTACCATACAAAGCCTTTATTGAATAGCAATCTAAACATTCAGGCTGCTCCTCTCAGATAACCTAATCTTTTCCTGCGTTAACACCTCCCCGCTGAAAGGAATCAATTATGTCTATCAGTCCATATAGATTGGGTGCTGCATTTTTGGAAGCTTAGTCTTGTTCCTTCATTATTGGGTGATCAATAAACCCTTTCAGTAGGAACATTTTACGGTTACGTAATGAAAAACATCATATGAGTTTGGCTTCGGCTGATCCTCTGTGTTGTTCTTTTTTTGGAGGTTGGATTTTGTATTTTTTTTATGTTTTATGACTATGAATTAATTACATAAAGCAGTCCTGAAACAGAAATCTAATCTGTCCTTTCACAAACTGGGCATTCTTTTCGCTGCTTATAAGGAAAAAAAAAAAGAATACTAGCAATAACAAAGCAGAAGTCAGCCATAAATATTTCATGTTTTCATTTTTCCTGAATTAACTGTTACTCTTCCCTTATTAATAAGCTACAGAAGAATTGTCATAGCAACAGTGGCAGCTCATTGAGGAAACTTCAAGTGAAGTGTAACCCTGACCCTGCAGAGGTGGCTGCAGCAGTGCCCTGAGCAGGTGGGACCGGAGCGATGGTCCAGCCGGCCTCCAAGGATGCTCCATGAAAGGCTGTGCACGCTGGCAGCCCAGGAAAAAAGGTGTCAGCAAACTCATTACACCAGTATTTGGGGCAGTGGATGCTGCTCCTTGTTCTCCTGGGGCATCTTACCTTGCTCCCCTTTTCTCCAGAGAGTTCTGTCATTGTCACTGCTGCTTGTTCTGTGCCCCCGTGACGCTTCTCCAGCACTGAGCTGCAAAAAAAGGTGCCATGGACAATAAATTTAATCGAGAACCTTCAATAACACATACTCCATTTTAAAAAAATCATTGGAAAGGAAGTTTCCAGATTCCCCAGAGGATTTGCCATATTTCCCCAAGGTCAGTGTGAGATAAGATGTTTTCTTCTTTTAAACCAAAATATGCTGGAACATGGTATGGGTTTATCTAGTTTTCAGAAGGATGTTCTCAGTTTATGAAAAAACTTTGTCGGTGAGGGAAAATTGTGCCTTGAGTTTGGATAAAAGAAACAGCATTCCCCACTGAAATTTTATTTTAAAACAAATTACTGGGTGTTTTTAGGGTATGTTTTTTCACAAATATTTTCTGCAGAAGAGAAGTCTGACCTGTTCTGTGTGGGTTGCTTTTACACTGTGTCCTATGGAGCACTGCCAACCCCAAACACACACAAAAACCCCCATGAGTCAGACATTTAAACCGTCACAAGACTAGTTATAAGAGTGTGGGGAAAAAAAAAAAGGCAGCAGGAGCTAGGGTTGGCACATGGTTTATGTTCATGCTTATGACTTTTAGGATTTACTTGAGCGATGTTTCCAAGCTTTTCTCTGCAAACAGGAAGGGTACAAACCTGGAAAGTGCAGGAGATGTGGGCGCTCCTTTTCTGGTGGCCAGACGTCAACAGCAGTCGGGCTTTTGTGGGGTGAGGTGGCCACTGCTTTCTAGGGGTTTGAAGGCATTTCTCTGCCACCCTTCCTCCTCTTTCAGCCGATTGCCTCTGGTAGAAGAAGAGATGCAAAATCTGGGATGTTTTCCAGACTGGTTTTTCACGTGAGCGAGATGCTTGGTGCTGGCGACACGGAAACCATACCCTCTGCCTGCAGTCAGGCCAGCAGCAGCACTGGGGCTGCTCTTTAAATGCTCGCTGGAGACAGGTCAGCTCAGGTGCTGTGAAGAGGAGCCGTTTATTTTTCCAAAGCTTTTCTCAACTTCAGAGAAGCCAAGGGACTATCTGCCCTCCTGCAGAAAGCAGTCTGCGGGAAGCATTCCCTCAAGCACAATACTCAGGCTGGAGATCTGTATCCCTGGCCTCCATCGCTTAGTATTTATTTATGGGGCGGATTCAGTGGATGCAGAACACCCTCAGCTCCCGTTTCACCTGGTTTGGCTGCTTTAGATTCCCATTTGGTGGCAGGTAGAAGACGTCCTTTGTAAAAGTTTCCGTTGGCTCTTGCCGTCCAGCTGCTCCAAGCGGTTTCACCCCAGCGCCAGGTCTAGCAAAGGCTGCTGGCAGCAGCCAGCACCTCCGAGAGTCCTTCATTCCTCCGCAGCCTTCCTCGCTGTCAGCCCCGGCGCCGCACTCTGCCCCTGCACAGCCTGTTCAGCGCCGCCCTCTCCATCGGCGTCTTGCTTATTTGCTCCCAATTTATTTACAAAGACTTAAAGACCGCCCTGCCTCCCTTCAGAGGCTGGAAATAGAGGACCCCGTTCGGCTTTTCAAGTGTATATCTAAAACTGCATTCGGGCTTAGTTTTCTGGAAAAAGCCTGAGAACAACCGGATGCACAAAGCTGTTGTTGCCAGCGACGTGCCCACTCATCGTAAGATGACGGTGAATGCATGCAGATGAACATCAAGGTGTAGAACAGCTATGGGAAAAGATGAATATTAGCCAAACACATGCAGCCGTAATAATTACATCGCACTAAAGTAAAATGTCAGGGAGACTCGATGAAGTGTTAAAGAAAATGGTTTTCCAGGCTTTACTGCGCTAAAGCAAAAAAAAATTGAAAATGTGGCCCAGGAGTCACCAATGCAATAATAATTTTTCATTTCTCTCAGAGAGCCTGAGAGAACAGCTCTGGAAAGGACTCTGCGTCCCAAAGCTTCTCCATGGGTGGTGGCAGAGTGCCCTAAATCCTACAAATGGGAAACATGAGGCACTCGTGCGCCAAGTCAGTAACTGATATTAATATTACATGGGCGCTATTTGGAAACGCTGCAACAGAGCTGGAATTGAGAGACTGGGAAAAGGTTGTGTAAATAATGCTTTTCCATAGCGCCTTCCACAGCAGGCCGTGCGCGGTGGCAGGCGGCGCTGTGATAACCAGCCTGCTGCAAGTCGTGTTTTCCAGGGAGGGTGGAACCGCCACGTGACGCTGTTGGGGCGTCCAGCTTTGCAATGTGCCATAATGTATAGAGTAGAGTAGAGCAGAAGAGAATAGAGTAGACTAGAATAGAGTAGACTAGAATATTTTCACTTGGAAGTGACCTACAATGAACATCTAGTCCACCTGTCTGACCACTTCAGGGCTGACCACAAGTCAAAGCATGTTATTAGGGGCATTGTCCAAATGCCTCTTAAACACTGACAGGCTTGGGGCATTGAACACCTCTCTAGGAAGCCTGTTCCAGTATTTGACCACCCTCTTGGTAAAGAAATGCTTCCCAATGTCCAGTCTAAACCCCTGCAGTTTGCTAATGAAAGGAGTACTCCCGTATGCCCAGAGGTGTCTTCAATATTTTGCAGGTTCCAACATGCAAAAGAGAAGCCTCACCAGGAAGAGAGCATCTGAATCAGGAGATAAATAAAGGTATGTTTGAGACATGGCAACAAACCTAAAGAAGCAACTGAATTCCAGAATATAAATGGAAGTGAGGAGCCCACAGACAGGAGCCGTGGAGTGAAATGGTATTGTGGGACACCAGGGGAAATCCCAAATAACGCAAGCTTAGCTTGGGTTGTTTTTGTGGTTTTCTTCCATACAGGTTCTCCAAATCTGTAATTGGATGCCCAACGCTTTACTTAAAGAAAATAAACTTAATGAACCTTCTATAATTAAAAGGGCTGCTTGCAGAGGTATCTGAGACACCCTGGCATCTGTAGGAGCATCTGCCCCCGCCCTGGATTGGGACATCCCAGGAGCACCTGGCCAACAGGGATTTTCATCAGAGCACGATTTCTTCCTTTTTTAGTCTGGTTTACGTAATCTCCCAGCAAGCTACAGCAGCAAGTGGAAAAGCCAGTGGTGAGAAGTGTCGCGTCAGTGGAGAAAAACCTCCTTTGGCATAGAGAAGCAGGGCCTTAATTTCCTAGGTAGTCAATGGAGAGAAATATGGACCTCAGAGGGACAGCCTGCCATCTTTAGGTTAAATGCCTACCTTAGGCTCTCCCTCTACACACCTTCAAAACACCAAGGTGTCTCTCCAAAAGGCACTTCAAATCGCAAGTTGGATCCCTGAATTAGATCCAACTCATGGTATTCCCCAGCATCGACGCCAGTGCATTCATCAAGGTCCGCTTTTCTACTGTTCATTATATAATTGCTGCTAAATAATGAAGCACGTAGCTACGTGATAAGCTAAATAGATACATATATAAAATATAAGTATTATATAAAATATAATAAAATACAAGTGTTATACAATGGATAAGTATTATATAGGCACTAACAACATCCTGTGCACAAACCAAAACGACACGGCGGGTTTCTTTGCAGTTCTGCAAGACCTACTGAATCCTACAGTGATTCATTGAACTGCCCGTCAATCCAGAGCAGTTTGGTGCTTTTTGCCCCACACTGGATAATCGTTTGGCTAGTTTGCTTGCAACAGCTGATTAACTGTGGCATAAAATATCTACCAACCATTAGCCTTCTGTAAAGCACTTACCAATGCACTCATCCAGCAATTTGTGACCACTTCTTTGGGAAAAAAAAACAACCACCATGTCTACTAGGAGCACTTCTAGCTGCATATTTAAAATTCATAAATACTTGAGTGTTGAAATTTTCTCCTTCCCAAACTTGATTGCTCTAATATTCATGGTAAGCGAACTCCAAAGGCCTGGAAACAAATTTATTTTTACTTTTAGGCAAAGAGACAATTTCCAGCTGTATTCACCTAACTTAACCTCTCTAAGAAAAGGTCCTTCTCCCCCAAAATTCACAGTAAACTCACCCTCCCAAGGGGTCCCTCTTGAGGAACGCTATAACCCTTGCCTCTGCGATCCACTCTAAGGTTGTGCATGCGTACAATAAGGAAAATAAAGTCATTAATGTGGAGCTAATGTGTGCGATTGTTTCTGCAAAGTAGCTTACAAGTACTGAACTCATTAAAAAAAATAAAAAATGGAGGAACTGGTTATACTGCTGCAACATTTGTTTGTTCAGAAAGCCTCGGTCACAAACAAGCCTGACCCCGTTATAGCCCGAAGTATTTCTTCGTGCACAGGAAACTCAAGTATTGACTGAGTAATGGTTATAGCTCTTGCTGCCATCGGTATAAACTTGTCAAAGAGGAAGGACTAAATCAAATTATTAAACAAGTCAACAAGCTGAAAATTTACCTTTTCCTCTAACGCTTCTGGCAACGGCTAAATGAACTACTAAATCAAACACATCATAGCAAATTAGCAAAGTATGTTACAGCAAAAATGAAGTTTAATGGCACACAGCAATTGCCAAGATTTTTAATCAATTCTTCGCAGCCTGGGTCCTTAAATGTTTAACAATGGAGGCATAATATAAAGAAGATTAGCTCAGAACACAAAGGGAAATTCCCTAGTGAAGTTAGCAACATGGAAAGGATTTTTTTTCCCCTTCAGGACTGTCTCCACAATGCTACTGCATTTTCACACTAATTTCAATTTGAGTTTCAGTACTGCTGAAACTAAACCACCAAAACAAAACATAACTGCAAATTAACATATTTGCTAGCACCCCCTACACCTTTAAAGGTATGAAAAGGAAGACAGGAAAATTACTTGGAAATCATCAAGTTACGGGCTCCCCTTTCACACTAACACGGGCTCCTCTTTGGAAGCAAAACAACATATTGTGAAGTTCCTAAAATTGCTACAGCTGTTTGCAAATTTTACACGCTTTTTTATATCTATCTCCATTGAATATGTAATTTCTTTAAGATGCAGTAAGTTTTCTCAGAAAACCTGTTGACTTTTCCGAACCATTGGGGTTCTCCAGTAAAACAAAAGAGGTTCCTGGTGCCGATTTGGCCCATCTGGAACCATCAAACACCCAGGTGGACTTGAGGGGTGCAAGTAAGACACGAGGCCAGAAAACGGATCAGTTTTTAAAAGCTGTGTTCAGTACACATCCGGTCCCTGCTCTTATTATACGCTGCTCTACAGCAGAAGATATCAGCGGTGTCTCCAGCAATTAATGGAATTACACTGGGGGGAGGAAAAGGAGGATCAAAACAAGCTGCTACAGCAATTGCAGAGAAACCAGAGGCACAGGGCTGGGGGCAGAGGTATTTGTGACAAATTGGGCAAAGGAGAGAGAGGTGATGAGAAGACACATATTTGGAAGGATGGAAATGTAGAGATGACTGCCATGATCAGTGCTGAACATCTAACGACAAAGGCATGCCTCATAGTGAGAAAGGGCTACAAGTGCACCCTTTCTGCACCTGCTAAAGTTTACGATCTGCCTGCACAGCCACAATTGTTAAATTGTCTATATGATCAAAATTTGCTGCTATGCCAATTTGAATATTGGCAAAACAAAAACACGGCATAAAGCTCGGTTGTTAGCTTACATAATGTAGCTCCATTAAGGTCATGATAACATCAACAACATTTGTCACTAACATTTGGCACTTGCTTGTTCCTCCCGGGATTCATTTTGGCAGATTTGTGTTTGTTTCTGCGCACGTGTGGCTCTGTGCTTATGACAGAGGTGAGCCAAGGACCTGCCTTGTGCCCAGGGAGCAGAGGGTGGGATGTCCAGGGGGGGTGGCGCTCTGGTGTAAGCTCACCCCACAGCCCCGGAGGCAGAGTTGGCAGGGTCTGCAGATGAGCTTTGCCCATGTGGTGTCACACACTGAAGCTGTGCATCTCAGCCACCGTGACGGGCCCTGGTGTGTCCCCAGGCCGCTGCCTGACCTCCCTGTGAGGACAGAGTCTGCTCGTCCTCCTGCAGGCGCCAGCTGGGGTATGAATATTGCATTGGGTTCACTGAAGAGTGCTTAAATAGACCCCACAAATCTGTCTGCTTGTATTGCTTATTTTAACATCATCTCTTTTACCTTTGTAGCATCACCGGCCACAGTGCCCGGCACACGGCAGCAGCATCACACCACGGCTGTGGTCTGTCCCAGGAACACCTCGGGACATTCCAGCCACAGTCAGAATCTAAAAGGTCAGATTGGTCCAGAGCAGTTAAAACCCCAAAAGACAACCTGCAAACCAGCTAAAACTCCCTGGATATGTTGATTTTCTTTTTGCCTGCCTCCTCCTAACATAGTTGCACATACCTTGGGTCCCAGGGTGGGCTTTCATGGGAGCCCGGGGCACGTTTCAGCACGTGGATGCTCCTTCTTCCTCACAGAGCTGAAACCTTCTTTCTAGATATGTTTCTCCCACTGCTAATAGGTTTTTTTATTTAAACAAATCCTCAGTTATGCATTCAAAGGACGAGCAATGATTCATGAGCAGCAGATGTCGACGCCGGCACTAACAGAGCGGCATTACTCGCTGCATAGTTTCAGGTGCCAAGATAACAACATTTATTAACCATCTCTACTGAGGGCTCAGGAGCTTAAAGGTAGGTTTTACTGCTGGCACACCAAAAGGAGAAACAACAAAAAAAAGCCAGGGAAGGTACCATTAATAAAACATTTACAAAATACATGTCAAATCTTAACTTCCCTCCGATGCAGAAAATAATAGAGGAGGGTTGTTTTGCGGAGTTTTTTTTCATTTTGATTTGTTTGGATTTAAAGACTGTTATTATGAGACTCAAGAGACTTTTAAATCAATAAGGAATGCTCTGGTGCTTTTTATTTATTTATTTTAAGGCTATTCTAAAGGTATAATGAAAGGTTTTAATCTTATTTCAGAGATGTAATTAAAAAAAATCTCAGCTTCTAAGAAGGTCAATATGGCTTGCTAAACAACATTGATTTTTGGAATATTACTGATGCACATAGTGATTTTTTTTTAAGATAACTTCCATCCCTTCAAGAACTGTGTCAGATATAATTTGATTGGTAAATACCCACTCTAAATTAAACTGGCACAGTAATTACAGGTGCCTCATCACAAGTTATTGGAAAATTATTCAAAATGTTGAAGGAAGTCTGCGGACAACATAACAAATTTTCTTCTACTTCACATTTTGAACGAGAGATTTGCTTGTGAGGGTTATTGGGGACAGGAGGTCCCTGAAGTGGAAACTTGGATCTACTGAACTTCAAGAGACTTGGAACACTGATTTGCACAGGATTTTAGGTCTGGCTTTTAAATCAGGCTCTTTTACCAAACTGGGGGTTTCTTGTCTGCAAATTGGGGCTGATCATACGTTGTCCGTCTCGTACCGCGTTACTGCACTTAATGCTTAGCAAGCGCTCTGGGAGCTTTAATTGAAAGGGTCGGGGTGTTTTAATTAATCATCATTGTATTGCCCACAGAGAATACCGAGCTTGGTGGGGTGACCACCGCTATAGATTTATCTGTCTGATAAATCTGCCCCATTGATTTCAGTTTTCCTTAGCGGGCAAAAGACTTGGGATTAGTCTTCTGCAGGGGCTGGCGTGAGGATGAGCTCACAGCTGGTGCGGGGGGCTTGCTCAAAAGGACCCCTCGGATATCACTCAAATACCTTTAGTTTCAGCCTGCTCTGGTCTGGGGATGGGGACAGAGGGTCTGGCTTGACTAAACCCTGCTTTACACCCAGAACCAGCAATTTTCCAGCGGTAAGGCAATCCCACCAACACAGGAGCCTGCCTATTGAGTCTCCCTCTCAGCCCTTTCATTTTATGGCTTATTTAAATGATTCCACATAATTATTCCATGGGAAACGCGGCCATGCCTTTGAGGGGAAGGAGAGATGAAAGCGTCATTCCCACCGGGGTGAGGAACTTCCAACAGCAGAGTAGCCCTCACGCAACGGGGACACCCTGTTAGCAGCTTTCATTAAAGAAGAAAACCCAGCTTTGTCTCCCTTCAGTGATCCCGTGCCGATGGATACGGATCGGAAACGGCTTTATTTACTCACGGTAAATAACACGTACGGCTGCAACGATCCTAAAATAATCATCTGCCCCGAAGGATACGGCCTTCAAGAATCCTGCCTGAGAGATGAGGCCCAGCTGCTGTACACGAGCATCACCCCCCTGTTTTGGGGGGACAAGTCTGCTTTCAGCTCTCTTAGCATGACCAAGGATTACCAAGGATGCTCTATTAGCTTAAGGAGTAGACACAAAGGGATTTGTTTCAGTGCCGCCTCTAGGTAAATTCATGGCCATAACCCTCAGTTTATAAAGGTGTTAACGAGCACTGAATCAGGCTAAAAAGCTCTTCTTGTAGCTATATACAGCAAATGAGGTGCCAATTATCGCTCCAATTTTCCAGCGGAACATAGCCGCTTTGTTGGCTTTCGGTGAAGCTATGCTGATTTTCCTTTTTACATTGTTTTTCTCAGCACACAACTGACAACAGCTCCCAAGAGAACTCCCAGCACACTTGCAAACATTTGGGTTTTGTCCTGCAAATATCTCCTGGTTGCCATGTGTGGTGCAGGGAAAAGTTCTTTGCCTGAAAAAGGCTTGCAGGAGAGAAGGGAGCTCTGGCACAGACGTTCACATGGGTCCTCTCTTCTGGGCTCCACTGGGATGTCCCATGATGGGGACACCTGGAGGTGGGGACTCAAACAGGGCTTTCCCAAAGGAGCACCCGACAGTGAGGTTAATCCTGGGCTGACGGGCATCTGCTTACACTCTTACCCCTCCAAACATGTTTGCTTTGGAAGCCCCCATGCCCAGGGCACCCAAAAGATGTACAGCACCCGCAGCCCCCCAGGGACCCCGTGTCACGCTGAGCCCAGCCGTGAGCCACCCGCGAGGGACCCAGCTGCACGTGAGCACCAGGGATCACCCACGTGGGATGGGTCTTGCTGCTATTCCTGCAAGAAAACAATAACAGCCTTTACTGCCAAGAGTGAAATTAAACCATCGCTCCAGACGCACAGGAGATGATTCTGCGGGATCGCCCCAGGGCCAGTGAGCCTCCGCAGACGCGCGGCTGCGTGCCATCCCTACATGCAGCCTCGAAGCGAAGCCTGGGGCACCGTCTGACTGTGGCATTTCAGAGGCAAAAATCAGCCCCCCCCCACTCCAGCCAAACACTGGCAAATATTAGAGAAGCATCTGAGATGTCGCTTAGCTGCAAACGGAAACCGCTAATAGCTGTGCGCTCTTTGAGGTTCATGAGCGGCAGATGAAGTCCATCAGAAACTAGAAAAAAAAGGTAGTCCACATTGTCTAACTCCCTGCCATTCCCACAATAAATCTGAAATAATTCACATTCCACCCATACGTGCATAAAGATGTAAAATGTAGCTTGTTGTAAAATGTACCTTGCATTTCAGCCCGTTATACAAGCACCTGTCAATTTGAATTAGAGAATCTCCACAAAGTGCCAGGCAGGAATTTAGGAGAAAAAAACACCAATATCTAGTTTTAGCTCATAGAGGGGAAAAAATTCTGTTGCAGTTTGTATGATGCTACTTTCTGCTCATAAAAGGTGAACATTCTGCTCATAAAAGGTGAAAGGTCTCAACCAGAGGGATGCACATGGAAGCATCGGCTGTGTGCACACACATCTGGTCCTGGTGCCCATCCCAGGGAATAAGGGTTATTCCCCTCTCACATACCAAACTGGATTCATCCTCGTTAATGGGAGAGGGATGAATTAACTTTTGATTGACTTAAAGACTGGAGGCATAGCTTAGGATACAGCTGTGAGAAGTAGCACTGCATCAGACAAACGTTTTCCACGCCACCCTGAGATACCTGCAACCACCTCTCACTGCTGCCTGTGCTCGAGCTCCCCAGATTTCAACCCCAAAAGTGCTCAGGTGCCAGGAAATTATTATCTGCACCACTCCAGCTAACAGGTAGTAGATAATAGAAAAGGGCTTCGGGAGCAAAGCCAAGTGCTGTGTGTTGTGACGGGGGGTGGAATCAGTGCCTGCAGCACTGGGGTTACCTGCAGGTGCCCCCCATTCTTGGGGGGCTGGACGGAGTAGCTCTGGGAAGGGAAGAGAACAGGACCAGGACAGGAGACCGACACAGCAAGGGGAAGCAGTACTTCTACAGGGGAAGCCTAATCCTAGGTTTATCTAGGAATTAACCTGGTCTTTTATTCTGTCTGTTCAGCCTTTCATTCATATTGAGAAAAGAGATTTCTGTCAGACAGTTTGTAGCACGTTTTTTCCCCCTCTCTCTTTTTGATAAATGAGTTCAAAGAAAACTTAATCTTTTAAAAGACGGTTAATTCCCTAATTAAGCATTCGTCTCCCTCTCCCATCAGTAACACCAAAAACATATCAAGACAAATTACCCATACGCAGATGCCTGGCAATGGCATCTTTTCTTCCCAAATCCCCTGGACAAATCCAGTTAACTGCAGCACGAAGTACGAGAGATAACACCTGAGCCCCCTCCCGACTTGCAGCGGGGCGCAGAGATGTCTGTTCCCTTTGCAAAGTTTTCCATCTGCTCCCTTTGATCACAGAGAGAAGACAGAGAGAGAAATACGTAGTGGAGATGAACTGTAACTTACATCCTTGCATGAGGCTTCACCTCCAAATTAGGGAAAAAAGGGAGGGGGGAAAAAAAAGGGCCACACACCAGCAGCACCCATAGTAGAGTTGGGAACGGCAAGCAAATGCCCCAGCGGGGCAGAGGGATGCGGGCCAGCCCGGGCACTCAAGGAGAGAAGAGCTTGGATAATTTGAGTTTTCCCTTGCCTCAGTCTTGGTTTATAGTTGCACTTGCCTTAGGTACCAGATTGGGAGAATAAACGAGGCTGAATCCATGCACTAAGGTAACAGCATTTTTTGTAGGTCGCAGGCTACCTAAGAAACCCCGCTCCCGTTGAATTTGGCTGCATAATTGATTTGAGTGAGACATTTCATACAACCAGAAGCAAGCTGTTTGGTTTTGAGACTTTGAGAAACATCATGAAAAATATTCACCAGAACTGGGAGCCTGGTGCTTTCGTGCAAAGGCTCCCATCCAATCCCTCCCGGACGGCCATTCCCAGGCCATTACTCAACAAAGGTGAAGTGAGAAGCACCAGGGTCTGTTTTCTCCAGCAAGGCAAGCGCTCAGCCCCACAGAGGCTCTTTCTGCACCTCCTAACCCTCAAGCGGTCCTTCGTATACCTTGCAGCGGCCAGAGAAGGCCACCCTGGGCACCAATAACATACCCCAAATGCCCCAGCCTCGCTCGCCGCATCAGGCCAACGTGCTTGCCTTGCCAATCTGAGCGCTGTGCATGGGGTCCTGGATTGCCAAGGAAACACGCTAGAATCAGCCGGCAAAGCCTTCCCAGCAATACTTTTATAACCTGAGCCATGTTTTTATTTAGCACCATGAACAACCCCCCACCATCAGCCGCCTTTCCGCACTGCAGAAGCCAAAGTTCAGCCAAAGGACCATGAGATACAGCTACACAACGGAGGAAAAAACACAAAGGAGTGTGTTTGAGCAACACCATAGTCGGTGCATACTCTCTAATTATGCCGACAAAAGAGACAAAAAGCACATACCAGCTGACACTTGGCTGCGTCTCCGCTGTGCTAACTGGCTGCAATTAATGAGACAGCGGCACTGAAGCTAGAAAGAACCCAAGCCAGAAAGAAACCTCACTGATTAATTAAAAATTAAGAGAGACCCAGAAGAAAATCTCCCCCCACTCCTTCCACTCTGCAGCCAGCCTTGGAAAAGCTTGCCAGGAGAGAGGCAGAAGAAATCTGAAAGGAAAGCAAGCCCCCAGGTTCAAAGTGATGCTTCAAAACTGGCCAGACAACTTGCAGGTTGTCCATCAAACTCATGCAAATCATAAAACCCAGTGGCAGGTGGCCAGTGATGGCCTGAAAATTAATAGCACATCTGCGTTTTTAACATCATAGGAGACAACTTGCATAGATTTATGGTCTGCTAATGTTCGTAAGGTGTTGCAAAGCAGCAAGGATAGATAATACCTTTGATGAGCCAAGAGCTGGAGCAGGGTGGAACCTGTGCGGAGAGTAGGAAGGATCCATAAGGGAGAAGTGGCACACAGCCAGCGTAGCTTCCCGGCTTCAGCAAAAACCTCCTCTTGTGAGAAGCAAACCCTTGGCCAGGAGCTGGGAATGAGCAGCCTTAGCTCAGCTCTGGTCCTTATCTGGCCCTTTACTGAATCAAACTCAAAAAGAACCATAAACCAGAAAGGAACGTAACACAAATGGGATTGAACTGCCACAAAAAATGCCTCCAAGAAAATACTTGGGTCTAATCCAAGGCTCAGCAGTCAGTGGCCATCTTTTCACTGTTTCTAATGGCCTTTGGATCTGATCACTGTATAACATATCTTGTTCATTTCTTGCCAATATAGAAAGCTATAAAAAAGCCAAGAGAAATCCATTAGTCTTAGACAACAATAGGGTGATAACGCTTACCGACTTCACAGCTGTTGTGGAGACTAGTAGTATTTTCAGTGCATTAAAAGACACAAACCCTGTTTTAACCACGAAGTACTAATAGTAAAAATACTCGGACGTCAGAAGTAATTTGCACTTGCATCACTCTAACCTCTTTCAGCTCAAATGTTAAAGTTCCAACCTCCTTAGTATGTCAGATTCATAGTCATTCAGACTTATATATGAGAATACATATGTATGAAAATATACATATGACCAAAGAAACTGAAATCCTAGTCACCTAGTCAAACCTCTTTTGTATTAAAAGACAATGGCTTGATTTCCTCCTCAATTTGCACTAGTACAAGTGTAGTTACTAATCACCCACTCATTGAGTGAGCCCTGATTGCACATTAAGTGTGTCTCATTGCCTGTCTTGGGATACCCATGTCACACAAATCTAGGTGCACGTGTGTGCATCTGGAAGGCATCCAGATGGGAGCAGAACTAAACAATGGTCTCATCTCCTGCCTCTTTTTCCTCTTTCACAGCGTTGGCACTGCCACACAGCCTCTCAGCTCTGTGCTCCGTCCTGTATCAGGCTTGGGAAGGCGGAGAAGAGCAGTTTGGGGTGCAACAGGAACACAAGAAGGGTAACCACCCATCGCTGGGTCACTTCAGCTCATGTAGCTGTTGCCACGCACAAAGAGGCTCTGCGAGGGGAACATACGCTGTACGCATCGGCTGATGTACACCTCAGATAGGTAAAACTAAAGGGTTACTAAGGTAAGAATTAACACCCCCATCGCTCGCAGTGAGATGTCCTGCAAACCTTTGGCAGTGGGAGATCTTCAGGCTGGTGGGCACTATTGACTCGCTTGACCTGCAGTCTGCAGTGTAAGAGCTCTGCTCGCCACAGAAATGATGGACCAGCATCTTTTTTCAACAAACTTGGGCTGGAAAAAAAAGCAAATCCTGGTATTAGTGTTCATTTTTTCGTAAGTCAGTCAGAATTCATCCCCTGTATGGTTTGACTATGCAGTCCACTTTCACCCAGTATGCACCACTTCGGCTTATCCCACCTATTTTATTAACAGAATTAGTATAAAGATTTACACAATCTTTAGAAGACTTTCTGCCACAAACTTAATTTGCCTTCTGTGTCGCTCATGGGAAATCAAGGACTGAGATAATCAATGAAGTTCACAGGAGTTCCTGAATCAAAAAAAGTCTTGAGAGAACAGAATTCCTGTGTCAGGGTGCACTCAGGCGTTAATTCAGGCAAATACATTATTTTCTTCAACCGTGCTAACCCACACGCACGGTGATAATAACCTTCATGTTAGATTGCTTTGACCCATCACCACTGCTCAGGATTTGGAGAACGACAGATTCCAGTCCTGGCTCTTTGCCACATCAAATAAAATGAAAAAGCAATTTATACAGCCTCTTGGAGGAAAATGACAGCGCTCAAAGGAAAGGTGCTCAAGATAAAATTTAATTTAGGTGTGATGAGCTTCACACATCTCTCCTGGGTAAATCAGTCAATGAAGTTTCCATCTCATCCATTAGATGGGTTGAACTATTTTAAACTGTTTGAAAAAAACTCTTACAGAGCAGGCCAGGAGATAAGATCAAAGGTATTAATAAAGATGGTTAAAACATAATACCTAAAAAAATTGTGAGGTACCATCAGCCTGGGGCACATCCAGAGGGAATCTGTACCATAGACCAACCGAGACTTCCAAAGAGCTGAGAGGTGCCGTTGATGCAAGGGAGCCAGAGCTGGGCTCCTTCACCACCCTCAGGATCTGCTCCCCTTTTGCTGACTCTCTACTGGACGCCTCTTCGTGCTTTCATAGCCTTCCTCAGCTTGGTGCAGCACTGCTTCACATGACCGCGGGCTCTGGAAGCAATTGCACACGAGAGGCATGTGGGGAACAGGAGAGATTTCCATAAGAAGGTACTTAAAGCCAAGGTGAAGCGGTAACTATATATCTCGTATTCATATAAGATGCAAAGATATTGCTGTCTGCTGCAGGCTTTTACATACTAAAGCACTTCTGGTTGGTGCATGGACAGTGGCCAACTCTGTGAGCAGGAGAAAGGACACAAAATGCATGGGGCAAAACAACAAGGGACACCACTAACGTCTCTTTCTTCAGTGTTAGAGCAGTAGAATATAAATGAAATCTACTTTGTATGTATTTAGGTCCCCACCCACCATTCCTGCTTCCTCCTGCTGGCACCTCCAACACGAATGCTGCCTTTCCTAAGTATAGAGTTTAATATACAGCTGTATGCTGACAGGGACCAGTGTCTTAATGGGGGGGGTGGAGCATCCCAGCAAAGCCCACTTGTGATTACTGCTGCCAGAGGAGGCCCATGTGAAATGTTTGCCCAGCTAATAAATCTCTCCCTGCAACAAAACGCCTCCAGAGCGCAGAAGCAAAACAGCAATTTGACCCTGTCAAGCTCCTCCATGGCAGCAGGAGACAGTAAAACATGAGGTGCTACCTCGTTCTTCACCTCTCCCCGTCTCCTCTGCCCACGGGGGACTCTGCAGCTTCCCTGGATATTTAGCTGAAGATAAGGTCTGCCTAGGCAGGATGAGTAATTAACTGTACATGCTTAGTGCAAACATGCCCGTGCATTGGGCATTAATCAATCAGGTCCCTGATCTCTAATTGCCACATCGGCTGGGGTTTTCCCTCTTGGTATAAATGCGAGGCTGATGTCACTCTGGTCCCGGCTTGTTGTGTTTTTACAACTGGAATCAAAAGAAACCCAACCTCTGTACTTAGGAAGAGGGAAGGAGGCAGCAAGGTTAGCTGCTGCCAGCTTATGCATGAAGGAGAGAAATGACAGAGTTTGGGGGGGAAAAAAAATGGAGGATGTCATCCAAAGAGATTCAGGAAAAAGAGAGAAGCAGGAGGAGCAAACAAAATAAGAAAGCATGTGTTAAAGTTGGGGAAAATGGTAACATCACCGCAGTACCAGGAGTGCCTAGGAAAGCAGCCTCCCTCAACCAAAAAATTGCCTGGAGAATCAGAAAACCAGGAAGCCATAAAGCCTCTGCTGCAGAAGAAATTCGAGCATATGCTACCCAGCGATAAACACCCCTCAGCATGGAGCAAATTAACTGAGGAGCTCGCTGCGCCCAGACGCTTAATTAAGCGAACTCTGAACAAGGCGTTTAGGGTGGAAAACAGAGTGGAGCAGCCTGAACACAGCAGGAACTGAGAAAGCATCTTGGTACGAGAGAGGGGTCACCCAACGCCACGCACTGGGCTGGCACCGCAGGCTCTTCTCCGTGGGTTGGACAGCAGCAGGACCAGCAGGGGAAAGGGAGAAGGTGACGGGGTGGTTTCTGCCCAGGATGCTGCACCACCAGAGCCTTGAAGTAAAGCTTCAAGTGATAAAAGGCTTTCCGACACTCTGCATGATCAGAGCCCGAACTAGAGGGAGGTAAGCCTAGAGACCGCAGACTAACACCGCTTCAGGATGAGACAGGGCAATAGGCAAAGGTCTGCAAGCCCCTTCCCACACCTCTGCCGGCACAAATGGGCTTTTCTCCTCATCTTACTCGGCCTCTGGCATCTTCCAGTTGCATATTTATGACAGCCTTTGACCTGTCAGCCCCTGGCAAGGGATGACAGTGGAGCAGTTCCTCTGGCTGCTCCGTGCCACACTGGGAAACCCAAACACAGTGAAGAAATAGGACTCGAGGACTCACAGCAAGCAAAAATTCATGTCCCCTGTTTGAATTTCAGGGCCGTTATCTGACTGAATCAAATTGCAGTACAGTTTGGTTAACTAATTAATTTCTTCACACGAACACAAAATAACAAAGGAAATGCTACTGATATCCCGGGTTTCAGGAGGCTCAAGGTATTTGCTTGTTGTCCACCATGGCTGGTGTTCAATGCTTCAGCCATGAGCTCAGCTACCCCCCATGCTCCAGGGAAGGGTTACATTCTCACAAACACAATTTTCTCCTACTTACATTCTTAGGAACAAGCTGAAATTCTAAAAAGCCAATTTGCCGAGTGTCCAGAGGGACAGCAAGAGCCTGCCTAGAGGTTTGCAGCATTCCTCAAAGGCTCTGGTAATTTCCCAGGAGAGAGTGACTAAACAAATTCGGTGTTTCATCTGCAGCCTCCAGTTAAATCGCCTTCAACGTGTAAACTTGGGAAAGCAGCCTGCAGTCTTATCGTCCTTGTTTTTCCACAGCAGGCTCAGCTACGCAGCAGAACAAAGCCCTCTTTCAGAAGTACCTGTCCTACACCAAGAACTTGGCTTCAAAGCCTCCGTATTTCTGCAAGGGAGGAGAGTTTGACCATGTTGGCTTTGGAGTTGGGTCAGCTTCTCGGAAGATTTTTCTTCAGCTTCCAGGCTCACCTGCACTTAACGCTGCAATCTCTGTAAGGCGTAACAAAGACAAGATTTGGGTCAAAGCCTTAAGCCCATTTAAGAGCCCATAATAAACTCCTGGAGAAGATCCCTAATTTTTAAAAAATTTTAAAGAAAAACCTCACAGGCTAATTAAGCCTCCCCTCCTGAGCTCTCTGACTTCTGATTTTTATCAGTCCCCATGCTGGATTCCTCGCTGTGCATGTTAATGCCCTTCTCACCAAAGCCTGGTTAATTCTCTTGACACTAATTCCCAAGCATTATTTTGGAGTTAAACATACATACTGCAATAATGAAATTATCTGAAAAATTAAAAAAAAAAAAAAAAGCAATCTAAAGAAAGCCTAGCTGATACACCAGGACAGGAGAAAATATAAACGTCTGCAATGGTTTCCAATCCTGGCAGTGTGAATGCCACTGTAGTGATTTACAGTCCCACTGTTCGGAGCAAGGACACGGCTACATCCCCGGAGGTGAGCAATGCCAACAGCACAGCCGTGAAAAATCCTGGCTCCTGTTCACAGGGTGAAGAAGGGATTCACAGCCTCTCAATAAACCTAAGTCAGGTTTCCGACCAAATCATTAGGAAATATTAGGTGGAACGGATTCACCGTTCTCTGCAGGCCTCCCAGCGCCAAGCCTGGCGTGACAAGGTGGACACCAACCACGGCTCTTTGCTTCTAGCAGGACCGCAAAGCCTTTTACAACCCTCGCCATTAATAGCGCTGATCTGGCATTCACAGTGCTTGCACTGACAGATCCCTTCTCCTTTTCTTGCCTTAGAGTCATTTGCATGGGCTTTTCAAGCACCAGCATCGCTTATTTTTCATGCCCTCCTAATTTTGCTTTTAGGTGAAAGACTTGGCTGTGCTTTCATTCATGTGGTCCTGGTGAGGAAAACCTGCTGCATTTTAATAGGTTCGGGTAAACCTTCCAAAGTCTGAGGATTTTATCAACTTCTGCACTTCATCTGCTCACTGATCTCATCCTTTCATCTTGTCTCATTCATTCGCTGGGAGGAGAACTCCAGCCTTCAAAACTCTCCTGCTCCCATCTTTCCCACGGCTGTGCCGCTCTCTCCGCTGTTTTCTCTAATCAGATTTGGTTAGCGATATTGTTCACCTAGGATGCATGGGCAAATCACAGCTTAATCTCAGCAGATAATGGGAGGTTTGCCCGGCTCCCGCCATCTCTGCCTCACGCTTTTATGCAGGAGGAGGTTCAGAGGAGCAGAGAGGCAGTAATCGCAGCGCTCTCCCAAGCTGATTTTGCAGACTGAATCTGCTTTAATTATGCTCGCCCATGAATTAAATATCGCCCCTTCCCTCCAGCACGTCCTGGGCTCTGTTTGCCAGGTGGGTGCGGGGAGGGAGCGCAGCCCATGGCGGCCGCGACTCACAGGGGGTTGCAAAGGGAAGCGCCTGGTGCTCCTGCAAAACCTTCGCACGCAAATCCTTTTCACGGGCAGAGTTATTAACGGGCTTGCATTTACATGGTGGGGCACACATACAGGCACACACATGAACCAAGCCCTGGGAGCATAAGTAACGTATTCAAACATACACACATGTCGTGCTCTGTTTGTTAAATGCACATTCTCATAAATCAGGGCGGGCTGAGGTGGGTTGATTCTAAGCATAATCCTAAAACCTGACAAACATACTTCATACTTCTCAAAAACATGCTCAGAGCGTTGCTGCATAAATCCCCCTGCAGCTTCCCAGGGCTTATTTCCCTTATCCGCCCCCCCAGTGCGTTATCTGGGACACTTGAGGGACAGGTGGAGGCAACAGGGTTTGCTCGACAGACGTAATATCCCTAGGGAAGTAAGATATGAACTGCAAATCAGAGGCTTTATCAATATAGAGGTGGATCATGGCATTAAAGGGGAAGAACCAGAAAACCTTGAGGAGCAGGGAAAAATGGAAGTGGAATGAAGCTCAGTATTGCAGAGAGAGGGTCAGGCATTTGGGGAATACCGAAGCATTTACTCTGTTGGGGGGGGCACAAGACGAGTGTGTGCCGGTGGGTAGTAATGCAAAGCAAAAGATGAGAAGATTTTGGCAAGAGAGCTCTGCTGAGCCACCACAGCTCACGGGTATGCAGGAGGGAAATTTTCTCCTAAATGGTAGCAGGAAAAAATATTCACAGTGGAGACAGAGATGCCAGCATTGGTGTACAAGCAACTGGTGCTACATGTGCCGTACAGCCGTGAGATTTCTGGGGGGTATTGCTTAGCTCTTACTGCTGCTGTGAGCTTGTCTGCCCTATAAATTATCTCTCCGTGGAAAATTATGCCTGTTATTTCTGAGCAAGTAGGGGAAGGAAAGCTACGTGAGGAGACACTAAGAGTCTGGCCAGGGGATTAGCTGCAAGGTTGAGTTTGCTCACTTCCAAGCCTTCCTGGGCCAGCTAACTCACAGTTACCACCCCAGCCTCCCCTAACAGGCCTTTATTAATACACAGATGCACACGTGGAAGCTCTCACTAGAGTCTACACAGAAAAAGACAGCAAAGGAAAAGGATGGGTTGTGCAGTTTGGTTTTGTCCAGCCCAGTCAAGACAAGGGGTGAGTTGTGGGTGCTTCCAGACGAAATGCTGTGAGGTGCAGGGGTGGCACTGCCCGTCCATACCAACACGTCAGCTGAAGAACCGCAGAGGCTTTCACCAACACCGGCTGGTTGTGCTGTCACGGGTCCTTGGAGCGTCCTTTGACTGCGGAGCCCACTCCTCCCCTCCGCACCCACAGAAAGCTCATGGCAAAGACGAGGACAATCCTGCATCACCCTCTGCCATCTACCACCAGTATTTCCACAAATTTCTCTCGCAAATAACCTTTCATTCCTATATACACATGCCTTGAAGCAGCTTGGCATTACTCAAGCAGGGATCATTTTTAAAAGTTAGCAGAAGAAAGGCCCTCTGTTTCGCTCCCAAGCTGGGTATATTCTCCAAGAGCTCTGAGCTAATTCAGCTGGGGAATAGGTGGAGCTGCTCTGCTTCCCGGGGGATTTCCTTGCCAGGTTTTCTTAATATCACCTCTCAATTGTCAGTTCTTTCCTGTACACATGCCCTTCTCCAAATTAACTTTTGGGCAGGTGAAGTCCCCAGCCAGATAATTTTGCGGTGAAATCACTGGATGTTGCAGGCTTCCATAGATCCCAGCGAGAGCAAGGCGTATGTACAACCCATCACTCACGGAAAAGTGAGACAGAATTAAGAAAAATCACTGTAGAAAAATGAGACCGAATTAGCCAAAATGCACGGTAACAATCTATCACAAGTATATCACAAGGGACAGAGTTCCACATCTGAAAGGGCTTTTCAATCCACACCTGAAGGGTAGTATATAAATGCTACAGGTTATTTAAGTCGGCCTTTCAAGTAGTATGAATTGGCCAGTCAGCCCTAAATATTAATCATGAGATAAATGTTAAGTCAACCCGAGTTCTTTTTGTTGGGTTTTTGAGCCTGCAGGGACACGTTTGTGACCATTTTTCTTAAGTCATGAGGACTAGAGAAAAAAAAATAAAATGCTTTTTTGATGAAAGCTTATATTCGCAGAGAAATGAAGAATTCCCAGCGCTGGGGTGTTTTGTAACCCCCCAACACCGTGAGACACGCAGCAGGAGCTCACAACACCAAAGCCCTTAGAAGGCTGCGTCTCCGCTCGCAGGCAGAGCCCTCTTGCCTTGGACTCCTTCTTCCAGAAATGCTCTTCTGCAAGATCTCACACCATTCCCCTTGAAGGCTGACTAGTCAACCTTAGGTTTGGGTGGTATACCATCATAACCAAATACAGTAATTTCCAAATACAGTGATTTTTTTTTTTTCTCCCCAGAAAGCAGCTTTTTAACAAGAGCATAATAAATTATTTACAAAATATAACAAAGCAAACTCCCTCTTAGAGACATACTCAAACATACAGCAAAGAAACCCTTCGAGCATAGTCAGTGTTGGTATGAATCATCCTTCTCTCCAGCCATTTAATTACTCCAGGATTAGGAAGGCATAAGCGATGGTCTGCACTTTTATTAATGAAAACATCCATTATTATTCTTTTATGTGGAGCTGTGGAGCACCTGGAGGCCCTCTGCAGCTGAGCCCTTTCTGCCTGCACCCAAGCTTAGGAAAAATATGCCCTGAAACACTTTTGGATCGTGACAGATTCAACTGCTAGTGATACTGGTCTAATCATAAAGCAACTTTGAAATACTATACGTCTAAAAAAAAAAAAAAGTTAAGTCCTGCAGGAAACTGGCTTTGAGCATATTTGAGTGCTAGGGGTGAACGTGTCTTGCTGAGAAACAGCACTTTGAAGTTGCTCCCAACTGGATAATGAACAATTAAAAGAACAAATGAGTTAAGCCAAGTAAAACGCATGGGTGTGCCCATAGCACCCTTCATCTCTGCAGCACGCTGGCTTTGCAAGACTAGTTCAAACGGGAGGAAGCATCTCCATGCAAAGGAGCACCAAAACCAGATCTGCACAGCACTGGACTGCTGACAGTGCTCAAAAAAGCTCAAATGTCAGCTTGTAGCCAAAATGCAGCACTGCCTGACAAACTCGGTGCCAGGTGGATGACGTGCATCAGACATGTAGCCCTAGGTTAGGAGACGCATCGTGTTTGGGTAGGAAAAAGGCACCTAAAGACTCATCTCAGCCTCATGGGTGCTACGTGGGAAGTATCACAACATCTGGCAGCTAAGCACTTGCCTAATGGAAGAAAGGTTTAGCCCAAGCCCTTCTCCTGTCCCTCAAGACATGCTTTTCCAGGCGATGCTGCAGAGCAGCAAACAGGCACACTCTGCAGTCCCTGATTTAACCACTCCGTTAATTCTCATCACATCAAGGCTGTCACCAATGTGGTAATTGCTGTTGCGTCCTTTTTCCAGGGAGTGCATCGCTCACCCAGCTCTGTGCCTGTGCGATGGCAGTGCTGGGAAGGCTTCTGGGCTTCTCCTTCCACCCCACACAGGTAGAGCAAATCCATAGCTCATTCCCCTTGGGGCAATCAGGGGAGGGATTTCCACCTGGGAAAACCTCCCGGAGTTAAACACCCCTGATGGGGCAATCTATGCAGCACCCTGAATAGATAATTAATTACACTGGAGAAAAGACAGACACTGCTCAGACAAATGGGCTTTTCCTTTTTAAAATCAAGGGTATTTGAGGACAGAAATGGTAAATAATGCCTGCTGAGCCCCTCTGAGCTGTGTGGATGACACCCAGCAGCTAAGAGATCCCCGAGTCACCTGCAGAAATGCCACCTAAGGGAAAAGCACAGACAGAAACCAAAAGCAAAGAGGTTTTGCCCAAGAGGAATTAAATGCAAGCTACAGGCACTTCAATCTGAAAAGCATCCCTTAAGAAAGGATACCAACAGATAAATCCTCTATTTACATCCCAACTTCCACACGAGAGTGTCCGGAAAAACACCACCCTGAACTCAGAGCAACGGAGGAGCCGCAGAAGCCCACGACATCCACTTTTTAGCTCTGGACATTACTGTGCCAGTGTGAGCAGCAGCAGGGGAGGCATAAGGAGGTGGCATAATGCTTGTTTGCAGCACTTTTACTGCTAATTGACATTTCTGCAGAGGTCCCCCGACAGTGGCAGGCAGCGCTGGTTGGCCGGGCCATGGGAAGCAGTCTAACGTGTGGCACCCAAATGGGGACCGTATTTCTGACAGAGACTCCAGCAAAGAACTAATGGGTGTAAACATGCCTAAACGTGCTAAATCTGAGCAAAAGCACTTGCAGCCAATCTTTGTTCAAACAATATGATCGTCTTACAAATTGCGTACTTCCTATAATTTCCACATTTGTTGTGAGATGAGCTAAACCCTTCAGGGACCACCAACGCAACTCATTTAAAAAATATCAACGTATACAAAGGAAAGCTTTCCTTTCAACCAGCAAGAAGGGCTTCAGAAGCTCGTGAAAGGCTTTTTCTTGTTTTGTTATTCTCTGCGTTTAGCTCATCCATGTAGGGAAGTAACAAGGTGTGAAGACAAACTTTGCAATCGCAGAGGAACGTTGCTAATGATTTCCCTTTCAACTGCTCGCTCAGCTTTACCTTTGCTAGAAAGGATTACCTGTTGCTGACAAAAGGTGTCATCTCCACGCAGATTAATTGCACTCACATTAATTACTGGCATGGACCAAGCCTGACTGTGTGTAACATTATTTCAACACATTAGATCTAACAAGCTTTAAGCAGAGTTTGCTGTAACGGGACAGCACACGGTTCTTCCAGTTAGTTATAGAATTGCTCATCCCGTTATTCACAACCAAATAATCCTTTTAGTGTGACTCAAACCATGATGGTCCGGTTTTCAAGCCTTTTCTCTCTTATTACTTCTTCTCCCTTTATGTCTGCTTTTCCTCCCCTCCATCATGGTACATCACGGCATGTTGCCCCGAGCTTTGTTAGGTGACTTGTGGCAGCCCATTTCCCAGCTAAGAGCCCTGCAGGAGCAACACTCTGCTCCGCTGAAATTGCATCCCCTAAAATACGCCACTTTCAGTATTATATTTCCCCACAGCACACAGCCAGAGCCTCAGACTCTATAAAACATCAGAGCGCTGCTGACTTCAGCTAAGCCCCAGCAGCAGGCATGGGCTGGGGATCTGAGCCAGCCTCCGCAGTCCTGCTGAAGATTTTGCCGAAGCAACGAGGACAACAAACCTCTCCAGCTACCAAAGTGTCCATAGAATCATAGAATTGCCCAGGTTGGAAGGAACCTTTCAGATCATCCAGTCCAACCACCAACCTAACTCTGACAAAACCCATCACTGAGCCATATCTCTAAGCGCTATGTCTACCCGTCTTTTAAATACCTCCAGGGACGGTGCCTCAGCCACTTCCCTGGGCAGCCTGTTCCAGTGCTCAGTAACCCTTTCCAAGCAAATCCCTCTGTGCTGTGCTGGTTCCAACCTTCAGCTGACACACATAAGCCTCAGGGAGGATGCACCAGCCAAAAGGGAGGTGACCACAATTTGGTCTCGGAGGTTTCCTAATGCTGGAGTTGGGGTTAGCACTAACTGCCCCATCAGTAAACTTTTACTTGGTTCAGCACCTGCTTAATTAGCTGTGAAAGAACACGACAAGTGGAGGTAAGAAATCTAAGACAACATGTACCTTAAACATTTCACTCTATCCGTAGCTAAACTCAACACTGCAGTGATGTTGCAGGAGTTCATTTGCCACCAGTCCGAGGGAGCACGTGGAGCCAAAGCCCGGCAGGAGACACTTCCCTTCCTGGTGAGGCTCAACCTGGAGATCAGAGGAGCAGAGACGAGGAATCCGCTTTCCTCGCCTCCAGCTGCGCTCTGCAGAGAGAGACACAGCACCGCCGAGCCCAGCCAAAGCTCTTCACAGGCTAAATCAGCAGCCCCGAGCCCAAGAGCAAAGCTCACGGAAGGGTTTAAAAGGAATTTTTCCACTAAAGTTGAGCTTGATGCTTGGTAGGACAAAACTGAGAGCTGAATTCCCAGCAGGTGGAATATCTTGCAAACAGGGAGCTTGTAAACTTAAATGATTTCTCATATAGCCACAGGGCAAGACGCGGGGATTAGACCAAACAACTTGGCATTTTCTCTCCTCATCTTTTTCTACCGTAATGACTCATTAACTTGCACTGCCAAAAGTTCGGCTGGCCTTTGTCAGACACCCTGCGGGGACCCTGCCTCTGGCCGCGTCCCGGCCAGCCCCACCATCGGGAGCTGAGCACACACGACCGCGTGGCTGCTCTGCAGAGCCACAGACTCCAAGCACGGCCGCAGGACGCTCACACTCATGGTTCTGTGCAAAACCCAGCTCCTCCTCTCCTGGGACCAGTCCTGGAGACTAGTTAATAAATCAGAGCCAAGCCTGCCAGATTTAGGCAGGGTTTATGAAGGAAGGCAAAGCTCTTTTACAGGAGTTCCTCCGAACACACTGTATATGCTGAAAGGTCTGGGGCATCTCACAAGTACCTCCCACCCCAAGACCCCCAGGAGAAAACATCCGTGGGTCTGAAGGAAGCCGGCAGGATCTGCTCTGCACCCTCCATGATCCCACACGAGCATCTTCCCTTGGGCTACCACCAGGAGCCCAAAAAACCCAAACCTCGCTAGATCCAACCCAACATAACTCAGCTGCTTCGTGATGTCCATGTAGCCTCGTTACGAAGGGTTTTGTCAATATGCTGGTAAGCAGCAAGAAGGTTAAATTAGTTCAGTTCATACATATTTAAGGACCACGACCTGCATTATCAAGCTCAGGCTCAAAATATTTGTAATGGCACAATTAGCCTCAGGCACATTATCTCACTAGTATCAGCAACTGTATGTATTTATTTACAAATGACACAGGGGGGAATTAAATGTTGCCGTCGCTGCTGTCAGGGAAACAATCTACTTCTAAATTTTTAATTTTTTAATTTAAAATGTTGTATTCTATGCAGGGATAGTCATTAAAATTGTATGAGGAAAAGGGGGGAAAAAACCCTGGTGTATCTACCTATGGTGGAATTGATATACACTGTAATTACAGCAGGTTACGGAGGGAAAAAATGTAGCTTTCATGTGAGACCATGGTTATGAATGTTTCTGCACATTACTTATGATTACTGTTGCTTAAGAAGGAGAAAATAATTTATTCTGCATGTGTAAATCCTCGGCAAAAATTGCAGGTTGGAATACATAATTTACCTTGTGTACTGCCATTTTTATGCAAATACTAGGATCATCACCATAAAAGTGGTCGCTCAGTACAGACAGATTTATGTTGATATAAATGATAATTTGTGTAGTCGAATTTAATAACTAATATCCTAATTTAGTACTTTCACAGAATTGGTGGTACCGGGAATGTGCTCTCCTTGAGCAAATACCTTCTAAAGCCCCCGCGGTAGAGATGGACTATCAGGTCTGTCGAGAAAATTGCTGCAATATCTTGTCAAGGCATTTCTGTAGAAGAAAAACAAGGCGACGGTAAGAGGAAAAGAGCACATTTTGAATAACATAAGGTGACACTGCCAGTCTCCAGCCTTACGGACCTTAGAATTACCTGTAATCAGCATTTCAGCAAGGAAGAAATAATACATGTAAATCCTTTTTTGAGCCCACTCCTCCAAAAACCTGAATGCCTGAGGATTTACCATCCGCTGCCAATCCGAACTCACTGCCCTGCTCCCTCCCCAGCCCATCTCCCTGTTGCATCACATTCACATTTTGCTTTTTAAATTAACTCCTGGTTTGCGCGGCCAGAAAAAGATGCTGTGTTCCCAGTCCGTACCCATGCGGCACGGGGAATGAGCCAAATCGCTGTGGGAAGCTGGGAGCAGGGGTGGGCAGCGCTCACCCCAGGGATGCCCACACCCTTGGGGTTCTCCTCGCCATCTGGCCACGGCTCTCGCTCCCACCCCACGCACCATGGGGAAGGAGCATTTGGAGATGGAGTCAGATGGAAAAGCTTGGGTTTTTTGCTCGCTGGCCTATTTGCATTACCTGAGCTGGCGAGGAGGGGCCCTTCGGGGTATCCGACATGTCTGCAGAAATCCTGGCTTTGATTTCTCAAAGAGGCAAACCATCTGTCGACAGCTCCAGGGCTGGGAGCAGGGGTGGCGGGATGCCTTGGAGCCCTCCTCCCCTCTCCTGTCCCAGCGTGGCCCTCTGGAGCATCCACGTGTCCTTACCGAGGGCAGCGCCTGCGCCCATCCCGGCAGTCTCACCTACACGTGGTCACACAGCTGGAAGTGTGCCCGGAGCTGGGAGATTTGCCGACCCAACACAGCCCTCCCGCAGGCAGCCACTCCAGACCAGTCTGCCCAGTCCGCCCCAGCCCCCACGGTGCCATGGGTATCACAGGCACCATCCCAGCACAGCTGCACTGAGATTAGAGACCCGGAGGAATTTTTTATAATTAACAGTTGGTTTTGCCCCAAGGCTGGTTAACACGGGATGCCTCTCTCTCTAATTCCTGCAGGTTTCCACTCCCAGGCCCTTTATTCGTTTTCCTTTACAGCTCTGAAGTTGTTTGGTTTTCTCCCAAGTCTATCCCTGAATAAAAGACCTAACAACACCAGTTCTTGGATATTTTTGTGGCAGGGTTAGTAAGTCACAGCGCTAGCTGTGATTCTGTAGATTAAAGCTGAGGACATTAAATAGTGGGTAATGGGTTAACCCCTTGGTGTCAATAGGTGCCCAGCTTCAGTGACTTCCATTTGATAGAGTTGGAAAATCCTTGACATTTTGCACCAAGGGGTTAATTTGAAAAGGGATGAGAGTTCAGCTTCGGTTACAAGCTTAGGTTTAATAATAAAGGAATGAAAAATTTAGGTTACCTGGAGACCAACCAGAGTGTAAAATTGCCCTTGAAGGTGCATTTCTATGTCAAGGTGAAAACAGGGGGGTTTGAACATCATAAAGCTGGAGGAACAGAGAGGTAACACAAAAACAAATGGGTACTTCAGCTTGCTTGTTTTTTTCTTCCACATCCCTGGCAATATCTAAGGGGACAGTAAACAAATTACACCAAGGGAGTGAAAAAGGATCAGCGCAACATGTGCATTTAATCTCCAAAACAACTGCAACTGAAACGTGATTTCCTTTAAAAAGGGCTTGGACAAAGGAACCAGAGGAACCGAACGTCGTTGGAAACCCACAGAGAAACCACAGAGCAGTTCATTTGGCACGACTTGTGGGAAGTCATAGAAAATAATCGGTGAGTCCCGAGCTTTTTCAGGCAGGTTAACCTGGGGAAGGGGTGTTTGACATAGCTCTCGAGGCGCCCAAGTGGCACCAGCGCCTTTCTTGGTCCCCTTCTTGCCTCCACCCTCTTGCCACCGTTCAATCATTTTGAACGGGCACCTACCACAGGAAGAAAAGCTTCTACCTGAACAGTGAATATTGGCCAAAGTGCAGAGAGATCACATGCTCACAAAACAAATTAGTTATTTTAAGCTTAGCGTATCTCCAAGGAGAGAGATACCGACCACGAAATTTCCAGCAGAGAGCTCTGTGCAGCCTCAATAACCACAGCCCAACACCTCCTACATGGATAATAAATCACTCAACCCAAGAAAGTCCTGTTCTCACTGATTTTCCAGAATATCGTTTACCAGCCTTGTCAAGTTCTTGCTGGAAAGGTACTACAACAGCCTTCATAATGGTACAGTGAAAATTATTGCATGCTTTTTTGTCCTGCCATGTGCAGGATGCCAGATGGGTGTTAATAAAGCAGCCAAAATGCACCCTGTAAAATCTCATCCCGAATTTAAAGGCCAGACTACCCAGTACGACTTTCAAGTGCCACCCTTGATTTAACTCACGCAGAACGGAATACACGTTGCAAATAGAGCCTAACAGAGTCCCAGTTAAGACTGGGAAGCCCGCAGCGTTTCTCGCTGCCACACTAAAACCTTGCTCCACCACTGCAAGAGAACGGGGGAAGCGAAATCCTCTTGCGCAGGAGCTGAGCTGTACTGAGGATGCTCCCGTTTGCCGGTGGGCTTGCCACATTTGAGCAATTCTGGTTCCATTCAGTAGATAACACTAGGCAAATGTTATTGTTACCACAGATTAAGAAAATTGTGATATATGTATTTTTAGAACAAGTGCTTGGTTTTGTTTGGTTTGGATTTTTTTTTTTTTTTATTATTATTATTTTCTTGCAATTTTTCTGGCATACTTCCATTCTCCGTTGCTTTTCCTAACAACACCCAGTGCAACTCGCACAACAGATAAAGCCAAAGTCTGGCATATAATTAAGATGTTAAGAGGTAACTTCATCTGGACACATAAACCTGAGCACCTGCTTATGAAAGCAGGTGCCAGAATCAATACGCTGGGGAAGCTCGGAAGCTTGGCCAAGAGTCTGCTTTCACACGCTGTTGAGCAACCTTTTTCGTGTCGGAGCACAGAGGGCGTCTGCCATACCTCCTAGAAGCGCCTGCTTCCCAGAACCGGCAATTTCTTTTATCCACACTGCACTAATGAACACTCCCAAGCTCAAAATTGGACAGATTTGAATACAGGACATGTATCTAATTGCTCACACGTTTTTAATGCTAACCTTTACGATGGCTTTATTGCTCCTACATTGTCCAGCACTCTTCCCATGTTGCTCAGCTACTAAAATGATGAGAATTAGAGACCTTTATGGATGGAAATATGCCATGGCTTGGTTTTTCAGGCTTGGCTCCTGTTGAACTCGATGGGAACAACAGGTGATTTGATACACAAATGGTTTCAGCTGCCATAAAACAATTCTTGAAGCTCTCATTATTAGTATGCTCATTTGCACTATGAAAAGGAGTAATTTCCAACCCATGTATCTCCTAGCTATCCTGTTATTGGGAATAAAAGACAACCGTGATGCAGAAATCCTGAAAACACACTGAGATCTCCCAAGGCACACAATAATAATAATTATTATTATTCATAATAATTGTCTTCCCCCCACCCCTCATTTTTGAGATTCTGATTTCTCATGTAATTCACAATACCAAAAAGCAAGAACATTGATTCTTGCAGAATGCGACTAAAACCTGGTTTTAATCCGTGATCTCCAATCCATTTCTTAAGGAAAGAGAAAAACAGATTACCACAGAGGCTACCCCTGTCCCAAGGCAACACTAAAACGAGTTAACATAAAGAAAATACACTGTTGGGCAAGGATGGTGACAAAAGACAGAGTCTCACAAAGACCTCCTGACCTAAACAAGGAGGTATCATTAAGTAGAAGGCTCCCTCTCCTCAAACACATCGTTTGAAGAAAGGCTCATGTCAAATGTTAATTACAATGGAAAAGAATACAGGAATGATCATGAAAAAGTACAATAATGCCCCAAAAAGCTGTAGCATGCAAGACCTTTGAAGGCTCAGAAGTTCAAAATACGTAAAAAGATCAAAAACTCGTGTTCCACTTTGCTAGATCAGAAGATGAGGAGATAACTACCTCTTTTCAAATAATAAAGGGTTTTCTTTTTCTTCAACTCTTCTCAGCACATTCTTCTAAACCCTCTGTAAAACAAGAAAACAGAGAGGAAATAATCGAAAATTTAGGAAGAATGAGAACAAGCCATTTAGAAAAAACTGTTATGAGAAGATAGAAGAAGCTATCAAAAGAAACCAAGAAGGACTTTGAAAAAGTCTGTAGACTTTTATTCTTAGACCTATTTCTTTTTCTAAGACCATTTTCTTAAAAAACAACAACAAAAATGCTGCCGAAACTCTGCGCGAGTGTCCAAGCTGTGCTACAGGGAGCTGACGCTTCAGCTGTCAGCATGACATTGGAGAAAAATGTCAGTGTTTATAAAGAAAATAAAATTATAAAGAAGAAAACAGAAACAGGGCTTCCCATGCTGACCTAGCATTTTTGCTGAGACACGAAGCTGAAGCCTCTAGTCCACAATCTTGCCTCCGTTTTATCAAATGTTAATGTGATCCCTTAAAAAGGCTTCCCCACACACCCACTCTAAAAAATGTTTTAAAACTCAGTCTTGAGAAGACAAAAGAACTATATCTTTTGTGATCTGGTATTCTTGTCTAGTTGGACAAGCTCTTTTACTGATTTAAGCACAGCAGACAGGACAGCATCATGGAAGTCTACCTATTTCCCACAAAAAAGCATATTCGGGTCACAGCTCACTTTCCCTACCTGCTTTGCTTTTGGGTTTCTTTTCTGATCAACTTTATTGTCATTGTTTTGACAAAAGTGCATCCAGAAGAACATACTGCTCTGCAAACAATTATAACAAAACACTCTCTTAAAATAATGAAATGACAATAAAACCAAACAGTGGTGGGATCCAGTATATCAAAAATTCACTTCATAGGTCTGCCAAGAAAGTATATCCAGCCTTCAACCCTTTAACTGGATCTCAGGACTTATGCGACTCCAGAGATTTTGATTGCTCTTGAAGAGCTCCCTGCAAAAGAACATCTGTTTCCCATGATGAGGCTTGGAAGGCAACAAATTTTTGCTCTTCAGCTTATCAAACTTTCCCCCCCGCCCAGGATCTAACAAAACACTGAGAAAACAAACCCCGGGGTGGACATAAGAATCTTGCTAAGTAAAGAATAATTCTTTTCTTCCAATTTGGGGGCTTCAGTGAGCCCGCAGCATATAAAATTTCAAGCTTTATCAGAGTCTGGTACAAACGTGTTTCTTCTTCTCATATACAGGAGAGGTGGCATGGACAGTAAATAGGAAATTCTGCGATAGTTTTTAAAGGATCACTGGTTAAACTGGAACCATTGGGTCTGATTGTCTGGAGCAACACATTTAGTGTCCCACTTGTTTATTTATTTTTAATTTATGTATTTCAGTTCCTCATTTTATCTGCCACAACTGCAAAAACTTGAGGTAACCAGTCGATTTCTACACAGGTGGGTTTTTCCCCCCCCTCACATTTTTTAGGGCAATTCTGAAGACCCTCATCTCTAACATCATCTCCAACAGCAGCAGCTGAGAATCAGTTTTTGGGCTCTAAGGACAGGGCAGCTTGTGGAGCGAGGGGGGCTGCCAGGAGCCATTTAGCAGCAGGGCTTTGGGGGCTGCTCTGCATTTCTGCTATGTGAAACAGCATATTCAGAAGAAAACCACTTCCCATTAAAGGAGTGAGGGGTCAAGACCAACAAGGAGGTCTTTTTGCATTTTGACCAATTTATCATGCAGAAAAATAGCCCAGCACCATCTCCAATATGCCTTTTGGCCTTTTTTGTGCATCCCTATTGATGAAAAACTGCTGTAGGGTCAGCAAGGATACGAGCCAAGTGGTTTGGTGGCTTAAATGGAAGCACAGCTTCGGTTACATGGGTAGGAACGACAGCCCCAGTTCAGTAAAGCACTTAAATACACACTTTGCTCGAAATATAAATAGACCTGATACAGAAGTTACGCTTTTGCTTAAGGACTTTGCTGATGAGATGCCCGCAAGCCTAATTACAGAGGCACTTTGAAAAAAAACTGTACGAGCCCTGGAGATGACCTTCACAATGTTTTTGAAAGTACCAATATTTTAAACATAAAATTCATGGAGAATTGTAGAGCCTGAGGGTATCTCTACAGAAATGCAGTTTGAACATCTTGAATATGGTTAATAATTTCGACATGCATCTCAGCTTCTGTTGAAAACTTCTTACGGAGTCTGGGTTTCAAGGCTGTAGGTTATAAAGAGCAATCATATTTTTACTCATGAAATTATTAAAAGATGCCTCTTAGTCTAGCCTAAGCTTGCAGTCGTTGATTAAACTCTGGGTACCACTGAAGGCTACATAAGAAGGTGGGAAAAGCTGGTAGCCCGGGGTTGTGGTCCTAATTGCATGCTTACGCTTGCATTTCTGTAGCTTTTAACTTGATGACATTTTAAATGGAGTGATTAATCGGCCTTTACTTTGTTATTTGCAATGTACACATTTAACGCTGCAGGCCAGACAAACTAGCCAACATAAATTAGCCACCTTATTGGCAGGTTTATACCACTAGAGCATCTGGTCCTCCCTGATTTAATTTGTACTGTAGACAGGAACCGAGTACAAGTCGTCTTTTAAATTCATGTGAAAAATACGAATATTCATATTTTTCACTCGACTTAACTCCCTGTCTAGTTGTGTTTTTCTTAAACAGATTCTCCAAATCCAAAGTGACACAAAGCGTGGGACTCACCTCCGGAAGCCCTGCGCGCTCAACCCTTCCCGCGGAGTGACATTTGCTGTACGGCGCGACGGAGTTTCGCTCGTCAGGCTCAGTGCTGCTTGTCACGGGAATGCGCTTGGCACCACTGAGGGGTTTTTTCAGGTAGGAAACCTGCAGAAACTGGGTTTGTGCAGCAGGTAAAGCAGCTCGCCATATCCTGGCCTGCCAGGTCCTTCCATAGAAGTGGCACACAGGAAACAATGCTCTACAGTTAGGTGAAATTAATTTTTTTTTTTTAAACTCTTCAGCATTAATTCTTTATCACGTTACACTGCAAGGAGGCAGGAGGGGGAGCAGGCCAAGGGAGAAGGAGAGACAGAAAAGATTTTCTGGTTTTGAAGTGAGATTTAGGGTCAAAGTTCCCAGGGCACTATCAAAACCAGCAGTATTGTGCCCAGCTTCTGCCTCTGAAGCTTCCCTGTGGGTCATGAGGATAAACAGAGCCAAGTGAAGTTAACCATCTTCCATCAACCTGTGCAGCAACATCAAACCCCAGTTACTCAGCTCACCGTAGGAACCCAGCAAGCACCCAGCCTCCACTTGCTGATTTGGAAAGCACGAGCAAAGCCAACCGGCGGTGAGGAATGGCGGGAGGAGATGGCCTCTGGGGCCGGGGGATGATCCGTGCACAGAAATGCCCTGGGAGAGACCGGAGAGGTGCAGTAGAGGCACCGGGCACGGTAAGGATCAGGAGGCTGGGTCGCTGTGGGTGATGAAGCACAGGTTATGACTCCAGTGCAGAAGTGCATGACGGAGACTGGGAATGGCTGGGACAGGGTGCAAAACCAGTTTGGGAATCAACAGGTTTGATGGGAATGCTTAGCTAAAAAACCTGTCCCCAGCTGAAGGTATTCAGATGCCCAAGTGAGAGAGCGTCAGATACAGGCATATCCAAAGACATTAAAGTCTACCCTGCTGATCACAGGGCTCTAGCGGTTTAGAAATTTTACCCTAACCTTTGTTTTCACTGAATTGAATCAAAACGAAAAAAAATGCTCTCAAAATTTAAATGATCTATTCTAATAATTTTTTCCTTTTTTTTTCCTCCAATTAAAAATGATTATTGTAGCAGGCTAGGCTTAGTAATGGAACCTAATTATCTTTATACATCATATTAAATGTAAAACATTACTGTTCCTATAATTTAGGTCATGAAATAAAAATGTCACCAGTGTTGTTACTTCAGGTTTTAATAATTGTTTTCTACAAGAAATAGCTTAATTACCAAGACCTACTGGTGGTCAATGATGGCAACTCACAAATAACATTTCACACTCCTAACAAAAGGCACGCAAAACTTACCTTTCATTATGCATTTTAATAACTGGAATTTGTTTGATTCTGATTTTTTGTACAACCAATTATACATTAACATGTGCACGTACTCAATTCCAGTCACAGTGTATATATATTTTTGGATCCGCAGCAATATAAAATGACTTCTACCTGTATATACATGTGCAAGTCTGAATGAGTCCTGAGTAATTTTAAAGTACTCTTAGTCAAATCCTGTCAATTTTAACCGATGCAAATAAAATTCAGGTTTTACAGTGTTACGCTATTGTGAAGAGGCTATTTTTCAAAAAAAAAGAAATATAGCACTTTGCATTAGCTTTATGCATAGCTATGAGCTCTGTACAGTGCACAGCATCCACTTACAGTCTGGGTAATTAGAAAAATCTAAAAAGATGCTGACCACATTTCTTCAGTAACTATTGCTTCCCCCGCTTCTTAATTAATGGCGAGTGATTCGTTCTGCTTCAAAACAACCAAGTGTGGAAGACTTCTACAAGGTTTAAATTATATTCTTTCTGCTGCATATATTTTTGTAAACATTCAAGTCGCCCAGGCCCTTTAATTCTTCTGAGGAAAACTACACCATTTTACAGTCAAATAGTTAAAATGTGTGTCCGGGAGGGAAAGAAAAGAAACAACAGTGGAGTATGAGCATTGCCTTAAACGCCACAGTATGCTTTAAGGAAACACAAAAAGGAAATGTTCTTTAAGGAACAGCTTAGAAACTGAAAGGCTGCTCAGAACCCCTCTGTCAGTATGACACACCGCCCCAGAAAACGCAAGATGCTCTCGCGCCACCGGGACAAATTGGCTGAGCAAGTGGGAAGGAAGCACTCCCGCCAAGGAGCCGATCCAAACCCAGCACAAGAGCTGGAATCTTTGTACAGCATTAACAGAGCGACTGACACAAAGACGTCTGTATAACCCATGCCAGGCAAATGCAGGCACTAATATGAGAGCTGGTAAAGGACGCAGGCAAGCGCTGGCGTGTAGCTGTCTTTAACTGGAGTTGTTTGGATGCAACTTCCCAGCTGTGGAGGAAGATCACTTGTCTTCTTCCCCCCCATTTCTCTTGCACTACAAAAGCGAAGGCACGAGTTCACCGGTGCTCCTCCGGCAGAAGGGTCCTGGCCCAGAAGTCAGCTAGTCCCGTGGCTGCTATAGTCAAAAACGCCTTTCCTGAAGAAGGGTGAGAATTCGTAGATGGTGTGTTTTGACAGAGTTAGCCCCACTTTATCAATGTGCAGCGGAGACGATGGAGACTTCAGCATCGCAGAGAAAAAGCTCCTGAGGTATTTCTGTGGAATGAAATGCAAAATGTCATAAGGTTCACTTGATCAAATTGATTACGACCACTTTGAAGAATTAAATGAACAGCGGTATTAAAAAAAAAAGAAACATCATCTCCACGGACTGTGAAGAGTCCTTCTAATGACCATCATCATTTAAATCCATCCATAAAACAGGGCTACTGAAATCACTGTATTAAGCCAGAAAAAGAAGTATTTTCCACTGTCTTCCCCTGCCGAGCTTAGTAACTGTTATTCCGTGCTTGCGTGATGCTTTCTGGGTTATTCTGTAGTCATATAATGCTTTCTGCTAATCTTGACCTGCTAATACTGCCGTCTAGCATTACCAAACACTAGAGCAGGTGCAAACCTCCCATCCATTCTGCGGGAATTTCACTACATATGGACACAAAAGGCCTTCAGAAATCTTTCCCTCGTCAAGCCTCCACAATCCTTGCATCAAAAAGGATTTGTTTTGATCAAGGCCATCTGCACAAAGATTGCATGACTTCCATAATATCTCAGAACCTAGCAGCATCTTTTCACTCAGCTGCCCTTTAAATTTCGTGGGTTTTTTAAGTCTTACACATAAGAAACAATCCCCTTCCCAAAAGTTTATGTTCAGCAACCACTGTGCAACTCGCATCCATTTGTACCTAGAGAAATTGTGACAGATGTACATTAACACAAAGTTGGTTTTCACAAACCTGATGGGGTTTCCTTCACATATGGGTTGAATTATTGCAATCATTTAGCATGATGTAATAAGCCACATTTATAACTTTTGAAGGAAACACAGTAGGTAAAATGTTGATCAGACAGGTGCTAAAAAAATTACCCATTGTCACCCAAAGAGTTGTAAGACAAATGTCATACAGAGCACGTGGATAAGCTCCTTTGCTCTGCTACAGACTGACCACACAAAAAGATAACTCGAGAAATTATTCCATAATCTTGGATGCAGCGGGAAATACACCTGCAAGACAGAACAGCACCATCTCCTGTGAAAACCACAAGGTTTAGTTATGTGAATGCAGCAGCTTTTGGGTCGTGGAAGTGGTTCCATGTTTGGGAAGCAGCCCTAATTATTCACTGTCTTCTCATGGAGAATTCCTCCATACTGTAACAACCTGTTACCTATTTACATGCCTTGCAAACCAGCTGTATTAATATCACAGAAAGCAGGATAACAAAAAACAATAAAAAAAGGCAGCTGGCACATAAGCCATTCTCTTGGCAGGACTGGTGAATTTTCTTTTTTATTCAGATCTCCCACAGGTTGCATTAATGTTCATGAAAAAAAATTTCATTACAAAAAAGCCTTTAAGATGAATTCCAACAGACTAAGAGGTAATTTAAAGTGAGCAACAGATGTCATATCAGCATTTGTCATAATTAGTTCACAAAGCAGGGCCCTTTAAAAAAAAAGTCCCAATCCAGTAATGCCTGAAGGATGAATATGGTAGAAAATCAAACGTAAAACATGGCATCCTGTTAGAGTTTTAGCACTGTGCTGAAAAGTTACTGCGGTAATTCCAGTTTATGGCTACTGAAGGCTCAAAGGTACCCAAACATCTCGCCGGAGACATTACAAGACCTATTGCGTTCACCTTGGTATGTATGGCCAGATAATTGACTGTCACACCTTTCCTGTAGAGCCATTATTCATTGTTTTGGCATGATACCTCTCATGGCAGAGCAAAAAATCCCTCTGCTATAAGCGTATACTTACCTGACAGGCAAACGCTAGGAACAGCAGCTATACTTATTTTCCCCAGATCTGTGCATGGGAGTTGCTCAGTGAATATCACAGATTCTTTGAACATGAAAAAGGTCCTCGGGAAAATGGCAACAAGCAGACCCTACCCGATTCTGATGGAATTTATTTTGTATGAAGGTTTCCAACCATATGGCTTGGCATTATGTGCTCTTCAACAACCGCCTCTGAGCAAATTAGCCTTCTTTTAAATCCCGTACCTGCATTTGCCCTTGTTTGCGATGCTGATGTGTTAGCGTAGCGCAGAGCTGACGTGCCCTTGACACGAAGAAGCTGCTGCTTCAATGAAATAAAGGCTGTTCTGCCCAGATAACTCCCCGCCAGTGTAAGTCCCATAGCGAGAGAAACAGTGATTGATGGCAGAAATGTTTGTTCACACCACAAGCATATGCCTCGATTAAAGAGCTGTGGCTGGGCAGCAAGGGGGAAGGTTGTTCTCTCCTGTTGGCTGCAACATGGATGACAAAGTGGAAGAAAGCGTTAGGAGAACATGAAGTGCACTCCTTACCGGTGTGTGGAAAGATGCTTCCCAAATTCAGATGGGAGAGGATGAGGGTCACAAGCACATCAATACCAAGTGCCAGAGATGACGGAAAGAAAACTTTCTTAGAGATCCTGAAGGGACTGGAGATGGGACTTTGTTGCAACCCAAGAAGCCACTGGAAGCTGCTGGAGTGGCAGCAAGGCTAGATGAAAGGATCTCCTCTGTCAGGACTCAGCAGGCAGGGGGAGAGTTGTTTTCAAAGCTTTTATATGAAATCCATTTCCTGCAGCAGGCACAATTTTTCTCTATTTACAGAATAATGTTGTTTGTGCTAAGTTAAAACTAGGTGGGAAGCACTCTGGTATCTTTTGATATGCTCCATTAAAAAAAAAAAACAAACCTCTCTTAGCAGACACTGGCAAGCTCAGGGTGCCTTCGTAGAAACGTGGACACATTTTCTACAAATTAGTGCTGTGACTTCCTACCAGCACTTCACTGACAGCATCTAAATCATTGTCCCGAGTATGCAAAGCACTACGTTATAGCAATCCTACTTTTGCTAGGTTTGCATGATTACCTTGGCAAGATAAAACTAGACAACTGCTAGAGATATTCCAAAAGGCTTGGGTTTATTTCTCGTTTTCGTTTGTTAGCCTTTCAAAACCCTAGCCATTTGTTCTGGACTATTTAGTCTGGTAATCAGTGTTCTTCCAAATGCACTTAGGAGTTTCATGTCACTAACAGTGTTCAACCTGCTACATTGCTGGTTTGCTGGAAAATATCCTAATTGTAAATTTGTAAGTGTTTCAACGTGAGGGCACGGGACCCTGGCACTGTAACAGGGATGTAAAATGGGTAAATCACATGCCGATGGTGTTGGTTGCTCAGTCTAAACACATATTCAGGAACACCAGTTTAGAGAACAGAAATACTCTTGGCAAGTACAAAACTCCTAAAGATTGAAAGTCAGGCTAACAAAAATAAATCCAAAACAGGAAAAGCAGTGGTTTTGCCCTCTTGGCATGCATTACAACCTCCATGGCCTTCACCTTAAAACTGATGACAGCCGGAGCAGCAAGTTTTAACTTTGTATTCCAAGTGTTTGCAAAGGAAACCAGACTGGAGAAAGTGTTGTGAGGCCCCAAGGTTTTTCTTTACTTACCAGTTTGAGTGGCTTTCCCTCCCTTTTAATTATGTGAATAGCAAAACGGCAACAATTTTAAAAGCTTATTAAAAATCATTTTAATAGGGTTCACCTTTTTAGCAGTAGGCCAGCATTCATCTCGTGCTCAATCCATCAGCACAGCAAAGTCATTCTAATGATTTTTGCACTACTTCGTGATGTGGGGAGCTCATAATTTTATACACTTTAATATAAATCCATAACTTAATTTAAAGTTATTAAAGTTATTACAATCAAAAATGCTTTTTTGGAATGTGAAAGTGTTCTTATCATCCTTGCAATTGCGGCATATTAAAGAGGAATTCAGTTCAATGACATTGTTCTCATAATCCATTACAAACAGCGCCAGCCTCGGAGACCAATAGCAGAGCTTAGGAAGAATTGGATTTTTCATTAAACTTTGGTGTGTTTAAAAACTCATCAACTCTGGTACTTCCAGAACATGAAGAAACTTTGAGCTTTCTCTCTCCTACTGCTGTGTCTTAGCAATTTCCTCCAAAAAGCCAGTGTTTTAAATTCTTTAAATATAGCACTTGACAATTAGCATAATAAATACCACCTGCTAATATTTGATGGAGCTGAAAGCACCACAAACTTTAGTAAGGTAAGCCTTACAAGGCTTTGGGGATTTTTGAAACAATAGCTTTTTTTTTTTTTTCTTCGAAACAATACCCCCCACTTTGAACACCTACACATCCACCTGACAGTCAAAAGCTTTACCACAAGGTCACAGAAGGGCATCGGTGGCAGAGGCAGGACTAATTAACTTGCTCATCTAACTTCTAGCATTGGCTCCTCTCTCCCTTTAATATAGATGCTTGTTTCTCTCATCACATAATTATTCTGTTGACTAGTGTTAAGTGCTGCAAGCTTTAAATCAAATCTTGATTTGAATTATTCATAGAGCAAAGCATATGCAGGTATCAACAGCTGTTTTCTATAGGATAAGAATCTGATTACAAAAAAAAAAAAAAAAAGGAACCAGATTGAAGCACATTCCCCAACTCTGAAAAACCACATTATGCTGCAATGAGATATCTGCAAAGTAAGACCTTCCCGAGAAAGACGCTGGCCCAAAACAGGCAGACAGGAACATGCTCTGCTTCCAATCTGTGATCACAAAAATAAGGATCTGCTCAGAAGACAACGCACACAAAGGGACTCACTGTAATGCAGGAATGGGAGTGCAACTCCTGCCTTTCTCTCCTAGAAAGAAATTCTTGGGCACATGCAAAGGAAAATGAACATTTGGGGATCCTTTCCCAAATTAACCAACTTTCTCTTTTTTTTGGTCCTTTCCATTGGTGCCTTGAAGAGAAAAAAAAAATTACTTCCAGGGTGATTTTTCAAATATGAAACACTGCAGAAATGCCAGCTATCGTCTCTACTGTTAAAAAAAGTGCCTAGTTTAAACGGCACCGACAGGCAACGGTGTCCCACAGGGACTTCAGGCTGGCGAAGGGCCCTTTCTGGGGTGATGATACAGAATCTGAAGAGAAGAGGTTGCACACCTTGCCAAGAAAAACAGCATTCAAACTTTTCAGTGGATCTGCTCCTTCCTTGTGTTTTTTTTTTCTTACTGGGAAAAGTCAGAGGGAATTAATGTGCTGCACGGGGAGGTAAGCTGGGGTTGCAGCCTGGGATACTGCTGGGAAAGCACAGAAGACAGGAACCCTTAGGAAAACAGCTGCAAGATAAACCAGCTCTGCCTCATCCAGGACTCACACACCACATCTCAACCACCACACAGGACTGGATTACCTGAGTCAGGTGCCAGGGACAAGAAAAGCCATTAGTCACAACACAGGAAACTTCTTTATGAACTGAGTTCCAAGGGATCACGTTCTCTCACGCCAAATATCCCAACATTACACAGCAAGAGGTATTCAAGCTGTCCAAATCAAGGTGTTTTGGCCAGGCAGTGGTCCCAGCAGGCTCCTCTTGTGGTCTGCAAGGGCAGCTCAGCCCCCCCATGTCACCATTTGGTTCACCACAGTTAAGCTTCTGCCCTCTGCCTGCCACTAAAACCACCTCCCCTTCCCTTGGGGACCGCCTGAGGCTACACTGGCTAATTGGGAGTGAGTAATTGCCAGCATAATGCTCCAATAGCTCTCTAAAAGTAGTTTCACATCCATCTCTGGATTTATTAAATTTGAGCAAGCAGGGAAAGAACTGGCAGATAACAAGACTGTAAAATACAAGGTGGCATTGCTTTGGAGTACAGCAGCTCGAAAGGATGGGGGACCGTACACAGACTATGACTTATATCTTCACCTCCAGCCATTCAAGATTAGGATCAGCTCTCTGCTCACCAGATATAACTAGCTCAGAAACACTTTTGGTCTTCTGTGGTTTTTTTTTTTTTTTTTTTTTTTTTTTTTCTTTTTGTCCATAAAGAAAACATGAGGCTTCAATTCTTTTCCCCAACACCTCGACATATATTGCAAGATATCATAAAGCAGTTCTGAGTAAAATATGTGAGCAGGACAGCATGCGATATTCAATATCTCAAGTGATATTTCAGACCCTTCGGGAAGTACCTAATGTCACCTCTGGATCCATACACATTTATCTCCTGCACTCACCCTTAGGTCATTACGTGCGGCTGTGATTTCATAGCGATGAGAAAAAGACTAACTGCCTGGGAGACTACCTGGTGCCTGAAGGATCTTATTCCTGTGAAAAATTTGGAGAGAAAGCTTCTAAAATTATGACATGATCACCTGGGCCAATATCTTTGGCAGGAAGACCAGGCTGACTGGGTTCTCCTGACAAAAACAACAGGATTAGACACTGTCAAAGACGCTCAAAGCTTCCTCGAGGAGTCCGAGGTAAAGAAATGCCTCCAGGACGTATCTGTCCCATAGGTACCAGAGACCTCGCTCTCGTCGCACACAACTTGTGCGGGCACAGAGAGATTTTTCACAAGAATAAAGACAGATTCACACATGTTTGAAAATGACAGGTCACCACCGCGTTAGTCACAGTATTAAAAGGGGGGGTTATTTGCTTCAGATTGGCAGACATTAATTAGGCTCAGGGCTGGATTAACTGGCTTCCCGTTACACAAGCCAAGAATAAAGGACTGACTCGTTTTAATCAAACCCTTCCTGTTCACTTTGATTAGGCCTAATCAGAAGCAAGGCTGTTTACAGATAATGCCTAGTAGT
>VYZM01019568.1:1412-37715 GCA_013398915.1 Dromas ardeola | reverse complement strand
AAAAAAAAAAAAAAGGAGACACTCAAAATTCTCCAGGCTTGAGTTTCAGGCTGTCCGAACACTTAATGTAGACATGACAGCGCCACCCAGTTTCCACCCAGTTCACAGGTTGAAAATTATCTTTGCAATATGAGAACTAGAACCATTCATGCTGCAATGTGAATTATGCAGTCCTCTGTGTGACTGCGTAATTCCACTGGAATAGGAAGCTGGCCCATTGTAGCATATTTATATAAAAATACTACATTAGTATATTCATCAGAGGTAGTGTGCTTATATATATATGCCACTTATCTCTGTCACTCTGACTTACAAAGTTACACCTTTAGTGTGGGGAAAAATACCCTGGTGCAAGACTTCCACAAATAGGCAGAGTGACGATAAAATGTTCTCATCTCGTCATAGTTTTGGTTTATAAAAAAGGAAAAGAAGAAAAGCCCAACAATACAAATATACTGAAGTAATGATAAATGTCACGATAATTGTCTATAAAGATCCTCTGTCCTGATATATCATTTGACATACAGACTCTGAATGTAATTGCATGTGTTTCAGAAATGCAATTATTCAAGAGAATTTGGGGGTTTATTTAAAATACTTTACTCATTTATGCCAAATTGCAGTAGCAAATGTTTTGATAAATTCAAATCTTGTTATTAGTAGTGCCACACCGCCTTTAAGAAACTGCAGAGTAACTTCAGAAGAGATTCCCACTGCTGCAGGTTACTGCACGCAGCACAGTATGTGGCTGAGCCGCATTTGTTCTGTCCCTTAAATACGTACGACATCCGCAGGTATAGATTTTGCATCAAGATGTTTGCCTTGGCTCAGACACTGTAAGAGAATTTCACATTATCCAGATTCAGGAGTATAAATTATTCTCTTAGAATTAAATGGCCATGTACTCTCTGGCACTAATTCTTCAAGGGTCACACCTTGACTAGGAGATAAATATTTTGCAGCAATACAAGGCATAACGGTGGGACCCTACAGGTAGCAAAGTAAATTACTCTGTTTTCCTGAAATTTCTGAAGCACACCCCTCCTCTCCCTGTCCCCCTTGCTGCAGTGGCAGTGGAAGCGTTTGGCAGTCAGTCTTCTTCGGCAGGGATGTTTTGTCGTTTTTCAGGGCTGCTGATGAGGTGATATGTTTTCTGTCAGGGGAAATTAAGAGGCATATTCCCCAGCCTGACAGGAAGAGAAAGCTCGAATGATTTCCTGAGAAGCTTCTGCATGTAGCGTGCAAGATTTCTAATTTTTCTTTTGGCTGCAGAAGCATTTCCCTACTATAGGTAATTATAGCACCGCTGTAATGCAAATTCCATTATATACATAGGTATGCCTATACATACCATGGGCAAGGCTGGGACTACCATTAGACCCAAAATGCAAAGGCAGATAATATTTTAAAATAGGACGGAGACACCTCAAGGCTGCATATCAGCGCTCCTAATGTCTTTTAGACATTAAACTTTTTACAGTTAATGATGTTTATCCTATCTGGCAATCGTTGCTAGGCAGTAGCAGTCTTAGGGAGAGGCAAACAGTCATTTGCAATTTACTCCCTAATTTCTTTAAAATAAATAAAGGCTGTATTTTATTTCTGGGTCTTGTATTACTGGGGGCATGTTATTTGTCTGTGTCTCAGCAACCTTATCTGTAAGAAACGATACTTACCTACCATGATACAGTATTTGTAAGATTAGTATGATCAAGTTTAGACAGTTCTAGGTCCTCCAGGGGAAGGTGCTTCATACCTAGCAGGTATTTTTCCAGTAAATTTTAAACAGCTTAATGGATTCTTATCCTTTTCTTGCATTTCAGCCAAGAGACTGTTTTTAACAAGGTTATCGGCAGGTGTTAAATGCTGGTAAGAGTAGATGGCAGAACAGTAAAGTGATCCTTTTTTTAGTCGCCTATTTTATCTAATATACAACTCTTTGACCTTAAGATTCACCTACTTCTGGAAAAAGGATATACCTAACAACATCTATATGAAAGCATACTCTTTTGAAGTGAAACCATACATCTTCATCACCTTCAACCACTGAGCCCCAGGAAGAGATGCAAATTCAGATAGTGGCTTTTTGGAAGCCAAGGGAGTGCAAATGAAGGTTCCAACACCATGAAAGGCTCTGCCTGGGACGGGGTGCACGCTCATTTCAGCACCTTTAGAAAACGAAGCCATCAGCATTTGAAAGGTGTCCTTTAATTTTTATTATATTCAGTTGGAGACTCTTCACTGACATTAATTGAAGTTTGCTCGGTACCCACTGGATTTAATTCAGTTCAGGGGTTTTATGGTACAGTGGAACATAACACGTTAATAAAAAGTCTTGTACAGTACTTTGCAGATGATATTTCAATATATAATGGACCAAAGTAAAATACCACATAATACAGTCATGTAGGCTTGTCACTTCTGAAGCATGAAATTGTTCGAAGTGTTATGCTCCCTAAACATTAAAAAAAGTGCCATTTTCCGACATCAAGCAAAAATCTACAGGACTGAAACATCTCGTTATTTCTGGCGGGTAAAATCTATGTTTTAGTGCCTACAATATGGTAAAAGTTTTTTTTAAGAAGAAAAACAGGGCAGACATTGATGGAGGCTGAGTCATCTTTAATCTTTCATCCCAAATTCTCTTTGTACTTCAATGTTTTGATATATTTAAATGGGGGGTAAAAAGGGGAAAAAAGAAAATTAAGAAAATGCTAACTATTAAATTAAAAAGTCAGTCTTCTTTAACTCTCATGTTACTTTTACAACTCTAAATTTTCTCATTTTTCAAAGGGCATGTCTGACTTTTGATCCTTTGTACCAGAAATCTCTGTCACAGCTGAGAAAAATCAAAGAGAAGAATGTGGCACGGTTTTGCAGCCGGTGTGTCTGCACCCGACTTAATTTTGCAGTGAGCAATGAAAGAAAAAAAAAAAACAACAAAAAACTGTCCTACTTTTAGTTTTTGAAGTTTAAACAAAGTAACTTAAGCCTCAACTTCTCAAGATGTACTAAGACTCCCAGACTCTAAAGAAATTGGACAAAAGCTGTATTCTTAACTAGGAACTTACACTAAATACTTAGGGATTTCATAACAAGGTAAAAAAAAGCTTAACTTCTATATTTTTACTAGTATTTTGCCTGAAATAAACCACCTATTCTACACAATTTCATAAGAGAGCCTTGGGCAAAGGGAAAAAGTTAAGACTTAATGAACAGATCAAGGCTACTTTATAAATTCTGCCAAAAAAAATCAGATAGAGATCAAAGATAAATAATTTGATTATATACACTAAAAAAGAAACCAACAAAATAACTTAAAAAACCACCTAAGTCGTATTTTCAGGTGATATACCTCAAACTAATTAAAGTTCAAATGATGTTTTCCCAACTATGAGTGAATAAAACTCTAAACTTCAGCTCCTTTAAAAAAAAATAATAATGTAGTCCTCCATCATGTAAACCCCACGGTGCCTCCCCAATATGTATGCTATAGGTAAGCAATGCCCTCAGAAGACAGGAAGATTAAAGACAATATTTCCCATTATCAACTAATCGATGAGAGGGAATATCCAGGGGATTATTTTCTGGATATTCAATTTGTCACCTACTTTTCCTCTTCCATTTCTAATATTCTCCCCTTACTCTAATATTCTCCCCTTACTTCTTTTTCCATTTCTTCCAACATGTTCTCCCCCACTTCCCAGCTTCTCTCTATTTTATTGCTGTGCTTCCTCCTGCCCCATGACCTACCTAATTCTTTTTCTTACTCCACTGTCCATTTGCCACATCAAATGTCCTGCTCCCACATCATTCCCCCTACTATCTCCCAGAAGGGGAGAAGGATTTGATATTCTCAGAGGTGGGATAGCCGAGCAACTAAGGATCAGACAAAGCTCTGTGGTGGACTCATGTTAACCTTCTAATGTAGTAAACTCCTTGGAGAAGACCGAACAGCTTTTAAACAGCAACAAAAGCCACAACTATTACAAACAAGGATAATCAACCTCCCCAACCAAAGAAAACTCAAGTGACTAGGAAACAGAACTGGAAAAAGGTTATACGCAACCTTTCTCCTACGCACAGGGCCCCTGCAGAGAAGCCCCCGCAGAAGGTCCCTGATACCAGCCTAACACAATCAGTCCTCCACTGGCCTTGAGGGAAGCAGACTCTGCTCCAGCCCCTCTGCTCCCCAGGTCTTTGCAGTGTTTCTGAGACCCGAGGAGCTGCTCCAGGCTCATCCCTGCTGTTTCTCAGCTCCTTCACCAGAGCTGCAGGCTTCCAGCAGTCTGTTGTTGTCTCTCCATTGCTGCTACAGGCAGCAGTGCCTAGATCTCAACGCGCACAAAGCACAAAGGGCGCATCTCCCTCCTTCCTTGAGGAATTCTACTCTGAAAAATCCTAAATAAATTGGTCAGCAATACCTCCCTTCTGACAAATACAAGAGAGACCATAATCACAGAGTGAGGTACTGGAGTTTTGGTTTTGGGGTTTTTTGGGTACAGAGTTCTTGGTTTTAGGCTATGACTAACCCCCACAGATCATCTTCTCTGGATTCACCAATACACAAGCATCTTCTCAGGATGCACAAGTTCTCACATCTCTGTTGTCTCTAATTCTGGGTAACTCTCTTCGAACTTTTAAGATCTTCCTGGCGTGTTTGCCAGTTACCTTCCTCAGGCATAACTGTTTCTCCAAAGAACATTTCAACTTCATCTGTCACTGAAGAGGGATAAAAGCACAAAAAAGAAATTCACTTCCTGTGAACCCCCCCGAATCCTCCCTCCGATGATGCAAAATTACCAAGTAGGATTGGACACCAAAGATTTCGCTTTCACATTTCACTAGCTGTGCTCCACTGTCTTTGAATCACGCTGCCCACCTGCCTAACAATCATCTGCAATTATCAAAAAGGTTTGAGAGTTCTCATATCCAAGTTTCTCCTTTAAACAAGCAGGCTGACCTCGACTCAATAGGCATTTTTGGAGCTGTGGTGAGATGTGGAGGCCACTGTTTATTGCATTATTTTAATTCCATTTAGTCTGCCTCCTGCTATTGAGAAAAATCAAATTAACTGCAGCCAAAGAAGTTACCTTGCATTACAGAGGTGTTTTTCTTTTCCTTAAAGCAATTTCTAGACTAGGCAGAATAATAACATACTAAAATAAAGCCATAAACGATGGTCAATATAGTATTTGACAAATTACTTGATTGCTTTGTTCATTATAAGCAGTACGATAGCGCTTAAATACAGAATAACAATAAAAACGAGCGCTAGGATGTATCAAAGTTCATGCAAACCTTCCACAGTTCTGTAAAATTACGCTGCTTTGGGATTTTAATCTCTCCTATGAAAAAAAGAAATATAGCCAGGACATCTTTCTAAATATAAGCCACTACTTGCATAGCTCAGAATTATCAACCAAGGAAAGAGGGACAAAAATTGGCCCAAATGGTGAAGAAAATACATTAAGTTCTCTATGCAGGCTATAGAAAGGCAGAATAAGATGGTGCAGAAACAGCATACACCAACCCAAAGGATATAATTATTTTACATGTAAACCAGTCAAAACCAAATAAAAACATAATTAAATATGATTTCTAGATGTATTTGGAAAATAGGCATGAAAAAATTGTAACATATCATGTCCTTGCAACCTTGATTTCGCTCCCTTGTTCATCTATCCCTTGCCCCAAGATAGTAAAATACCGGTAGCACATGGCAGATCATGGTCTAAGACAAGAGTACGTGCTGACCTAGACAGTCTGTAGACAAGTTTAACACATACGCTCCACACTTTTAGCTCATGATTTTGCAAACTAAACTTTTTCTTTTTTTTTTCATGTAGTCTCAGGTCATGGTGCTTGGTTATTTCTTTAAAGAAATGGCAACAACTGCTGGGTTTGCAAGGTCACGTCTTCAAAGCTCAACTCATTAATTAATCTTCATCACTGCACGGCTCAAACCCCACTTCTCAAAAAGAAGGTTAAAAAAGGAATTTTCTGCTGCTCTCTGCGGGGTTTATTTCCCTTTCAAAAAGGATTTGGGATTTGATTCATTATCTTCCTGCTGGGATTTCTAGAAAGGCTAAGGAAGTGTCCCTGCAGTAGTACAAGGTGGGCCATGCAGCAGACACCACCTTCACTGTGGCTGCGGACAGCCTTGCCCCACTCCCCACCACGTTCCTGCCGATGCCACATTGGCTATCAGGCCACTTCGATCGCACGCCGAGAAGTCACAATACCATTTGACTTAAGCAACAGAAACAGTTTCAGAGAGGAGAATTCACCAGAGCAGTTTTAACAGCTCTTCCAAAAAAAAAAAGACTGGCTTGTTGCATACGAGCTCATCTCGGTGACATCTGGCAGCATTTATGAAACATCCCTGTCTCATGTGGCCAACTGATGCCATAAATTTCAGTCCCCCTTGCCTTGGAGAAATGCTAATAATGAAAACTCATCGAAGAGCAGCAATAATTTCTACTGCTGACTAGATGGATGCCTTTCTGACTACTCAAAATTAATGGCAGATCTCAGGGTCTTAAAGAACAGCTGTCACAGAGAAATACACCTGCAAACAAAGACGCAGGGTGCCTCTGAGTTTGATTTCTCAGAGATAGGAAGTGGCAACTCTCACAACAAACTGGCCCGATTACAAGAAGTTAGCTGGCCTTCTGCGTCATTTAAAATGATAAAACCAGAGAAAACACAGTGCAAGTACACAAATGGGAAGCTTAAAAGGAACTCCTTAGTGCCCCCTCCAACAGCAAGTGACTGATAGTCACATAGGTGAAACGTAACTTTTCACTTCTGTCTACTCTTACAGACACTATAGAACTAGCTGCGTTATCACAGGATGAAGAAATAGCTGCAAGCCTCATAAAAATTTGGCATTTTCGTCCCACTACCACTGTTGTCACCAGGTAAAGCTTAAAATGAAGATAAGTAATTACATGTAATAAACAAAAGATACATTTTCAGGAGCTTGCTTGGCAAAGGATTTTGAATCTGGAGGATAGAAAAAGCAACTATAGGGACCAGAAAGATCACCGTTACTACCAGTTTCACAAGCAATACCTTATTTAGTACTGCTCTTGAGAATAGATGTTTGTTTCCAAGCATAATAAAATTTCTTGGTCAAGCACTTGAAGATAAATGCTTAGAAAGCAAGACCCGTGTATACCACATATACACGGAAAACTCAAAGACACACTCAATTAAAATGCCATGGTACCGAAGTCAACATCGTTATTGAGGGCAAGGGAGAAAACAGGGATGTGTTTAACTACTGCAAGTATTTAAGTTTGGATTACGTGTCAGTAATTTCACAATTACTGTCTGTCAGATGCTCTCTAGAAGGCTATAATATTTCTGTCCCCAACAAGCACTGCATCACTGAGTCTGGGTACGAGTGATGCAGCTCCACCTGCCCAAGTTGTAGTAACCAGGGAAAGCTAAAGGACCCCAGGATTTTTTTATTTTTTTTTTTACAGTGTCCTTATAATGAGTTATAGCACATAAGAGTTTTCAGGTACAATCAGAATGGAAATTATGCTACTCTACATATGTAAATAAAACCCTGCAATACAGTAGTTTGCAATTACTTTAACAATACTAGTACTATTCAAAAATTGAACTGAACTTAAAAGTATTCTTATTTTATTCCCTGATTTAAAAATAAAAATTTGAGTCCAGTGAGCAATTTAAAATACTGCTGAAGCTTTGCTGTATTTTTTTCCAAAACAGACACAGCAATACTAGGACATGCAGTATACAGATGCAGTTTGAAAGAAATTCAAAGTATTTCATAGAAAATACAGCGTGTACACTCAAACAGCCTCAGAGTGCCTGCATTGCCGACAGCACTGCACAACGCAAACCATAAAAGTATCATTAATACCCAGCAGTACCTACAACTAAGTATGAGAGAAAAGAATAGATTCAATACAGAAAAAAATGGCCAAAGAGAACCATAGCTTTGATTCTTTTTATCATTCACAGCATCATAACCATTTATAAATAATCATGAATTAATTGAATGTTTTAACACTGGCTCCCAAAGTTTGGCGCCCATGCAAAGCGTGTGTTTTCATCTTGCACTCACATCACCAACATCACCATAAGGAATTTTGTTTTTCAGACGTGGCCAGACAGCTTCCCCTCCGCACTGTTATTTCTGGCTTTGGTTCTGAAATAACACCCTACAATAAACCGGACAACATCCTCCACTTTCAGTCTTCTCCTCTTGACATTTTCAATTCTATACCTGCAGCTCAATATTTCTCCTCAGAGCCCCTGCTTCTTTATGTTTATTTTCATATTAAACCGCAAGAGATTGTATTTTATTGATTTTTGTCATGCAGGGATGTCTAATAAATTTTACTGCTTGGGCTTTCTTGCTTTGGGCTCTGTAGTGGGACAGACAATTCTCTCTTGTAAGATGGAGCTTTCTGTATGTTCTGTGTTGCAGACACAGATGGTAAAAGATCCTTCCAGATTTATTTTTTTAAATGTATTTACATTACAGCAGTCAAGAAAATATCCTGAGAGCCTTACAGGAAGATCTCATTGTGAATACAAAACCGAAGGCTTTTAGAAACTCATTTAGAAACTATACTATCAGTTGCACAGGTCTGAGAAATTTGTTTTCTTCCTATTTTCTAAACTCAACCCATTATTAATTAAGAAACACAATATTATTTTCACTATATCGAGTCTGAAAGCTCATTAGCAGTAATGTGATAAACTAATATTTATGAAAGACCCCTAAATAAAAGAAGTTTCTTGTAGAATGTAACAACGCTAGCCATAAGGTTGGTTTTAGTGTTTTTTTTTTGTTTGCTGAGTTTTTTAAAGCAAATTCATCATTTAACTGACCTAACATATTAAAAAGGGTGATATTTACAACAGAACACTGCAGTTCCAATTAGTGGCTCTCAGTGTTTCACTAGTAATTGTCCTCTCTCAGATAGACCCTGGACCTGACTTGTCACCTCACCCTGCCGGCCAATCCCTGACTGTCAACCAGAGCGGCCACTGTCACCGTCCTGGCCCTGCTCAGGTACTGCTGGACCGTGCCCTGGCCACCGAGGTCCCTGCTGTGACCTGTGCTGCAGCCACCCTCAGCTCCCAGCTTGTCTCCCGGTGTGGGATAGCCCTGATCTTCCTGCTCCCTGGCAGCTGTGTAGGATCCTCCAGTGAGAAGGACAGGGAAGGAGACTCACCTCGGGTGCTCTGAAATGCCACCTGGAGGCACTGATCTCTCTATAGTGAGCACAAATGGAGCCCACAGAGACAAAGAACCGTGCTTCAATTTAACCTTTACACCCCAAAAACGTGAACGACAAGGTCAACACCTCAGCATAAAATACGTATCATCTTTGAGTCTTCAAGAGCAGCGAGATAAGCTATAAACCAACTGTTATCAAATACAGAGGGGGAGAACTGTTTTTTAGAAGCTTTTCTTTCTTGCAGACTACATCAGTCTTAGCTGAATGGGGTCTCCATCAGTTAACAGCCGCCTGTATCTCAATTCTGTTTTGATAATAAGTCCCTCAATACAGCAATGCCAAAATAAACAGCTAAATATTCTTACTGTACTGCAAGATCTGCAACCTGTATTTCCTTGTCCATTCTCCCAGTGGTTCCAAAGAGAGGACAACCCTGTAATATCCTGCTCAAATCCTGCCATGTGAGGGCTCAGGAGAAGCTTGGTATAATCCTCCAGATTAGTCAGTGAATAAAGTTTATCACAACAGCTTCACATCTGCAGTTGTGTCAATAATACTGTCTAAATGAAAAAATGCAACAGGCAGCACAGTTGGAACCAGACAGTTTTTGCTACTATCTATGCTATTTGTTCAAAATTAACCTGGGTATTTTCACAAAAACTAGAGTTACAACTGGGTCATCATATCCTAAATCAACTGAAACCAAAGGATTCAACTTGAGAAGTCTAATAATCTAGCAGCATATCCTTGACCAATACAATGAGAACAAGTTGTTCTTCACAAAACCCTTACAAAACGGCAAGGCTGTCAATAACAGCTAATGATTAATGGAGAACAAGTCTTAAAGGCCTCCAAAGCAAGGCAATCATTAAAAAAAAAGGAAGAAACAGCATAAACTCCAATCCTCCCCTCTGCCTCTCACAAAGCAGGAAGAAAACAGAGTCACAAAGCTGCAGCCTAAGGTGTTCCCCAAGCTTACAGTCAGGAGCAGCTACGGAACAGCTGGATCTCAGCGAGCAATAGAATTGCCCAGGTTGGAAGGGACCCTTCAGATCATCCAGTCCAACCATCAACCTAACTCTGACAAAACCCATCACTAAGCCATATCTCTAAGCGCTATGTCTACTCATCTCTTAAATACCTCCGGGGATGGTGCCTCAGCCACTTCCCTGGGCAGCCTGTTCCAATGCTTAATAACCCTTTCAGTGTAAAAATTTTTCCTAATATAACTTCAAGTTACATTGTCCAGGAAAGGTTCTTCTCAGAGGCATTCCTCTCTCACAGACAGCTGTTCGCCACCTAAAACTATTTTACTGATAAAACAACATGAATATTTTGATAACATGCAAATTCACTACATAATTGAGCAGAGCCTTGAAAATCCAATTATCAAATAATCAAAGGAATTACTCTGTCAAATGGTTCACGAATTATGAGATGAAGGACTTGGCCCTCTCAAGATGCTTCTCTTTTTAATTTCTACATTAGTAACGTATAAGACTATTGCACAGCACAATCAATGAAACCTGGCATTTGATGTCTGCCTGCAGGTTAGTCTTGTCTCGTGCTGAATTTATCAGACCTGTAAAGCTAATGGTATTTTCCCACAGAACCGTTTGGAAACTCACAGGTTTTGTTAGCTGCTCAGGACATACCAAAAAAAAAAATAAAATAAATAGGTCTCATCATCAACCAAAACACAGGACGGAGGAAGGGGAAGGAGGAGAGATAAAGAGAAACTGTATTTCTGCAGAATTGCCTGTACCAAGCCAAGAAAACTTTGCTGCACAAATCTAGCACCCAAAACTACAATAATCACAAATTAATCCCAAAGCCGGGCTTTCACGAGGCTCTTACACATTCAGATTCAGTTTTACGACAAGAAATTCACACACTGAATTCATTTTCCCACTAGAAATAGACTGGGAATTGCTTATTATGCTGGAAGCAAATATGCCAAGGGGTTTGCTGTGCCTCAGACGCTCCAGTCCTGGTTAGCAACTATGAAGTCAGAGAGACCACATGGAATAAATAAATACACTTCTCCTTAATCAAACTTGCACTGAACTACACGATACGGTTAGCAGCGATGTTTTTCACACTTTACTTATGGGAACAAATTCTCCTGTTCATTTGTAGACTGATGTACTGAGCAAAGTCCTAAAATTTCTTTAAAATTATCAGCAAGCCAAAAGTCTCGTGCTGCAGAAAGGCCAGATGAAGCATTTAAAGATCTACCTCTTAAATCACTTCTGTAGCTAGTGGCAAACTACAGCTGATATGGAAATACTACGTCTATAAACCTGCAGGCTTTCAGAACGCTCTGAACATAATATAATTAGGAATGGGAGCTGGAAACGCGCATGTGACAAAATATTCTTCCTGTGTATGTGCTTCCCGGCTGTTGTAAGTGACAAGAATATGAATGTTAAAATTATCTATACTGTAATTACTGTAATTTGTACTGAATAAAGGTGAAGGCTATAATCACATGCATGTATAACAGTACTAAGGTTTACACACAGATATGTATTCTAAAAATTACTACTTTATTTTTCTTTCAATATTTATGAAGAGATATTACCAAGGCTAGGAATGTTCCAGTCTAGAAAGTAAAAATTAAGGTCTGCCATTAGTTTAGGATATATATTTCAAAAACTATTTTCTAAATGCTTTTCTATATACTTAAGATTCTGCCAGCCAGAGATGATATTTTAATACACATCGTGGCATTTGCTATTTATAAGCACATCAACGTTGCAAACAATTTTCACTCTAATCTGTGCCCAAAAATACTGTTTCCATCCAAAAAAAGCTTTTAGACTGTTTATGCATTCTTAGTGTTTGTCCTAAGGTTGTCATGTGAAATTTGTTACTCCTCTTTCTAAATATCAATCTCAACAATCATTGAACTTGTGAACGGATTGGGACTTCAGTCACCGCAGCATCAAGGCTTTGGCAGAGGCATTACAGGTTTCAGAACAAACTCATTTTAAATATCATCTTAGAAGTTTTTAGTTACAGTTAATTGCAGCTATAGCGCTTTACACTACTTACAATTGAACACTAGAAGCATCCAAATGTCCAGAGTTTTGCATTCAATGTGAGCATACCACCTAAATCTTATATATTAATTAAATATACAGTTACTGATGCCAGCAAATGAGAAAATCCAATGGTAAAACCAGCAGAGCTTCAGGCCAGCCAGCTCTCATGCAACAAGCTTTTGAGTTCTGCTGCCAAAGCAGCTCCTAAGCCCCAGGAGCTCACTGGTTACGTGGCAACTGGCTCGCCAGCCCTGCAAGCCACGTACCTCAAAGTTATTGCTTCCTCATCCTTTTTCCCTTTCAAAATAATCCCGGGAGATTAACAAAAATTTTACATTTAATGAAACGCTACAGCTGTACAGTTACAAAGCAGAATCGGAGCAGCCAGACAGCCAAGATCCCAGCCGAAATGCTGCCTTAAGCGCTCTGCACAAGGCTGTGCTGCCTTACGCTCTGGTCCCGGTTCAATTGCTCTGCTTGCATTCTTCCTTAGGAAGGAGAACTTTGCATCTCTGATAAGACTTTTAAAAATGATTTAATAATTACATAAATACATAGAAATTGCCTAATTATCTTTGAGGCTATCAGGGAGGAAGTATAAAAATCCCCAAACCCCCATACGCCCTGTCTTGAAAGTTAGTAAAAAAATTGCATTTCTCTGTCAGTGATTCTGGAATCTCTTCCAGAATCCCATGGATGCTCTCCTAAAATTAATGGCTTCACCTCAAACTCATCCCCTCACTATTATCTGTGCCAGCACTTTGTGTTGAAGATTTCTTCCACTTATTACTTATCAAGATCACCAGATGTATGGGCCACCTGAAAAGAAAATGGAGATCCTTCCCTGGCAAGTCACCCAAGAGAGGAGTACGGAAGCAAAAGGAAAGCACAAAAGGGCTACAAAGATGACCTCCCTTATGAAGAAAGGCTGAGGGACTTTGGTCTTTGCAGTCTGGAAAAAAGAAGACTGAGAGGGGATCTTATCAATGCTTATAAATACTTAAAGGGTGGGGGTCAGGAGGATGGGGCCAGGCTCTTTTCAGTGGTGCCCAGTGACAGCACAAGAGGTAACGGGCACAAACTTGAGCATTGGAAGTTTCACCTAACCATGAGGAGGAACTTCTTTACTTTGAGGGTGGCAGAGCACTGGAACAGGCTGCCCAGAGAGGTGGTGGAGTCTCCGTCTCTGGAGACATTCAAAACCTGCTCTAGGTGACCCTGCTCTGGCAGGGGGTTGGACTAGATGATCTCCAGAGGTCCCTTCCAACCCCTACCGTTCTGTGATCCTGTGACAGTGAGATCAGTCAGTGGTGGCTACGTGAACAGTTCATGCCTCTTCATTCATCATTACAGAGCTGAATTACTCCTAAACAATATATGGGACTAAAGAAGAGCGTAAAAAGAACTTAAGAAAGGATTACAAAACTACTGTCTGTTCTATTTTGATAGCAAACACATACCTAATACGTTGGGTGGCAGTATGGATGGATGAATCAGAAACCGGCTTCACTGAGATGCAAAATATTTCTTGTCTCTATTCTTTGAGATGCAAAATACTTCCAGCAAAAAATGGACAGACTACTTTTGAGTTTTGAAAAAGTCGGAAATATATTAAAATATTTTTAAAATAAGCTTGCAACAAATGTTTTGAATTCAACATATTTTCAAAAACATTCACATACTACTTCTGAAAAGCGTGAGAAGTATTTTCTGCTCATTGAATTTCATGCAATTCATAGAAGTATGCAAAGCAAAGAGCAGTCTGTTAACTCCTCCAGTTGACGAGTGCCTCGAGTTCACTCAAACAGAATGATACTCTGTCAAACAAAGAGATTTCTGATAAACAGAGGATATTATCTTTGGAAATAAAAAGGAATATAGCTCTCATTGACACTACTGATGAGAGCCTTTCCTCCAGAGCACTACACTAAAAAAAAAAAAAAGAAGAAACCAGACAGGATTTTTCCCTAATGGTTATAAAATACAATCTTTATTGTCCAATACTTAATGTACCTGAAAAACCCTGTCATCCAAGCAACAGTCTCTACTCCTAACCTCCGAGATTCATGATATTGATGTGTTACTGCAATATATCGTGCACACTCACTTTCCTGGTGGGAATAGCAGATGGGGGTAGAGGCAGGTCACAAGGCTTGAAGGCTTAACTTCACGTAGACGTTCCTGCTGTTTCAGATATGGATATTATGCATCCATTCAGTCATGTGAGACTATAAAAACCAGACCAACGGAAGGGGAAGCTGGCTCAATTACAACCTGAAAATCTTTAAAAATTATAAATGCTCCTTTTGTGGTTTAGACTGCTTAATATCTTCATCAATAACATGGACAGGGGGATCAAGTGCACCCTCAGCAAGTTCACAAACAGCACCAAGCTAAGCGGTGCGGTCAACACACCTGAGGGGTGGGCGCCATCCAGAGGGACCTGGACAGGCTCTGGAGCCCTCAGCACAGAAAAGGCCTGTTGGAGCGGGTCCAGAGGAGGGCCATGAAGATGATCAGAGGGCTGGAGCACCTCTCCTGTGAGGACAGGCTGAGAGAGTTGGGGTTGTTCAGCCTGGAGAAGGCTCTGGGAAGACATTATTATGGCCTTTCAGTACTTAAAGGGGGCCTAAAGGAAAGATGGGGACAGAACTTTTAGCAGGGCCTGTTGCAATAGGCCAAGGGGCAATGGCTTTAAACTAAAAGAGGGTAGATTTACACTAAATGTAAGGAAGAAATTTTTTACAAGGAGGGTGGTGAAACACTGGCCCAGGTTGCCCAGAGAGGCGGTAGATGCCCCATCCCTAGAAACATTCAGGGTCAGGTTGGTCCGGGCTCTGGGCAACCTGATCTAGTTGAAGATGTCCCTGCTTATTGCAGGGGGCTGGACTAGATGACCTTTAAAGGTCCCTTCCAACCCGAACTATTCTATGATTCTATGAGACTGTGAAAGATACAAAAATGTATTTATATATAGACCTCCATGCATCAAATACAAATACACAAATTATTGCTTATTCTGTTGGATAAGCTAGAAGTCAATACCTTCGGCACTCCTGCAGAAATCTTGCCTACAGACATATGTCCGTATCTCCACGAATGAATCTATAAATGCAAGCATACCATTTAGCTTCTCTTTGGCAGCCGTCCATGGATTTAACTAATATTTTAAGTCAAGAATCACTATTAGTAATAACAATGCTGCAATAGTAGGTGCTTCCCTTAACGCCACGCAAATAGTTTTATGCACACATAACGAGGTTTCACGAAGATTATGGAATCAAGAAGATTCCATAAGCAGAGCCTACAGTGAAACCCCCACAAAACCCAACTTAGACACCTGGATGCAAGTAGGAATTAAGGACTCGTACAATAAGGACGGACTTCAGAAACCCTGGATGTGGGTAGGTAAAAACAAATAGACAATTGTTCCTCTGCTCTCCTTTGAAAGAGAGAAGAGATAAGAAAGCGTGAAGAAGGGAGCACTGGCCACCACAACAGTGCATCACTCAACCTTGCTGAACAGAGATGGGAGAGTGTGTTTTCCCTCACAGCAAGACACTGATCAGGAAGGGAAGGTTTTCTGCAGAAACCAGCACTCTGGTAGTATTTCAAAACCATGAACTGATAAGAAAAGATAAAGAGGAAGGAAAAAAAGGAGAATCTTACTCTGAAAGTTCTCACTTCTCTATTAAAGACCTCATTTGCTCCTGTTTCTGACTAACAACAAAATAAAGTACCCTCATTACAGAGACTACTGCAACTGAAAGCCAATTATGGTCTTAATTAGAATTCCAAAAATAAGAGAGTCATTAATAATGTAGCAGTGTAAGAAAGCGGAAGCTGGGCAAATGACAATCATGCAGACCTACAAAAACCAGGCCCTGTTAAATGCTTGGTGCTTATCTGCCACTGGCACGATCTCACCCTGCTGCAGCTTCTTCAGTCTTTCAAAATTTGCATGTGACATACTTCAATTAGATATGCAGTTGTCAGCAGCCACTTAATTACATTAGAAGAAATGTGCAGGTGTATAAAATATATGGCACATTGTAAGACGGGAAGACATTAGATAGTTTCTGCTTCTGAAAGAGATACTTTTTTTTTTTTTTTTTTAAACCTTCCTAATAAATCAGTTTGCCAATACATTCCTTTGGGAATTCAGTGGCAGCAACACGAAATGCAAGATCAGCAAATTATTAAAATACTGATGTAGTAACTCAGAGCTCAGCAACTAATGAGCTGTAAAGTTCACTTCTAAAAGCAGGACACTCATACATTAAACACGTCCACAGTATTTTCGCTGTTCATTATAAATATTAATTTAGAGTTGGAAGGTGAACTATGCAAGATAAAATTCAACTCTGATGGATTCTGATAACATCGCTTTTAAGGATCAACTTTCTTTGGAATAATATACATTAACTAAGTATGCAACTTTGCCAAGTTTGGTATTAAAATGCATTTTAGCATCATGGTGAATCTCAAATTAGGTCAATGACAGATGAGCAGACGCAGACAGATGATTTTCAATTTACCAAACAAACTGAACTCCTACTCACGTTGCAAAACTAATCCAAAATTACCATAAATTAAGGCTATTTTAAATAAAGGTAAAAATATGGGAAGCTATCAATCATTCACATGTAACATTGATAATGAAATTCCTTCAAAGAAAACAAACACCAAATCTTCAAGACAGCATAGGATATTATGTGTTTCATCCATCACAATGTGCTCTTCCCCTCTGATAAACAAGGACACAGTAGTTTGTAGAAATGCTGATAAGTAGAAGAAAGCAACTGCATACTAGCTAGGTTTCTTCTGCCCACAAACTTGCCGTTTCCTTGCGGTGCCCTAATTCCCAAAGCAGGAGTGGACAGAACGCAACAGCCTGTACTATGTAAAATAGAGAAGATGACATCAGTGCTGCAAGGGTTTCCACAACAGGTACTTAAGTGACAGTACCTATCTAAAAGCAGTAGATGACATGACCAAATTCTTACCTCGCTTCTCCTGAACTTTAGTGTGCTTTGTCCTTGGCAAAGATACGCATACTTGAACCTCACTGGTAATTTATTGAAGGTTGTTGTAAAGTGGAGACTTGATAAAGGCTGGAAGAAGATACTACTAAAGCTATAGATCTATTGTTTCAGAAAATAACATGACTAAACATTTCTATCAAGTATATTAGAAACTAAAATATGTTACTATGGTTCTCCAAAGAGTATCATATTTTAGGGCAAGTTATATTGGCAAACTTGTAAGACTTGGTATTTGCCCCGACTTACAAAAATTGTTTAGAAGGGAACAGATAACTTAATAAAACATACTGTAGTACATTTCCTTTGTGGAAATAATAAAATTTAATCTTCTGCATAGTTAAACCAATAACTCCGCTAATGTACTAGATATGAATCTCAATAAGTTTACCTAAGACACAGACATATGGCAACACAGAAGTGTCAATAAGAAACAAACTGGCACGATAAACTAGAGAATGTGTTAACCTTGCAAGCACGACCACCAACAGCAGGAAGAAGCTAAAAAACAAAGCAGCAAAAGAAAATTGCCTACATAAGATACCTATAAAGTGAGTGGCGTAGAGAATGGAAAATATAGACAAAATCCTCCGGAAAAAGATTAATCAAGACTATTAATTACAACAAAAATAACTTCAGCTGGGAAGACTCCAAGACGAAGAAAACTATGCACCTTTAGCTCTAGGCTGGGATTTTTCCCTCAGTTGTACGTTCTTGGATGCTGGACTTTATTTTGACCTATTAATACCACTCCTGCTTTCCCATGGTTCTTCAAAACAAACAAAAACGAAGAATACCCCGACTCCCTCCTGTAACACTGAAAAAGCCTGAATTTGTACTGTGAATCACAAATGTTTGATTCAAAAAGGTGACATGCAGCACACAGGACATTGTAATAGTGGCTTTAAGACCATCAGATTCCTCCGAATCTGATTACTACATACAAGAAAGAAGTTGATCTCCCTCTGACATAACTGTAAAAGCCAAATTCAATTACTCCTCGATTTATTGTCAGGACCGATAACAGAGTCTGAAAAAGACTACTCAAACACATTTTCCTAAATGGGGAAGATCAGTCCGCAGAGGTATTCAGGTGGCCCTTTTCTAGTTCAACTGGATGACTGCCTAGCTGTTTTTTCAAGAGTTAGATGCAATTAGGATATTACCGTTGACAGACTATAACTCTTGCATTCCAGAGGAAATGGCAACTCATTCGAATCTAAAATATGATACTGATGTTCATTCACAGGTAATATTTTTAAAAGCATTTGTGGAAAGAGAACATTTCAATTTTCTATTCAAAACTCATTTTTACCTTTAAAATTTTTCTGATAATCAGAATAGATGACCTAATTTTCTTTTTCTTTTCTCTCTTTTTTTTTTCCTTTGAAACTTTTCCTTAGATATTTGGTGCATGGCAGTTTCAATTTTGGGTTTTCATACTGTTTTGGAATGTGAATGATCTTAAGTCCCAGAATCGCTACAAAACACAGATCTACATATTTTACTCTTTAAAACTCAAGGTTGTTCCATGCTCAGTTAGTTTTTAGCTTAAAGAATATGTCAATGAAGACCAAGAAAGCATTTGCACAGGATTGCATCTCTCTCTTTTTTGAGCATATTAGTGGTTTTTTAATATATTGCCCATGACTATATGGCCCAGGCTTCTTTACTCGTGCTTACTCTCAAATCAGGATCATTTTCACTGCTTGAATGATTTATTTCTTCTAATATCCAAGGGAACAAGTAAAAAGGAAGCCAAATGTTAATAATTAAGAGTTAGATGTGGAAACCAAGAACTGTAATTCTACAAATGCTCACTCTGACGAAATAAAGCTCTGTCAGGCACAGCTCCTCATATCCTGAATGCCCAGAGTCTCCGAGGTGGTCAGAAAGATCAATTTTCCATTTTGCAGAAACCTAGAAGCCACTATTACAAAAGGGTATCTGTGGAACAACGCTTTTCTGTTAAATGAGGAGTCGTCAGGATGACACGATCTGACTGCAAGTACCTTGCAATGAACAAAACAGGAACCTCCAGGGAACGATGCCAGCCAGCAGTAAAGGGAATTAATGCCTCAGGGCAACACATGGAGTCACAGTTTCACTGCAACATCCATCCTGTATCTAGCAGCCTTGGAGCTTTAAACTGCTGAAGGGCTTGCCAATCTTACTAGAAGCATACGGGTGAGAGGAATATTGGTTTTGAGTAAACACCTTTCAAAAAACCCCTTATTTTCAAGTCTCTGCCTTCACCCTTTTCTGCAAAAGAAGTTTTACCATAACTTACCTCTGGGTACTTCAGTTTTAAAGTTTTATGCATTTCCCGAAAACGACTGTACCGCCTGAACACTGTCCACGTCTCATCCAGGACTGTTATCTGTATCAGACAACAAAAAAAAGAAGAAACTGAAGTAAACCCACACAACGCGTAACACTAAAAACCACACAGTACACAAGGTTATCAGTCTAAAACAGGCAATTCTTAGTTCCCTTAAATTCATAAGCTTTTACAGGTTTACTTAATTTTCCTATCATTACAGTGACAGAACTGTATTTATTAAGGAACGCTGATTGCAAAGCAAAAAAACTGAAGGCATTTATTCCTTATTCTGGAGTGGTTCGACGAGGCTGTAAACACATTAAAATATCCCCAATCACTCCTTGGTGCATCTATGCAGCTCACAGCATTACACTCACTGGGTGTTCCATTAATGAATGAATAACACCCAGCAGAAGTGTAATGTTGCCTCTTTATACATCCATAGAAAAGTATATATTCTCATATACACATACACGTATACACAGATACACACACAAATAATAAGTACATGTTTCTCGGACACACAGGGTTCATTATCATGCAGAATGGGATTCCAATTTGTAGGGTAAAAAGTTATATATGCCCGGCTTTCAGTAGAAGGTATTACTTTAAAACATTCTGTGCCTGTGCCATCAATATGTTGATGAACATCTCATTTATACAGGAAGTTTCATTAAAATCAACAGAATTACTCCTGTGAATAAAGCGCATAGCAACAGGAGTGAAGGGGGAGGGCAAGCCAACCTTGCCATCAGTTATTCACAAAATTCTGGCTGAACCTGAGAAACCAACAATAATTTCAGGGAAATTTTTTCACTGTCTGAAATTAGGTGAAACGAAAGACATTTGTAAGTGGGTCACAAAAGTGCTATGAGCGGAGCCTTTGATTTTACACTGAGGTCTTTCTGTAGCTCTGGTGATCCAAAGGTAGCAAGAAGCAATGCTGCAGGGAGAGGGGACATTTTTCTACACCACCTAGTAGAGGTGGAAAAAGCCAACTGGCATTGCCTAAACCTGAAAAGACTGTTGCTTTTTTAATCTAACAGGCCTTGATATGTGATATTGCCTCTGCCTAGCTATGAATTTAATGCGTGAAGATCAAAAATAAGCATTTTCATAAAATGCATTTCACAACGATGCAGGCTTGGATTTTAATCCTATTAGTGACTCCTAAAACGAGCAAGTAGATCCCTCGCTACTGAGCGTGTCAAAGTTACAGAGGAACAGAAAGTCACAATGGAGCAGGACAACTGAGTAAGAGATAAAAGAAAAACAACAACAACCCAGAGCAATAAAGGCCGAGGAAACCAGCATCCAAGCACCGTTCTTGACAATTGCTACCTCATGCTCACAACAAATTCATCTCTGGTCCACCCTTCCCGTCGCCTTTGCTGGTGTATACACAGCAGGGAAACTGGGCAAAGTGGTTTGGAAACCAAAAATTATTGTGTGTCTTATGACATCAGGAACCAAGCTTTTTGGTTTTGTTTTGGTGGGGTTTTTTTCCTATTTTTACCTCTATTTTTAACTGCAAGAGGTAAGTAAATAAAATTGGCCTTCTCAAGACTTCTCACAAATATTAAAACGTAGGTTCTTCTAGCACATCTCCACAAAGTAAATTCATTATTTCGGATGAAAGTCATCTTTCATGTCACCAATAAGCTTGCCTGCTACTAGGACATCTGCATGATGGACTATGTTTCCTTACTAAAAAATTCACGCAGTTGCCCTCCCTCAATATATTGTTAACAGTGTCTCAAACTTTACAAATCAAGTGAAAGGATTTAACACGCGTAGGCAGGCTTAATTAAAAAACTAAAAAAAAGTAACAATTCAGGAATATGCAAGCTACGCTGATCTTGATTAACCAATTAACCATTTTGTTCTGAATAATTACTTTAATATAAAAGGCTTTGTGGTTTCAGTGTTCAAGTAAACATTAGAGTGAGATGGATAATCATAAAATAAAGATGTTACGCCTTCTGCTTTAATTCTGTATTTTAGTATTTCTGACTTGTGAAATTTTGTTGTGATAGTTTCATTTCTACACGATCTTTATTCAAAAGTGACCACTTTTTCCCCCTAGGTTTGTCACAGAAGCATGCTGTTAGGGATGCCATCTAGCACAAAGCATCCAGGACTGGTCCAGCTGCACAGCCTGGGGAAGAGCGTGTACGTCAGCTCGCCAATCCAGTTGTCAGCTGTGCATCTGGCAGCTCTCTAAGTGATAAGGTGGTACCAAACTTACCCAAATCAAATTGCCTGCAGCCAATTATTTATTAGTTTTCTTCTGCAAAGTTTAATAAACAACTTGTTAGAGATAGACAGGTAGGAAAACAGGAAAATTGAAGGATTTTCTGCAGAGCGTTCCCTGGTGGCCTGGCTGGACCTGACTCCGTCCCTGCCATCCTTTTCGTTTACTTTCCTAATTCTTGTAATGAGACCAGCAGGTAATGCACTGCAAAATTGTATTGTTGTTACTGCCAATACTATTGGAAAATGAATTTCAAAGCTAAACAAAATCTTAACTGGTCCCCAAAGCTCAGCAACGTTATTAGGATCAATAGGAGAATTACAATGCACCTGGCATAGCAACAGCATTTCCAGAACACGGCCTTTTGCTTCTACAGCTGATCCAACCAGTTTGGGCTGGGATTTTTTCCCCATTTGAAAAAGCTGTATGGCAGACTATATAGGCTCTGTACGTATGGGACAGACATAAGCAGATCTTTTGAACAGTAGCAAGTAAAGCAAATTTAAATAGCCCTTAACTTTTTACTTGTAGTTTGCTAATACAGGAGTTAAAATACTTTCTTAATAAAAAAAAAAATATATGGTTGAGTAAATCTGTAAGACAGATTTTCAAAATACTCTTCTTTGGGCACTTATGTGAATCCACACTTGCCTCAGGGTTGTGACTTTTGTCTTTTCATTCAAGCTCACCGTTTCCTATGTAAAACTTACAAATTTGAAAGGAAATACTACAGTCCTGCCTCCTTAAGCTTTTCTTCTGCACAATGACTGACAGAAAATAACCTAACAGACTTTTTCAGCTTTCACTGTAAAGCATGTCAGAAGTTGTTCCCCTTGTGCTCCACAGGAATCTAATAAAAACCATAGGTGGGGAGGAAATATTCCACCTGATTCTGAAGCAATCGAAGAACAGAACATGCCCACTTTACTTATCTGGGCTGGTTAAACTGTCTATGGTAATTGTGAAAATTCATATTTCTCAAAACAAACATTGTTGAAACTGTTCCTCATGCTGTCTATGAACACAGCATCTGAAAAACTAAAATTTGCTTAAGAATTTCTTGGAAAATTTTTTTTATTCATTATTGAGAGTATTAATCTGATAGAGGTGAGGACAGATTGGGCTTTTTTTTTTTTTCTAATTTAGATAGATATGGGGCATGCAGAATTTTCTTCAAGAACTACATAGCAGTGAGCACTGCTGCAGCTTTACTCCCACTCTGCAATAGCTCACTGAGCTCAGAAAGAAACTGTGACTAAAAACACAGACATTTTGAGCAGACCCACCCCAGCATTTGGCTGACGAAAAATGTGACCAGACCTGGAGAAAAGCACTGCTTTGGGGTGCACCTGCCTGCTTCTCCATAGAGAACTCGGCAAAAATGACTGAAAGGCTTTGAAACCCAAGAAAAAGCCAGTTTTGAAAGAATATCAAACAGGATAAATAAAATGAGAGAACTCAGAACGACGAGGGAAAGCTGAATAAAAATGAGAAGGCTTATCCACAAACTTTCCCTCTTGTCAGAGGATCCTCTGCAGGGCTGGGCTTGATTCCAGGCTTTGCTTCCCTCACCTGCTCTCGCTTGCCTTTACGTGAGGGGGAGTTCCCCCTTGCCTGCTGCCTCGCTGCTCCTTCTGCCCTCCACAGGTACTGCCTGCAGTCACGGGCACTGTCTGTAACAGATGCCAACAGTCTTATCCATGCGAAAGCTCTTCCCACATGCTGATTCTAGCTCAGCCTGCTCCGAATATTCCACGTATCACAACAAGATGAAAGGAAGAGAAGAAGACAAGACTAGTTTGTTGGTACTCTGACTCAGCTCTAACATAAATATGTTTAGACCTGATTAAGTTACTACTGTTTCATCGTGTCTTTAAAGACAACATATGAAACTGTCACTCAAATGGAAGATTTCTGGAAATGTATCTATTCATATTGAATTCTTAACAGCAGACAAGCACAAACAGCTCCGTGACACCTCTTGCTGCAAAAGGAGAAGGTGCTATCTTAACTCTAATAAAGTATAGGCTTTGTTTTGATTTTGAACTCTCTCCAATAGGTTCTCATGAGAGTCACTCAACTCAACATCTTAAAGTAGGATCTGTATCCAGTGGAAGAACCTGAGTTGACTGACCACCTTGCTGGCCCATTCCCAAGTGTTATACATGCCTAGATGGCCTTGGATGCCTTGGATGGTATGTTTGGGTTGAAAGACTTATGAACTGACCGTGATTCTGCCAAGAAAAGTGGAACTCACTCTCTCCTGTTTGGTATATAAAGAAAGTAATTTTTACTACTGCATGTCACAAAAAGAAATTTATATATTTGTTACCTACAGAAATTTATTATATTTATTCCCCTATATAGCAATATGCCAGGATTTAACTACAAACAAAATGACTAGAAACATCTGCTGAAGAAAATACTTCCGAGATACCTAGGATTCAAAAGTTTACAACTCAACTCAACCATCCCTTGTCCCTTTGTCAGATTTCAAAGTGCTGTTACATGCGAATAGATCAGCTACCCATTTTCCCAAGAGCAAGAGGAACCTTGGTGAAGAAAACTTATTTGGGAGCTGGCAAAGGAAATAAGATTACCAGTGCCCCAGCTCTTCCCCAAGACTGACACGTATCCTGGTATGAGACCACCTCAAAATAAACTTGAACAAAGTAAAGTAAGGCTGAAATAAGGAATTATTTCAACAACTGAGCATCCTGACCCATCAAGAAGGTATGAAATAAACAAGTACACGTTCTCTTCTCCCTACCCTGTCTTCCTACCTTCCTGATTTTTAAGGCAAAAGAAATCACTGTACCATATATTCTGATTTCCCGCAGAATAAAAGTAACAGCAACTGAAGATTAATACAGATCAAATTAGAGCTGGGAGCCCTGCAGGAGAAAGGTTTAAAATAGAAAAGTTTGAGGAAGGTCTGCGGATTGTAGCTTGGAGCCAAATCCCGACCACAGCAAAAGCAGCCCACTGTGACACTGAGGCCTGGAGGCAAAGGAAAAAGCATAAACAGTTGAATGATTTGTGTAAGGGAATGACTGTAAGAAACACCCCAAAGATTGCCAAACTAAGGTCCATAGGAGCTTCAATAAAAATATTTAATGCTCTAAGGAAGCTGACAGCAAAAGAATACAATTATTAAAGCGATAGCCCATGATACCCTATATGTCATCCATTTCTTTGCTTTGAAAAGCAGCTATTTTAGCAGCAGTTTTTTAGACGTGGCCTAAAAATGGCACAGGAGGAAGAGAAAAAATGGTACTGGCAAGTAGGACAGAAGAGAATAGGCATTCCATATACCCCACTCTTAGCCAGAGCATCCACTCCTTCCGTGCCATTACTGAGGTTTGGTTCTCACAGGAACCAAATACAAGGAACAGTAGAGCCTAGTTTCACATGCATTTGTATCTCTCCTTAATACGTCCTCCAGTTCTTTCCATGTTACAAATCCCAACCTTTTCCAACATTTTTCTTTTATTACATTTTCTTCCAGGGAAGTCCAAGTCTTCCTGCACATACTCTTTAACTCTCCCTTCATCTTAAGATCTTGCAGATGCTTACATGGGTTTTAGGGATGAAGGGAGAATACTCAAAAAGAAAAAAAAAATAATCGACCATCTTACTAAAAAGAGAAAATACCTTTTTACTGTATTTACCTTCACTAACCATTAACCAATTTAGTAAAGCCTGTGTGGTGAAAACAGTTGGCGGCTAAAACAGTCCTTGGGGAGGTTTTGTATGCGCTTACTCTTCTCTCGGCATCTCTATGGCTCCGGGCTTTCGCTGGCCCCAGGAAATTCAAAGTTCAAAAGGCAAAAGGAAGTATTCCATCCACAAATTGTGCAATACGTTTTGAGATGAAAATTTAATAAGCTCAGAGCTAAGATCGCCCATCTTAATAAACGCCTTCGTAAAAGAGAATGTGAGCACAGTTCAACAACGGTCCTGCAGACTGTGGGGACAGGTCACTCCTCCGAACTTCCACCAGCTAAGGAAGCATCTGGCAGCACATTCAGGGAAGGCGGCTGCCAGTTCTGTCTCTGATGCCATGTACATCCGTTGTGCTACATGTCCACGTGCGCCGAGAACACATTTCCAATTAGACTTCACATCTTGCTTTGAAAAAACACTGGCTTAGTACCAGAGGAAACATAATGAATATGCATTTTTTTTTTTCCCCAGCATTTCTGCACAGATCAACTGAGGAAGCCACTAGAACGGAGGGGACGCAGAGGCCAGCTTGGAGAAGCGAGACCTTGGAAAAGCAGGGTGGGAAGAATCAGAACAACAAAGCCTGAAAGGAATCAAGTCTTTGTTATGGACGTGTGCAAAATACTTTAATTATGCTTTCATTATTACAGGTAAATATTTCAAGTCTACAAATTTTCTATACCTGACACTCGCATCTCAATAAAGGGCTTTCCTGTGAGTAATACGCATTTAATCCTCGACTCTGCAACACTTCCAACTGAATTATTCGATATTGGATCTGGAACTGCTCACACTACGCGTTTGACCACCAGCCTCCTGTGTACAATGGATCCTCTTGAAAAATACCTGTCTTTGTAGTGTCCTGTATTGTGCATGCCCCCTCACGGCCTCTCTTATTTAGCAGTACTGAGGCCACTTAGACAACGGAAAGAGACAGAGCCAAAAATTGCACTTAGTGGAAACCCCCCCATATTTCACTGGGGTTAGTAAGGTGATTTCTGGACTCTGCAGATTCTCAGGTGCGTTTCCAGCTGCTGTTTCCATCTTTGCTAACTGTGATGCTGTCACACTCAACACCAACAACTGGACAGAGCAAACCGCAAACTGTTTGGTTTTAAACAAAAGGCATTTTTCGATTATTATTGCTACTATGATGCTACCGTCGTACAAATACAAGCAACATGTCTACAGAGACACCAAACATTAAGGAGAAGCAACTGAAAAGCACTTACCTTTATTTCAAACTCATAGTGTTCATCCTTTCCCTGCCCACATAGGACATAGCGTGGAATACTAATTTTAATTGGGTCCTTTAGGTCATCTGGATTTGCTCCCAGAGAACGACAGACCATCCGCTTTCATGTGCATACCAAATAGGGAGAACAAAGGAAAACCAAAATCACTACATAAGGAAAAAAAGAGAAGAACTTCACTAAAAATGAGAAAATGTTCTTGGCCAGAAGAGCAGGGAAAGAGAGCACGGAGGAGACAGAAATTATTTCAAATAATGAGGAATTACTTGAAAACAAAGTGGCTCTCCTTTCATAAGCAAACCCTACCATTTTGTTATGCATGAAAAAATTTAGGTGAAGTGTCTTCAAAAATATTGCTTATTCTTTGAAAAGGCATTTTCAGCTCAGATATCAAAACCAAGGGAAAGCAGAAGACTTTGTATTAACCCTCTTCGAAAAAAAAAAAAAAAAAATTTGAATCAAGCCTTCACAGTCAGCCATATTTTTTGTATGTCTTTATATAACAAGCCTGTTTACAATATCATGCAAAGCTGCAGGGGATTGAGGAAATTCAGAAATTGCCTAGATCTTAGACTTTTAAATCCGAACTCATTTGATAATTAAATAAGGTATAGATACAGTAATCCACTGTCAGAACAGTTTCCTACTATTTTCTCTAAATCATATCTAATTAACAGAAAACTCAACTACGATAAGTCTTCATGCTCTTGACAAAACAGTCTAAAAAAGTATTTGTAATGAGGGCACATTCTTCTCACTAACAGCAAGATGGAGTTTGTAACTCTGAAGTTATGTCAAAAATTAAATATCTTTGCAACTGAAAAGATGAATGCTTTGCAGTGAGTGCGTCCAGAAGTAGCACAAGCATTTTCAGTGAGTAAGTACAGAAACTGCCTTTTAAGTCATCCTCCACTTTCTCAGTTGAACATATTAGGTCGGAAAAGCTTAATGAACTTAACTTAAATAACAGCACCATAACAAATGTGAGTTAACGATAACAAAAAAAGACTGAAAAACTATCACTTTAAAGTTATGACCATGTTATATATTTGTATTTAGTGATGCTATCCATCACTTATATAGATACAGTACTCTCAACATTCATTTTCAATCCCTTAGCAACTACCACGAGCCATGTTGCTTGGTCGAAATTCTTCAGTCTTGACCAACCCTATCCCCACACGTGAACGTGGCTCAGGCTTCTGCTCATTGACACTTGGTGTCTCTCCAGCAACTCTTGGTGACTCCCAGTACACATGCAGAGACTGTGGAGGAGCTGGAGGAAAGTTTGAAACTCATTTATAAATGTTTCTCTGAATGCTGTTTGTTACAGACAGCTTTTTGGCATCCTGGCTATCGAGAAGGGGAGGCTGTTATTTCAGTACTAGTCAATTATAAATGCCAATGTCATTTCCCTTAACATCAGCATTAAGAGTAATGAAAAAGAAAATACAAAGAAAGTGTATTTCAGTTCCAATTAAGTGGCTTTATTCTAGAAGGTGTTTTCCACAAGCTTCTTTTTTTAGTTAAAATATAAAAAAAAGTTTGCATTGGAATGGAAAAATATTTTTAGTGACTTCTGTTTGCACAACAAATGTTTTCTCCTCTCCATTTTGCTGCTCTTTCATTTCTCCCCAGGTTACTGGATTTTCAACTAAAACTCATTTCTGGAGCACAGATATGTAAGCAATTCTTTCCTTGGGGGAAAAGAGGAGTTCATTGCCTTGACAACAATATCATCTATTTTAAAACAACAATAAAACCATAAAGTCACTCTTAAAGCCACCTCTGTCAACACGTAATTTATTGGCATTTTCAGAGGACTATTACAAACAGCTAATAGTCAGAGAGGAAAATAATCTCAAACACAAAGTACTCTGAAAAACACACCCTAATACATTAAATAATGCTTTGATAGTCATACACATCGATCATTATGCTATGTTTCATTTACAGTAGAATAAAAGATATTGCTGTGAAGTCATTTTTTCATAAAAGTGCAGAATATTCATTGAGTTAGATTTCAAAACAAACACAAGAGAGGAAAAGCATGTCATCTGGAACACAACAGGCACAAACGTTTAACTTTGGGGTACAATCTAAAAAAGAATTATTTGCAGAAATTGCTGTTATTTAACAGCCTTGATTAAGACAGTCCTCCCAGATAGTGCCACTCGATGTTAACTTTGGGAAGAAATGGCTGACTGATGTCAGTGAGGAAGCTACTCTTGAACTGGACTGACACAAGGTTACGCTCCAACTCATAACTACTCTGTCTACTCCATGTTTGTGAGATATTTACATACACTTTTTTGTTAAAAAACACAAACCATACCTCAAAAGACAACAGCACATTTTGCTCATCTTTGGACCTCCTTAAGGTCGTGGAAAGTTTTGTTATGATATAAAAACCCCCAACACCTTAATTTTCCATCCAAACCAGCATTCATCCTTCCAGACACAACTTCCCCAGCCAATGCAAGTTATTTCTTTTTAAATCCCACGTGAATTACATTATCCTGCCTTAACATATGGCAAGAACAAATGGGAAATGTTCTTACAGTAGTAGAGAGATTGAAGTCTAACTCCGTCTAGTAGAAGATTGCACCTCTACTGCAAATATGCTTACAGAATTCAGAATTTCAGATTAGATACCACTGGTTTTTCTGCCAAAGACCATCTTCCTCGAACAAGGCAGATGGCACATTCAAGCAACAGGATTCAAAGGTATTTAGCTCCCTTTACAAGGGAAGAAACAAAAGATGGGAGACAAGGGCTTATTATTTGAACATCTGACAGGGGTAACAGGTAAAGAATAACCTTGTGCTAAAGGGAAGTTCCGACTAATGGAAGTCTTTTAGTAATGTTCAATAGTTCCATTACTTCTTGGAATGTAATATTGAAAGAGACTGTAAGAGATGCAATCACACAGCATCAACAACCCCATCAGTAAGCAGAAGAAGAGAAAGTCAAGCCAGGCACATTACATGGAGAGAACTTTAGAGTTAAACTTACTCCACCCTTCAGGCTGTATCCCCAGTTGCTAACTATCCATTTAACAGCATGAGAAACATGTCTGCAGATAATAAACCCCAAAACGTTTCTCTTACCACAGGTACAGTAGCATGACCAAAGGTCGAAATACTATTTAAAGCAAAGCCAACACTTGTTTACACCCTTTAACCAGGTTCATTTTCACATCACATTTTCCTTAAACACTCGCATCAAGGCAATGTAAAGACCTATTCTGTTGTGGGGGAGTACAAGTTAACTATTTGACAAAATAAATAGGAGAATAGGAGCCATGCATCGCTCCCCTGCAAGAAAAAAAATCGGTACATGAAAAGGAGGGGAGGGGAAGATTAAAAAAGAGTATTGGATGTTCTCCGCATTTTTCTTCTTCTGTTGCACGGTGTCCATGTAGCCTACGCTCTCTTAGCTCTGGGCAGAGGGTAAACCCAGGAGAAGAGAAATATGGCAAATCCATCAATCCCCGCTACCTCGGCCAACACAGCTTAGGATAAGCCAAACACAACTCCTCTCGCACGTGTGACAAACTTTAATGCGAGAGTGCAATAATCCTTAATGCAAAACTCAGAAGCAGAAGAGAATTGTCAAGGCGATTCTTTCCAAAATTGTAAATATAAAAGCGATAAACATCCTTAGTATTAAGAGCATACAGTGAATGTACCACAGGAACCTAAACACACCTTACAGTTCAGACAAAAAAAATATTGCAGATGTTTTGAAATAATGAGATTAAGGGCATGAAACAGATGAGAAGCATGAAAAACAAAGATGTTGAGAAAGATTAAGGAAAAGGCAATCAAGGAGGGATGGAGAAGACATTAATGAAGATGGATAGGAGATGGAGGGAGCCAGAAACAACAGCCAAAATGGAAATCGGAAGACACAGCTGTGATTATAGTTTTGATCCACCTACCACATAAGACAGAAACATTTAATTTCCTACCCTTCCCAAGTAGTTATTAGAGATTCAAAAAAAGTAAGCACTCAAGTAATAATGATTTTTGCTAAGATGTCTATACACACCCTACGGTATTTCCTTATAGCTCAAAGGACTCTTTGGCTTATTGATATATTAAAGAAGAAAAAAAAAAAAGATTTTATCAATATTCATTAGCCTCTTATTTTGAATGTATCTAAACTTATTTGGATTTCAACACCTAGTCAGATGCATAATTAGCCAAATGGCTTCTTCGCTTGTACTGAATGTTAATTTCCAGATTTCCGAAGGGATATGCAAACTGCTTTGAAGAATTGATGGGATGATTGTCAGTTGGGTATTTATTTCTTTTTCACAGTATTTAGAAAAACCAATTCCTGAATCAGATCCAGCCTTGCTCCTTCTAGAAAACACAAGCTCAATTTGGGTGAAGTTCTCTTTGTCTGGCAAAACTACACATCGGATATCATTCAAACTGTACAACTGGAGGCTGTCAAATTGTGATTGTTGGCACAAAGCATCCAAAAAGTTAGTTGCAGGACAAAAGACAATATACTCCCTTAAGAGACCTATATGAGTAGTTGTAAGAACAAGAGCTCTATACACAGTCTGCTTAGCACAGTCTACTTTCACTGAGGTATACAGCAGTACATGAGTGTCACCTAATGAAGGTTTAATACTTCCCATATTTTCATGGAGTAAGTAAACCAGATCAGCTAATTCAGTTCTAAATTTACAGAACAACCGTACTCCGTTTGATAAAACTAAGTCATTTACTTCTGACGTCCAGTCAAGCGAAATCTGCATCAAATCATCTTTCAAGAGCTGGTGATTTAAATAAACAGCATCATCCGATGGAGAAATTAAAATGCTCATTATATCGCGGCAAATTCTTTGAGTGAAGTGTTTGTTATAGGTAAATATTGTGAGTAAACCATCTTCAGCAGAACACAGAAGACTAATATTCTGTCCAGCGAAGCCAACTTGAATCTCCTTTATAGTGATGATGGGAACCTCATGAAACATTGCCAAGGAACTCTGGCAGATGTCTTGTTCGACTGAAGAAACAACGACATACAGAACAGAGCTGAACAACAGCAAGCAAGCAGGTTCTGGATCAGGTTTTTTGCAATTGCCAACAGCAAGCCAGTATATACCTTTGAACTCTTCCATTCTAACACAAATTTGAGGTAAGGCACAAGTCAAAAATTCCAGCACTTTTTCCAAAGAACAGAGCTGAAGCTTCAAAAAGATATCAGGAAAATGCACAAATTTCTGTCTTAACACAAGACTGTTTTCCAGCTCTTCATTTTTACAACAGCATGCAAAGCCTTCAGAGGGCTTTCTCGTACAGGTATCGGAGATTCCTGTGCTTACACACATCATGATAGCCTCTTGCACGGGGGATTCAGGCTGAACAACGTTTTCAGTATGAGCTTTGGCATCATCGGTAGGGTGGGACATGTCTTGATTCATATCTGACTTGAAGAATACATTTACTTGCAAGTTTCTTATAAACGGCAGATTCTTTATTAATGATACTGCTTGTGTGTATCTCTCGCTTCCATCACACAAACTTCCCAACTCCTTAATTTGTTTAGAAACCACCGTACTGTTGAGCAGCTGACCACTGGTATTTTTGTAAAGACAGGAAAGCTTACTGAAAAGATATCCCAAACCACAGGTGTGCTCTGGGCTCACATCAGAATGAGAAGCTATTGACTTAAAAGAAATCAAACCAGAGGCTTTTTGTGTTGGAAGCTGAGAATTACTAGACTGGTCTTCGATTGTCGGGTGCACTGTCTCAAATGGGCTATTTTCTTTACAAGTTATTATTTCAGAATGCACATTAGACTGAGAAAAGGGAAGGCACGATGTATTGTTAAAGCCATCCTGCTCATTAGCACCCATTAAGGATCCTACAGGAGACAGCTGTTTCAAGTGGGAACAATCAGATTCAGTTCTTGAGCTGTCACAATCCTGAGAAGTCATTATTTTATCGTCAAAATGATTGAAGTTTTTAACCTTGCAGAGTGAATAAGCCACGTTATTTAAGTCATGACTTCGTAAAGAAGTAGATAAAACATTCTGATAAGGAACATTCTTACTCTTTAAAGTATTAGTATTTTTGGAGTGAATTAAGCTACTTTCAATGTCACAACGACAAGCAAAGCTCTCCTGGTCCGAATTCCTCCTTTCATTCTCAAATGCCTTCTCTGATGTAAAAGGAGAGGAGATTCTTCCAGAACGGGAAAATAAATCCCACATCTCTGTATATTCCTTGTGTCTTTTATGGTCTCTTACTTCTGCGTTTTCTCCACACAACTCAGAAGCACAATTGCCATCTTTAGACATAAATGGAAAGCCATAATGTGGCTGCCACTGTCGACTTTTCTGTTCAAAATTTCAAAATAAGAAAATAGAAACATCTTTTAAAAAAATCTTCTGATTTGAACATTTCTTAAATTGAGGATTGGTTTTGATTCTGTTTATACAATCATTCAAAATCGGTACAATCATTGTACAATCTCTCAAAATTAGAGAGAGAATCCAACAGAATTGATTGAGGTCTGATTCAGGAATGGTTGATCTTCCCAGCCCACCGCTGCTTTTCCTTTGTACAGTATCCATTTCGCTTCCTTTATATTTGCATTACTTGAAAATGACAGGAAAGTCAAAGGGCGATGCAGACATTTTAAGCCCTTTACTATTTTTCCACACGTGCACAAAAAAAAAAATCCTATACTATCGAAGATAGTGTTAAAATTACAACATGGTTTAAAAATAACAGTGCAAAAGTCAAAAAAAGTCCAAATTAGAGATGTTGGAGCCCTCCTACTATCAAGGTTTAAATCCAAGACAGGTAAATAACCATGTTTCAAGCAATAGTTAGGCAACCAAATACAGTGAGAGAGGTCTAAGCCTCGACTTAAAAATACACGTACAAATCCTTCATGACAAAGGCAAATTTGCCTGATGCTGCCGCTAATATTAGAGACACCCTTAGAGTAGTGAGTTCATTGGGAGTCACAAATGTGAAGTGGTATTCTCAACTCAGACAATCTCTCCTCATTAAATGCTTTGATCCTCTAAAAATCAGGAAAGGGATACTGTTCCAAATTAAGAATCATGACAAAACAAGGAAGAAACATCCACAATAACACCACACCTTTCAAATAAGGAAAAAGCTATGCCCAATCTGAAAAAAAAAATCACTTTAATTCCAGCTGGCAAAATACACTGCTGTCTCGATCAGCCATTAATCTTGCTGTGAATTCAAAGTTCTAATTATGCAGCTAAACATTAAGAAATTTAATTACAGGCTATGCCATAATTTAAGACAACCATTTCATTGTGACAAATTATGACCTACCTCATACTTCAGCTTGCGTTGAACAGTGCCATTATTAAGCCTCTCATTATCCTAAGAACAAAAAAGGTACAAGTGATTATTAGAAAGAGTGCCTTTCTTGTACAAGTTCATTTAAAAGTATTTCTAGGAAGAGACATTCTTTTTAATAGCCAAAAATAACTATTTTCTTACTGATATTTATTAAACCACTGCCTTAGAAGTCAATCAACCCAGTATTTGAATGAATTAGAACACCAGTTTTTAAACGAGCATTTGTTTGCAAGTATAAACAATTACTGTTCCTCTGGACAGAATTTTATCAATGTATTTTACAGACATAAAATTAAGATTTTTATTTTATCTGCAAGCTTTCTATTGCCATTTATACACTCTTCCCTTAAAAAAAAAAAAAGGAATACAACATAAAACAGCCACTGGGAAAAAAAGACGAGCAAAATCTAAAACTGATATCCCTAATTTAGTGTTTAATTTTTTTGTAAATTAAAATTAAGTAAATATAGGAAAACGTGAAAATTATTGAATAACAAGACCAAATTGGTGGTTACACATGGTGCATCGAAGGTCAGGATTTCTGACCATCTCTGCTCACCTTTAAACTTTCTGTAGACCAGGACAGGCTAACATCACTCTCCTCAGCTTTATGATGAATATTCTGCAGCCTTCTCTGCACTTCTTGTTCAATAAAGGCATTTATCCTTCAAGATATAGAAAAGTTTAAAAAAGTATACTCTTAGATAAAAATCAAGACAGGCTAAAGAGCTCTTTGAAACGCTTATGAACTTTAAGTACTGCACAACTCTTAACTGGCAGGCTTAATGTTAGACCAGTTTTATCGCTCCTTAAAGAACATGGACTTTTGAGCAAGTGTTCATTTAACAGGCAAAGGTTAACAATTTGTTATCGCAATTAGACAATTTAATGGAGCACAGGTTAAGCTACTGCTATGTGTACAGCTCTACATGCAAGTGGCACTGAGAGATGAAGAAGAAATAGAAGGCTGGGGTTGCATCTTTAGTTGCTTAATGGTTTGCTTTTATCACTTTTGCAATATCGGCAACTCAGGCTAACAAGAGTTTGGTCTTCAAACAGAAGGAACATTCCAAGAGTTGATACTAACAATTGCATGTATAAGTGTAAAAAGAACAGAGAGAAAATAGATTTTAAGTGATATCAAGCAGCTTCCCTATTAAAAAAGGCTTAAGACAATTTAATTTCCCTTGTTGCTTTAAGTATTAAAGATATTTAAGTATTAAAGCAATGCCACATAGACAAGTAACTGTAAACACAAAACCAATTTAAATACATTTAAGCCTACAGTTTCACACCTCTATTCTAAAACAAACTGCACAGGAGCAACAGATTAGCAAATTAATTTTATTTCCAGACTAGTCTTTAAGTACAATTACAGTATTTAATTAGAATCCAACCCTGGTAGAACAATCTTTCAAAATATTCCTTCTCTAAAGCTACTGTTTGCATTCCTATCAAAATATTGCAGAAATGCAGGTTTCCTACCTATCATCAACCAGCGGAGCAGCGGGTGGCTGGGGCTTGGTTGGGCTGGTAGGGGAGGCAGTATGGGAGAGTCTCTCTTCTAATGCTCCATGATTTCCTTTCTGACCACCATCACCCTCGTAAATTTTTTGCTTCAGCTGCTGAATTTCCTGGTCCAGGCTATAAAAAGATCTTAAAATGTAGTTCACTTTGTTTTAAGAGTACCATTGATTCCCATCGTTCTTATGGGAAGTACTGTACTTACACTGGCATACACATGTGAGATCATAAGTATTAAAGTTTATGACAATACAAAAATCATAGTTGTTCTTTAAGCATATTTAGATAGGAAAATAGAGACAGCTCAAAAACACGTTACAACAGCAGTCTGAAGTTAAATAAAACAACTTCAATAATTTCCAATGCAAAAGGTATCTAACTCAGCACATTAAATATTAATTCATAAGACCTAACCTGTCTATTAGGATCACTTGACTAAACTTTCCTCATTACAGAACTCTATTAATGACCTCAGTTATTAGCTTCCAGTATAAAGTAAATGAATAAAGGGAAGGGGGAAATTAAAAATGCAAA
>VYZM01019566.1:76856-92689 GCA_013398915.1 Dromas ardeola | reverse complement strand
GGGGGGAGGTTTAAAAGTGATCCTAGGCCTCAGAAAAGTTCCTACTAGACTGTCTGAACTCTGTGCACATAAATAATAAGCTTTTGTTAAAACCCCAAGGCTGTTAGGTAAAAACTGCAAATCCTGATAAATTAGTATATAGTCCTCAGAATAGATGAGTACAGACTTGGAACTGAAACATTTTAGCAGTCCATTAGCCTTTTTCTTGAATGCAGAGAAGCAGCACATCAGTCACAAAAAAATATACTGTCAATATTTCTTAAAATGTGAGAGAGTTTTTTTCATGATTTGGAAATTGCTTTGAAGAATGCTGATGTTGACCCTTACTCTGTTGGCTGCTGGACTCTATGCTATCCAGGATATGGCAGGATTATTTTTTTTTCTACTGTATGAAGAATCTTCTTCCTCCATTTTACTTAACCGAAAACTTTCCAGTACAACATTAAGCAAAGTAACTAACATCTGCCACATGTTTTTTGTTCTTTATCTTGTCTTCTGTTGAGGAAGAGATTGGTACCTTAAGAATAATGTACGATTTCATATTTTTGTTTTTGAAAGTGTTTATCTTACTTTAGGTGTATCTTGGGGAGGTAAGGTCAAAGTTTGTTTTCACATGTATTGGAAAGTGGTGAAAAGGACTGGAGTGTTTAGTTCTGCAGAGTTGACTGTTTAGCTCCCACCGATTGACACTCTTGCAAACTTCAGGTTGTAACTCTAATTCTTTGTGTCTTCTGTCCCCATTAATTTCAGGCTGAATAGCTCTGAATGCTGCTTCATGCAAGAAGTCTGTACAGGTATAGATCTTGGGACAATCTAGAGAATGGAAACCCATGGCTTTTGTGCCACAGGCACAAGACGAGGAAAAGTGGCATAAATGTACCTCAGTCTCATTTAGGTAGTACTTTAGACTGATAGAAATGATCACAAGTTGTGGAGCTGACTCAATGCCAATGCAGTTTTTACAGTGAATTTTACACAGCAAGTGCTAAGGTGTCTGATCCTGATCCACTTTTTAACTGGTTGCAGTGGGTCCGTCATACTTCTGTCACCATCATATCGAAACTAGTCCTCGAAACGTTTGGTGCCTGGCATGTTATGCTGCCAAATCTCATGGCCTGTCATCTCTTTTCTGTCTAAACTATGGCAGGAGTCAGAAAGGGTTTGCAAAATTACCCTTCTGTCCTCACCCTTCTACCTGCAAGTTTACATGGCTGTATGCTGTACAGTATTTGTCAGTTTGGCTTCATATTTTAAAGCCAGTATAATTTGTTTATCTGAAAAGAAAGGAAAGGCACTCCTTTGGATTTTGAAAAACCTAATTTATTTATTTCCCAGTGCCATTGAAATTGCTGCTTTCCGTGCCAGAAGTTTTCTCCAGGTAAAGTGATAGTTCTGTTTTGAAATACAGAATCAATACAGTGCAATCTCAAAAAATAACCAAATAGGATTAAATATTGTTGTCAAATCCATTCAGAAAGCTTATTTTGATAAGCTTGGTGTCTAGGAATTGGTAAGCAAAAATGTTAAAATTAGTTTTTGGTAGTTGTAAGACAGTTTCAAAGAAGAGACCTGGGAGTGTTGGTTGACTGCTGGCTGGATATGAGCCAGCAGTGTGCCCAGGTGGCCAAGAAGGCCAACAGCATCCTGGCCTGTATCAGGAACAGTGTGGTGAGTAGGACTAGGGAAGCGACCATCCCCCTGTGCTCGGCACTGGTGAGGCCCCACCTCGAGTACTGTGTCCCGTTTTGGGCGCCTCACTACAAGACAGACAAGTCTTATGAGGAGCAGCTGAGGGAGCTGGGGTTGTTCAGCCTGGAGAAAAGGAGGCTGAGGGGAGACCTTATCGCTCTCTACAACTACCTGAAAGGAGAGTGTAGGGAGGTGGGGGTCGGTCTCTTCTCCCAAGTAACACGCAACAGGACAAGAGGAAATGGCCTCAAGTTGCACCAGGGAATGTTTAGGATGGGACATGGTTTAGTGAGGGTTTTGTCAGAGTTAGTTTGATGGTTGGACTTGATGATCTTTAAGGTCCTTTCCAACCTAGACAATTCTATGATTCTAAGGTGTTACTGTGATACTTCTGTGAAGTGGCCAATGCCTGTTGTTCAGTGTTAATGACAATGGATCTCCTTCCATAAAAGGATCTGCCTTTGCAGACCTGACTTGCGGATGGAAGGCTTTCTGTCAAAACCTCTTAATCCAACTGATCATGAGAGATAAACTTTGTTATTCATATGCCTTTCAATTTTCTCTTTTTCAGTTCCAGTTCATATTATATTCATGTTTAGAGAAGATATGTTAGACTACACAATAACTAACTACTGTGTAAGAGGTCTCTTTGCAAATAGGGAGTGGATCATGGAGCTGTTTGTTTCCCCTGAATTTTCATTGTCCTGCTGGTCTTTCAGCTACTGCCTGAATCTTTTCAGTTCAGTCCTAGTATAGGATTCTGAATGGATCATTTTCAGTGGTGGATTTGTATAGTAAATTTGGTTGATCACAATTCCTCCCCCCTCCCTCCCCCCCCACCCTGCATTTTTCATGTGATATGAAGGTGATAATTTCTTCAACACAAAATGGGAGGTTGAAGCTAAGTAATAGTAGAACTTTTTCCTAAAAAATAGAAGGTTTTCCAAATATTTATGGATACGGAGCTTCAAGTCATGCCAAGGCACTCATTGACTTTGTAACTGGTTATGGGTAGAGGAACTGAGACCAACAGACTTCAGGCTGTCATTTTGAAAGCGTAAATTTGGATCTAACTCAGAGAGTCTGCTTTTAAGTTTTGACTGAAACCAGTTTTGTTGGTGAAAACTATACGTTTTTGATCAATGTTTTTTTGATTTTTCTAATGAAAAACATCATCAATATAAGAAACTTCAGCCAAAAGTTTCTAAGCTCCATCATCACTCTTTCCAAGTAAATTTTCTAAGCGTTTGGTAATTTAAAAAATTTCCCCCGGAAAACTGAGAATCTAAAAAAGTCAGCTATTGGGGCATATAGATTCTAATGCTCCATTCCCTCAGGTGTGAGAAGCAAAGTATCCCTTCAAGTAACATTGATAGTCTGTATATCACCCCTCCTACACGACTCAACAGTAAGTCAGTGAAATGAGATGGAATATAATTCTGTCTCCCTTTGTCCAAGTCAGCATTTAAGTTCCAGTTGATCTGTTTATGCTTTTTTGTGCCTATGTTTCTGTGTCTGTTGCCCTCTGAATGGTAAAGAATTCATGAAGCGAAGTTAGGGATAAAATAAAACCTAGTCACCATTTTATTCAATGCTATGCAGCATGGTATGCAGTGCTAACAGTCAGTGGCCTCAAGTAGGTGTATTTAATGGTGCAGTAATAGACATGTAGCTTTGGCAGGTGTGACACCGCAGCTCATGCAGTGTACAATGTGAAAAACTAGAAAATACCTTTTTACAGGTGATGAGATGGCACTTCATGGTCATCTTAAGCAGCTGAATTTCAGAAGACTTACTTCTGTTATATATTGTATACTGTACATATGTGGTGTATGCTGTAAAATATGTTTATATTGTGGTCCAGAAAAGTTATTTTCTGAAATACCAAGTATCACCCCCTCAATCTCATAAAATATTGATCTGCTGCTTTATTTTACACGAACCCTTTTCAGCCCTGACAAATTAAAATAGGTAATCTGAGAGTCTGCATGATAGGCAGTGGGTTAGGAGCTCAGAAAGAGGTAGCATTCGAAATAAAGAGATTAAAGGGCAGCATCAGGAGAATGGGGGAAGAGGTATTCCCCCAAACTTCGTTGGCTACTTTGTAAATATTGTGTCAGTGCAATAACAGTGGCTTCTATGGGTTTAAGAGTGGGTCTTAAAACAATATATCCTTTTAGAGGAGATGTGGCTACTGCAAAACTTTATCATAAGCCACTTGCAGCTCAAGATTAAATGTGGAGTGGCCAATAAAAAGTTTCTGTCTTCTTTCAACTGCTATACTGTTGCCAGTTAGCCTGATTTATACTATCGGAAACTACAGCTGTTCTGTTCTATTACTTCCTTAACTGAAATTTGTATATTGAAATCATTGTTTCATTTAAACTAAGATTGGTTTATGATAATATGACTGCATAAAAGCAAATAATTACCATATTTAAAAAAAAATAATAAAAAAATTTCCTTAATTCTTCTTCCTGTCCCTCGTGTCCTGGAGGCAGGAACAAAAGAGTCTTAAAAACTTTTATTTAAGTAGCATAGAGACTGAACATGTTTACCTGTTTTTTTAAGTTAATTTTGCAGGCATTATAGCTATATCCGCAAACCGTCCATGTTTGCCTTTTCAGAATGTGATTATTGCTCATAAAAGCAGTTTTAATTGAATGCTTATGTCATGAATCGCTTGTAGCATGCTTAAAACTACATGCCTCTATTTATATGACTATAGTTTATTTTTTAGAGGTCCCTATATAACAATACTGGGAAATTACTAAAGGTTTTTTGCTATTCAGCTGGGTGATTTTAAAAGATATTGCTGTTATATTGGACTATTGGCATTGTTTCTTAGGAAAAAAAACTTAAGAAAATTATCCCTTCCCCCTTTCAAAGCCACAACTAAAAAGGTCACAAAAGGAAACATACAATTCAAATAATCTCCTTGCTGTATCTGAGATTAACTTGGACACAGATGTTTCAATTTATATTTTGATCTGGCATAATATATACATTTAACAAAATCCTGTTTTGTATTGCTTCTGTAAACACTAATGTCTGATAAAAGCATGTTGGCTTTTCTGTCATCTACTTGAATCAGAAGCCTCTGGGCCAGTGCTTAGAAAGCAGGAGCCTGATATTCAGAGACCTAAATTAACTCTTTCAGCATTTGACCGCAACTTTTCTTAGCCTTTTCCCTGCTTTTTGAATGGGAAATCCATTTGTGGTTTTCTCAATTTAAGCCGCTGTGGATAATTATTAGACTTTGTTCTTGCTGTATTTAAAGATGAAATGATTCAATGCTGTTCATTGCGGCTCATTTCCGGGCCACACTGTAGCCATTAAATTCCTGAGATACTATCTGAGAAATCACTGACATTATTCATACACCGTGACTACAATGTTTTCCCCCCTGCTGTTTGCCAGGCGTTATCCCACCTGTCTGTAAAGGGAAATGGCTTTGGCATGATCAGAATCTTTATGGAAGGTCATGAACAAGCAGTCTTTGTCCTTTTTTTGCCAAAAGCGGTTTCCCCTTTATCCACAAATAGAATATCCACAGATATCTAGAAAATGAGTTGCTACCTCTGAATCACAGATATCACTCAGAGATCAGCCGAGTTTTATATCCCAAAGGTGAAGTTATCTCACTTCTGACTGGGCGTGTCCCAGCAACTTTTGGTTACAAGAAATGAGATTAGGTTTACTCTAGAAAATAATTAGCAGTTACTTTTTTTTCCTGCCAGTTGTCCTACTGAAGCAGGGCACAAAAACCAGAAAGATTCCTGACAGCCAGGCAGTGAATTCTCAAAATGTGGAGGATCATATCCAACCTCTTGGCTTCATCTTCACAGTTTAGTTGGAAGCTGCAATAAGGAGGCAAATATTGCTGTATAAGGAGGTTTTTATATGTTTTGGTAAACGTATGCCTGTCCACGTCCTGCCTTTCTGCCATTTATAAAGTTGGAGGATTTAATCTTGCAAGGTTCTTACTCTGTGCAGGTTTGTTGATCTTGGTAGCTATTACGTTTGGTAGTAAGCGCAGAATTGTTCCCATATTCTCTCAACTAGGACATGCTTTATGAAAGTGTAAGCAAAAGTCATACCTCTGAAAAGAAACGAGGTAAACAGCAAATCAGTAACTAATGAAAGAATTATCACGGAGTTAACGCAAAGATTAAAAATTCTAGTCTGTGAGGTGCAGATTCATGGAGTGATAGAAATCCATACTTGCTTAAATATGTTGTGGGGGGGACACATGACAGTAAAAGAAGGAAAAGTGTTTCCCATGCTGCTTTGCGAAATGTAGAAGTACTAGTTTAGAAGCACACCGTTACATTTCTGTGAGGCTTGGTTAAAAGGGAAAACTTAAGGTAGAAAACCCCACAACAACTTACTCCTGTATTTCTAAGGCATGGCTTTACTGTGTGGCCTCCTTTAAAACCCCATTTAAGTGATGAACCTTCTGAACCTGCCAGCCTGACGCAGGCAGCAGCCCAGATCCACCCAGTTCAGGGTTTTGAAGAAGGGTAGATGCTGGTGGTCTACCAAGTTGCTTGGAGTAAAGCAGTCCATCTGTTCCCCTTCCCTGCCCATTTGCTCTGCTGAAGTCCCCATCCAGCTGTGGATGTGCGCAACTGGTGCGATCGGTCCAGACCCTGCGCTTAAAGAGCCATTGAATTAACAGCTGTGCTGACAGCCAGCAGCATGCCTGGCAAGCTGACCATGAGGAGGAAGGGATTTGGAGTCTAGGGCTGGAGGAGATGGTCTAAGAAGTGCCAGGGGGGATTATTTTTTTTTTTAATAGATTTTGCCAATTTTTTTTCTATGTATCCTTTGAAAAACGAGGGTGGCCTTATATTTGAAGTCACCTTATATTTGGGCCAGTACGGTAGTTCTGGCTAAATCCATGAGAACGGCCAGAGTCTACAAGGATAAACCACAATGAGGTGGAGAAGAAAGCATTCAAAATTTGTTTTGGCAGAAATTGGTTAATTAAGTCTGTTTAGCATTACACAAGATCTTAGCTTGGCCAGCTTGCTATCTTTGTTAAGTATGTGGCTTCCCAGGAGTAAATCTGGATGAAATGTCTTAGTATTGTTTAACTCTTTTCTTTTTTTTTTTTTTTTTTCTTCATAGGGAAAACACAAAAATTGTGCAATTGCATATATTGGACCAACGAAAAATATATGTTTGCATTTTCCCATGAAACTCTATTGCAGAAAAAAGAAAACCTGTGGAGAGAGTTGATAGTTTTAGGCATATATTGAGGGAAATGGCAGTATTTTCTCTTCGTTATGCCCCATCGCCCCCAAAAGTGGAACACAGATTCAAACAGCAAAACCCGAGTGTGATATATTAGTGACAATGTTTTAAGAACGTTGATGTGTCAAGACCTTCTTCAGTGTCTCAAACAGATAACTCGGGACAAATACACTACATATTCTTCCTAGCTTTAGCAGCTGTTGTAGGATTTAGGTTAGGTAATACCTCTGCAGATATTAGTCAGATGATTGAAATAAATTTATTGAGGTTCATGGCTGTATTTTCTGACTGTAGAAAAATCTTTCCTGGAGGAAGAGTATGATTCTGGGAAGCCAAATAGGCTAAAAGTGTATATAGAGGACCTCAGAGATACAGGAGAATGGGCTTAGAGTCATGCTAATTTTCTTCACACCAGTATATTGCACAGCCTGCCTTTAGTACACAGTAGACTTAAGTAGGTTCAAGGTCTGTGCTTCTTCCCAAACATAGGAATGCATTAATGAAAACATAGCAATAATTTACATTTAAAGGAAATTAATGGTACAAGAGAATTTAACAGCAGTTTTCTTTCTCAAAATGCGATTCTGGAGATAATTTACAAAAATTATTTAATCAACTATGAGTTCATTTTTTGTTTTTAAATTCTGTCTGTTAAAAATAAAGGCACACTCAGTGTGAACAAACAAACTAGAAAAAGTGATTTTAAAGTAGTCTGTGGGCTTTTCAAGGTAGAGAATGTAATGAAGAGGTTATCAGAAAGTAAATCAGCTTAAAAGATTTAGTGCATAATTCCTCTGGTCCATCTTGTTGCCGTAGCTACGCCGAGAGGCCAAAGAGCTGTCCTTTGTCAGCCGTGGATTTTTGTGATATAAAGGAAAGTCTTGAGTTATAAAACTTTCAATTTCCATGTCTCTGGCCGTCACATATTTTCTCTGTCTGCACTCTAATGGACAACTTTGGGCTGAGCACAGCACGTGAACAGTCACATTACATTACTATGAGTTGCACAAGGGGCCAAAAAAAGCTCAAACTCTTGCTTGTAAGAATCATGTTCAAAGATGAAGAAGAAAGTAGTGCTACTGATTAGTATTGTAAAGCTTTTATCATTACCTTTTACAGTGAGTACAAGTTCAAGTAGCTATGCAAATTTATATGTATTGTACATAAGCATCAGTTATCAATCCATTTCTATCTTAGTCTGAAGCTAACCAAAGTCTTGGCGTAGGTTATGCTTTATTTAACTCAGCTTGGGAGACTACCTATTGTAAGTTTTACGCTTCTTGGGTTTTTTTGTTTTGTTTTTCTTTTTTTTTAAATCAACTTAATGCTCAAGGTATTACAAAGAACTTGGAGTAGAACTGAATGCAGTGATATAAGCATAGAATTCAGTATACAAATGAACAAACTATGGTGGTAATACTCGCTCTTGGTTGCAAATGTAAAGGTAATGAATGGCCGCTATAGTCTATTTCCCATCTGGTTTTAACGGTCTGTTTCTATTTCATTTTCTAAAATGCGCTGGTATCCAATAGCTTATTTAGCAGGTTTTTACTTTGGTAATTAATGAAACGCTATCATTTTCTAGTATACAGCTGTGGAGCTTTTTGAATTGTCATTGTGTTGCCATGCTTAGGACAACAGCTTGAGTTAAAGCCAAAGATAGCTTTGAATCATTCGGTATCAAGGTAATAATGAGCTCTGCAGACATTTCAAATACAATTTTTCTCTCTTCAGCCAGGTGTGGCTTAATCCACTCTATTTTTCCCATAAGCAATATGATGTCCAATATATAACTTTCTCCTCATACTGCAAAGAATGTTTCCAAAAGGTTAGTCGTGCTTTTGCAACACAGAAGAGACTTTGCTGATTTCTTTTTTTTCTGATGTTAGATTACTATTCATTTCCACCCTGAAATTTGATGGCCTGACAATTAATATTTTTTTCTGAAAATCTCAGATCATGAACTACGCTAGTCTGTATATTCCGATTTGTGTGTATGTGTTTCCTACCCCTAAAAACTGTTAATGAAGGAAAGGAAAAAAGCTATTTCTGTAGGATTTATGCTCAAAGGTGATTTTTCTGAATTCTAGCTGTGACAATGAGAACAAATTAGGTTCAGATTCCTAGGAAAGAAATTAAAGATTTAATACTGTAGTAAAAGCATTGACATTGTTACAAATGAATTTATCAGGAATTCATTCCTCTTGATTGATGTGATAAGCAGAAGCATGTAGGCCGTTAAAAGGATCTTATATAAAACTTGATCACGTTTGCTACTTCTTCTTAGGGAATGTGTGCATGTTCTACTATTGATTCATTTGCAGCCATGTAGTTAAACTGTAAGATTTCTGGCTAGTAAAATCCTTGAGCTCATACCATGGGAGTTCTGTGCTTTGCTCTAGGAGAAGCGTGACAGCTTTTGCCTCAGTATTTTGACTCATTCCACAAAACATAATTTTGTCAGTGCCCAACTGTCAGAAAGCATCAGCTCTGCTATTTAAAGCAGTTAGGAAGAGTTTTTTTCAATACAACTTGTATACGTTTGTTATTCTTTTAAATATTAGTTCAGTATGCCCTTTGTAGCTCATTCATTTTCTTTTGAAAACATTCTAGTTACAGGTTGGCTTCTCTAAGATGTCACCAAATTCATGCTGTGGCTTTTTCTGTTATAGTGTGGCAATGCTATAACATTCATCATGGCAATCACTCCAAAAGTGATGAAATTTTGGATTCAAATTTTCTCTTGGGGAAGTCTGCATGTTTTGCTTCAGACCAAAAACATGTCTTAGTATAAACACGTAATTCCACAAAGCACTTATATCTGCTAAAAATACCTTGTTGAAGCAAAAAGGATGGGTGTCCCTTGGATATTTTACCAACCATATTTCCTTTAGTGTTGTCATTTGAAGGGTTAAATGTAGCAGACAAGCTTCTTGCATTCCTTACCTACCAGCTAAGGTGCCCATCCAAAATCACAAATGCTTTGTTAAAAGGATTGCATGTAAAAGTCAGTATCTTCAGAGTGCTGAAAATCTTCTTAAGTACCTCCAAATATCGAGAAATGTTGGTATTTTTTAGTTAATTACCAGTTTGAATTAAAGGAATTCCCACCCAAGGAAAAATAACCTCACATCATGATTATCTTGTGTTACTGTGATCGTTCATATTTTTTTCCATAGATACAAGGCTCATGTCTTGGGAATGCAAGGTGAGTTGTTTTTCTGTAGTTCTGGTTCCTATTGTCAGTGATAGTTCCACTGATAACAGAATAGTATACCCTTTCTTTAGGTGGGGAAACGTATTTGTGTTCCCCTAGAAATGTTTGGTTAACAGAAGCACAAGAAACTAACCCACAAAATCTAAAAAGGGAAGTTTAAATGTATTTTTTATAGGAGCGGATCTGTAATAAAAACAATAAAATCCAGTGTTTAAGCTTTATAGAAATAATTTAATGACCAGCTGCAGCAATAAACACCTTTCCGTTTTGATTGGGTCTTAACTCCTCCGTCCAGTGATTAATTGCTCCATGAAAGACAAACACATTACATTATCCTTTAAATATAACTTCCTGTTTTAAAGATTCCACTAGTGCAGTTTAAATGTTTTTGAACCTGTTCAAGACTTTAAAAGGATATTTCAAGGATCCTCCATTTATCATTACTACTTGCATATATTCAGGACCAAAGCAATAACTAGCCAGTATTTCCTTTCTCGTATTCAGCTTTGGCCTTGCTTGCGTTTGTATTCCACTTAGATAAAGATTAATATCATATTGTGGTGTCATAACTTTTTTTTTTACATTTGAAATACTATGGAAAATACAGGATGAAGATTGTATTTTACTTAAATTGTGGGGAAAAATTAGAACTTTAATAAAAAGTTCTGTAACTGGTTCCTATGCAGGATGGAGCATGCATTAATGTATTATTATTAAAGCCATACTCATTGCAGATAACAGAACAGCCACTAAGACTAACTTAAAAATATTTTGGATATAAACTAGATTTTATCTGAGGATCTAAGAGGGAAATAATGGTAGTAAAAATCTCCAATTCATCCACTACTCTTCTTACGCAATTAGGTTTCCTTTCTCAAGGAAGCCTGAAAATGGGACTGTATTAGCCTTTGGGAAAGGATGTGGATGTTGTTTACCTGGACTTCAGTAAGGCCTTTGGTATGGTTCCCCACAGCATTCTCCTGGAGAAACTGGCTGCACGTGGCTTGGACGGGAGTATTCTTTGCTGGGTTAAAAACTGGCTGGAGGGCCGGGCCCAGAGAGTGGTGGTGGATGGAGTTAAATCCAGCCGGCGGCCAGTCACGAGTGGTGTTCCCCAGGGCTCGGTGTTGGGGCCAGTTCTGCTTAATACCTTTATCAATGATCTGGACGAGGGGAGTGAGTGCACCCACAGTAAGTTTGCAGATGACACCAAGTTAGGCGGGACTGTCAACCTGCTTGAGGGTAGAAAGGCCTTGCAGAGGGATCTGGACAGGCTGGATTGATGGCCGAGGCCAATGGTATGAGGTTCAACAAGGCCAAGTGCCAGGTCCTGCACTTGGGTCACAACAACCCCACGCAGCGCTACAGGCTTGGGGAAGAGTGGCTGGAGAGCTGCCTGGCAGAAAAGGACCTGGGGGTGTTGATCGACAGCTGGCTGAATATGAGCCATCAGTGTGCCCAGGTGGCCAAGAAGGCCAACAGCATCCTGGCCTGTATCAGGAGCAGTGTGGCCAGCAGGACTAGGGGAGTGATCGTCCCCCTGTGCTCGGCGCTGGTGAGGCCCCACCTCGAGTACTGTGTCCAGTTTTGGGCCTCTTGCTACAAGAAAGACACAGAGGTGCTGGAGCGGGTCCAGAGAAGGGCAACGAAGCTGGTGAGGGGTCTGGAGAACAAGTCTTCTGAGGAGCGGCTGAGGGAGCTGGGGTTGTTCAGCCTGGAGAAAAGGAGGCTGAGGGGAGACCTTATCGCTCTCTACAACTACCTGAAAGGAGGCTGTAGGGAGGTGGGGGTCGGTCTCTTCTCCCAAGTAACACGCAACAGGACAAGAGGAAACGGCCTCAAGTTGCTCCAGGGCAGGTTTAGACCAGATATTAGGAAAAATTTTTACACGGAAGGCGTCATCAAGCATTGGAACAGGCTGCCCAGGGAAGTGGTTGAAGCACAATCGCTGGAGGTTTTTAAATGACAGGTAGATATAGTGCTTAGAGATATGTTTTAGCAATGATTTTGTCAGTTAGGTTGATGATTGTACTTGATCTGAAAGGTCCCTTCCAACTTAGGCAATTCTATGATTCTACGTGTATGACACTAGCATCAAGAAATCTGTGCCACAAGGAAAGGTTGTGTCTATATCAGATGTATGAATTTAATTTGGTTTTTGAATTCCATTTTATTTCAATTTGTGTCGTAAGCTCCATTTGAGGGTGTTCCCCTGCGTTCCATTACAGAATCATAGAAGGGTTGAGGTTGGAAGGGACCTCTTGAGGTCATCCGATCCAACCCCCTTGCTCAGGCAGGGTCACCTAGAGCCAGTTTCCTAGGGCAGCGTCCATCTGGCTTTTGAATATCTCTATCTAAGAGGGGAGATTCCACAGCCTGTTCAAAAGCTCAGTCACCCTTACAGTAAAATAGTACTTCCTGATGTTCAGATGGCATCTCCTGTTTGTGCCCGTTGCCTCTTGTTCTGTCACTGGGCACCGCTGAAGAGAACTTGGCTCCATCTTCCTTACACCCTCCCTTCAGTTATTCATATACATTGATAAAATTTCCCGAGACTTCTTTTCTCCAGGCTAAACAGTTGCAGCACTCTCAGTCTGTTTGCTGGACTTTCTTCAATAGCTCCATATCAAGCTTGTACTGGGGATTTTGGATTATTTTATTTTGGATTAAAACATTTGTTCTGGGATGATGCCTTTTATGAAAAATCAACACAATCTAACAGTTTTTCCTTGAATGGTTTCTCTGATGGGCCCATCCAGAGAAACAATGGATTCCTGAATAGGAACAGGGGCAGAGGCAAGTTCAGGACCCTTTCTTCCTTTTAGTTATCTGTGGCTACTGTTGAGAAGATGTGTCAATGGTTAATGTGCATTCCTTTGCTAAGCTTTGCATGCTTGCCATGTTTCCCATAGCCACCCGAGAGCCCAAAATGAGTGGAACTTGACAGAAATATTTATGAACTCAGAAAAATGAGACAGTAGTATCAAGATCCAGAGCAGCTGGGTGAGAGCATCCTACTGATCCAGTAGGAAGGGAAAAGTGCCAACTTTAGTTGGTAGTGTTTAGTCACCATCCAGTCCCAGGAAGCTGGTTATAGTCACCTTGGCCACCGGGAGAAATAGGTCAGGCTGAGATAAATCTCTCTATGCATTTCATGATCTGAAAGGAAAGGCTTGATTGATGGAATTTAAATAGCAATTAGGTGAAAACAACCATGTAAAGGCTTGTATAGTGCGCAGCAAAGGTAATGTAAAATGGAAATCAGATTCTTTATGGCTTGAGGTACAAGATTTTTAGAGCCGAAGATCTAACATTAGGCCAAATAATTTTTATCATTGGGCTTCAAAAACATGTGTAATTTTACAGTTGTTTTGCACCCACAAACATAGTTGTTGTTATTTGTCTGTTTTATCCACAAGAGCCAATCAGGCAATACAAACATTAATTGAGATATTTAATTAAAGTGCTCGTTTAGGTATTCAAATAGGAAAGCCTCAGTCAAACATTTAAATGATGTTAAAAACAATGGGCCAAACTATTTCTTCTGATTCTCTTGTATTTGGTGACAAATCCGTCCCAATTTGAGTCAAGCAGTACAATAGCGAACTACTCAGTTTTAGTACTTCTCAAGGGAATAGCTGTCAGATATTTAGCTACTTAAAAGTACAAACTCCTTGTTGTTAACAGCTGTTTATTTGTTCCCATCACAATTGCAACATTATTTGGGATTTCTGTAATAGGGGGAGCAACATGAAACATTCAGTTAAAGCAGTGGAAAAATATAGTTTAAATATGTGTACAAAAATATAGGAAAACAATCAGAAATATAATACAACTGCTGAAGATTCAGCAAGAGAAAATTATTTGAAGTAATAAACAAAAATCATTTGAAGTCAGAATATCAGGTAAAAAATTTATTCTTTCTAACTTTCCATTTTTTGGTAGAAGTTTGTTTAGATATTCTTTAGATAAAATTTTTTCACTTGATTTGGGAGATGAAATAGAAAAATATGGTAGCTTTTTATGACGATAAGGACAGATTTTATTTCAAACTTTTGCTTACCATTACTATATGATAGTCTGTAAGAATCTTTATTTATGCTTTCTCTTTTCCATGGTGATCAAAGCAATAAAGCCAATCTAAAACTGTGTGTGTGCAATCTCAACACATTGTGAACTTTATCATCTGAGTACATGTAGGTAGAGATGAGCAAGGCATGCATGGGACAGCATATATAGCGAGCGGCACTCCATGTGTTGTTTCACTCTCTCACTGCCTTATTTAGTGCTTGATGTTCTAGGTATGAAATAGTCTGGCCATGTAGATTGTATAACATTCAGAAAACAATTCACTGAGTTTTGATATACGTTCGTATTACTACTTGCACAAATGATCTGGCAGGGTACACTATCCTCTGTCAAAGAAAGGGTTAAAATAGGCTTTTCATGCTCTGGTTTCATCAGTGTTAAGGTTTATATGTTAGATCCTAGACCTTTAGAAACATAATTTGTTTTGTTGACTCTTCTTTGAAAGTGTTCTGTTTCAGTAAGATTTTCTCATCTTTCCCATTTCGATGTAGTCATAAGGTTAAGAATCAGATAGTTTCAAATTAAAAAAAAAAAAAATTGAGGCCTGTTTTAGAATTTTAATCATTATAGAGAAGTTTTTAGATTTAAGACATGTGCGTGTTTACATACACGATTAGTATCTTGATTCTTGTTATTATTCTTGGATGCTAGTCATCTTTTTGCCTGATACTTTTCTGACAGGATATCAAGACTGAAAGACTGTTGATAAAATATTTTAAGTTGAAGCGTTTCAGTAGTTCTAATTACTATAGACATGTCTGAACTTACAGCCATTGATTATTTCTGTATGAGGTCATGGTAGAATCATCCACTTAATAGTATGCAATGATAGCAATGCAAAAATAACTGTAGCTTTTGACCTGATATGGAAGAACTGCTGACAATGAATACTCATTGCATCAAGAATTCTTTTAAATAGCGCACAGAAAAGATGAAAATATAAATTGACAGCATTCAATTCAGAGACCTTTCAGAATAACTTGTATTTGTCCATTTTAATATCAGCAGCTACAGTAAATATAATGTAAATATGACAGGCCTGAATGTGACCCAGACAGTTGCGTGCTCCCAAAGCAGGTGGTGAAGGACTGGTCCAGTCCCTGAGTCTTTTCCGGGAATTCCCAGGAGGTTGTGAGCGGGGCAGAAAAAAAATAAAAATCATCTTGCAGTCCACAGCTTCTGGGGAAGTGGGAGGAGAAAAAAAACCCACATACCTGAAGATGACTTCTGATTATGTCCAGGACTGTGGGTGTCCTTTTCCCTCCACTATTTATTTATATTCAGTAAAACTCAGATGTAGCCTAGGACACGGGCCAGTAACTGCTGTATTGGAGAATACTATTAGCCCATCTGATGGTTTAGAGGAAGACAACCCCCTCTCCTCCTTCATTCCCTTCATAATGCACCTGGCCAGTTGTGCAATGCTAACCAATGAACAGCTGCTAACAATGAGGAAATTGTGCTCATAAGAAGTAGCTCAGGATCTGATGGTTATTCCCTGGGGAGAAATTGAGGCACTAGGGACTTTCTTCTTGCCAGGATGCTTTTTTTTTTTTTCTTCTTCCCACCCCCCCTGCAC
>VYZM01019566.1:64614-76826 GCA_013398915.1 Dromas ardeola | reverse complement strand
AGTTGTCTCTGTGTTGAATTAAACACTTCTATCTTTCCTGTTTATTACTTTGTGGAGCTAGTTTCTTTAGAGGGACACCATTTCCCCATCATTTCCTCTTCCCCTCCTCCTTTTCCCTCTCCTGCCCCGGTTCCCTCCCTGCCAGTCCATCTGGGAGGATTAAGGATTTTACAGTTGAGAAATAGCTAGGCATTGAAATAGCTATAGATAGTATGATTAGTAACTTTTCCTAGCAGTAATGTTTTTCTTCATTAATGTTATCAATGTATATGTAGGTGAGTATGTGGATGTGAATTAGCATATGCAGTACGTTTTACAGAGAGTATCTGCATGTAGCAAGTATCTAGTATATCCTCTCAAGACATTCCCGTTTACTGAGTGTCTTTCCTACAAACATCTTATAGTACTTAAAAAAACAAAAACAAAAAAACCCAAAACCAACAAACAAAAAAAACCAGACCCAAAAAAACCAAAAACCCAACTACCAAAAAACCCAAGACAAACCCAAACAGCGTACGAAAATTCAGTGCCAAAGAGGCAAGTCTTTAGGCGGGATTGAAACTTAGCTAATAACATAAAGAACTCCATCTATGAAGGGAAGTCAGTTCTTTGGGCTTGAGAAAATAAGCACAAACATCTAAACTCTGATGGTGTTTTAATTTGAGAAAGTCTGCCATCCTTCACAGCCTGAGTTAGGCATATGCCTCTGGGAGAGCAGTCAAAGAAATACATATAAATAATGAATGTAGTGAATCTTTTTCTTTTGTAACTATGAAATTCTTGCATTGACTCATGTCTTCAGTCTGTAAAAATCCTTTAAGTATAAACAAATTAAATTCAGAGTGGCTAAACAGGACTTTCAGAAGTAACTAGAAGTACTTATATTGCTCTATGTACAAGTTGCCTTTTTTTTTTTAAACCACTTCAGTAGATTCAGATGCTATCAAGGGACATCTAGCAATCACTATTAATTTATAAACTCATTATTTTAGTACATATTTCTCTGTAGGCCTTCCTGTTTCAACATGAGAACGATCCAACTGGAATACTCTGTCACAGTTTTAATCCTCACATTAAAATAATTCTTACCAGCTCACTACAGTTCTATACTGGCATAAGAAAGCTAAAACTGTTTCTGGCTTGAAAGTATGTCTGTTACAATACAAACAAATGTGTATGCAGTTCTGTATGAAAATATACAAGAAAAGATCATCTTAAAAAATCTGCTATGGTTGAAAGAGTTTTCATGAGTGGATAAAAAACAAGTGATCAGTAGCAGGCATGATTCATCAATCTACTTAGCGATGGTCATGGTATTTAGTAGAAAATCTAATAGGATTACTTTAAATACAACTCATTTTCTCTGTTCTTCATGTTTAAATAGCCTACAGACCTCATAAAACAGAAAGTTGAAAAAAAAAATTAAAGTAAAATTAGTTCTCCTTACCTCCTCCTACAATGAGGAAGAAAGGAGAGTATTTGGACTGATGCTGTGAAGCAATAGTCCCTGGGGTACCATTAAATGGGTGTCAACCAACCAGGCAACACTTGCCTGAAGGCCTTGATATTGTGTTTACAGGCTGGATTTCAGCGAATTTGTTCGTTCCGGTGACTTGTGAACCTGCATGTAACTAGTCCTGAAATAACTGTGAACACTTCACTCAAACTTGCACTGAGTCTGACATTTTTAGTCATAATTATGGCCGCCAGTTCATAATAACTGAAAGTGTTCCTTACAAAAAGCAGACTTTCTTGGAACACCTCCAGCTGCCTTCAAAATTGGATTTTCTGATCAGATCAGCAGAATCCGTGAGTATCTTTCTGTGACCAAGGAAGCAAGAACTAAAACCTAAAAACAAGTATCCCAAGCCTATCTCTGTTGACGTGGTTTGCGCCAGTCACAGAGAAAGCATTTGAAGCCTTGAGGAAGTTCTGGCCTACCACATAGCTGATGAAAAGTAATGAAGACCATCTGGCCTTCATAACAACTGAAATCATCTATGCCAGCTTCAGAGAAGGCAGCACTCCATCATTCCAAAGCATGCAATAGTCTAGCCAGTTTTGGAGAAATGTACGTTTCATGCCAATGCCCTCATAAATTATACCCATGCTTCTTCCTCTCTCATCTCATGTTCTGTCTCTTTGTTTAAGCAGTATTACAGAGTAGCTGATGGCAACTTATTCTCTGTAGTACCTTGATCCTCTTAGAACATGTATACCATGAAGTGACAGAAATGATGTAAGCTCCAGATGAAATACAAATGTTCAAGTTCTTGTTGGAAGATTTCACTTCTGCCTTTGACAGATTTAAATACATAGTGCACGTACAGCCTATGCAAGGTAGAAGTACCTCCTTTGGGAGGTATAACATAGCATTTCAAAGGCTATGCCCTTTATATCACGTAGATATCTTTTCTCGTCTTTGTTATCCAGGACTTCCCAGAACAGCTGAACTCCACAGAAATGATGCTGTACAATTAAAGCTTGCAGTGTGAGTTAGATACAATGTATTTTCATTAAATTATTTATTAGTGATAGTATGTATGAATTGTAGTGATCTAAAGATATTTTAGTAGTTCCAGACTAGATTATTCTGTTGACTATAAAGGTAAATGTCTAGTCTAACTCCACTAGGATGGGTAGAAATACTTTGGAATTCTTCAGTCAGAATCCAATCTGCAATTACCACTTACCACTGAGGCAAATGCAGCTGTTATTTTTATAATGACAATGCTAGTATATTAGATGACTTTATCTGCTTCCTGATATATATATATGTGTGTGTGTATTTATTTATTTTACAGTAATGGTATTTTGCTCACCAAAAACTGGGAGAGGCTTTTCTTCTGTCACAGCAGAGCAAATAACACACAACCAACCAACCAAACAACAACAACAAAAAAATTATGAAAAAGGGAGAAAGTTGTTGTGAAAGACTTTAGTAAGAGAGATTTTTTTTTTTTCAAAACAAATCACTGTTTAAACAATTTTTAGGCACTTCCAAAGGTGTGACATGGTCAGCATTCATTCTGAAGGATTAATCTCAGGATTGTAATTATTTGATAAATATATGTTAATTTCCAAAGTTTCCTGCATGGATAATGGAAATAATTTAGTCTTATCAAATAGTAGCTAGGTCTCCCTTTGTGTAGGTAATGACTTTCGTATTGATGTGGTGTTTTTCAAACACATAAGCCATCTTTTTTTGTCTTCAGCATCCCTACTTGGAAATTTTTCTACTGCGTGGTTCATTCCTATTGCTGTTCAGTTGCTGTACTAGTCTTTTTGATCTTAATTTCCTCAAGGGCTCTTGTTAAATATATATTAGGGTTGGGCATATTTTATTATGCCATATAAAGGCACCTTTACATATGCAAGCTCACGAGTCATCGTTGCTCACGCAGTTAGGCTCGCTGAAGTCAAGGAGACCACTTGTATCAATAGAGGCATGCAAAATCAACTCTCAAACATCCCAAGATATGAAATTTAATCTTGTTAGCACAAATCTGTTTTGGGACTTCATGAGAGACCCTCCATGCATCTGTTTAGTCCCTGGAGCTTTTACATCATTGCTCTGAATTAAGTTAATATGATCCACACTTTTTTCCCCTCCCGTCTCTCTGTTGAATCATGGGGGAGTTTAGGATTTTACTTACGATACACTTAAAAGATCAATTGACAGCAAGCCTGAAAGAAGTACATTGTACAGTATATTTCAGAGTATTTGGGAAAATAAAAAAATCTATTTGGGTGTCATTATTAGAACAACCTGGTAACCTGGTCTCTTCAAAAAACTGGTGATTTTGGAAAGAGTGACAAGAACAGAGCACCTCCTTTGAAAGAGCTCTGTGCTTGCAATTCAAAATGTTGGTTCCTCCATTTGAGGACTTGGGTTCACCACGCTCTTTTTATAGTACAGTATTGAAGTTGAATTTTTAATATTACTATGTTTTTGAGATATTTTGACCTTTGTGGAAGATGGCAGACCTCAAGTAGGCTGTTTATTTGGGCAGAGAGTTTGAAAACCCAAATTGTACAGATTACCTCTTCAACATGGGTGTAGGCTCTTCAGTAATTGCTGAGTTTGTTAGAGACCTTAACGCTTGGAGATCCATCAGCATCCCTGAAAAATTCAGATTATGAAGAAATTAGGGTAAAAGTCTTGTCTTTATCTTCATGCCTTCATTTAAGGCAATTTGAAATAAGTGTAATTAAGGATGTAATCTTTAGTTTGCTTGAACCAATGCAACTTCAGGGATCGATGTCAGGGGCTGACTTCTAGCCATGTTGATGTTAGAGGTAAAATTTCAATTGACTTTTTACTCAATGGACTTTATTTTTAGTCACTTGAAGTTTGCATCATTTTAAAATACAGTTAAGTAAAGCACCTGCCTAGAATAAATACTACCCTGCAGTACTGGGAACAAAGTACAACTTTGTTTTGTTACTGAATTGGAACCAAAGGTAGAAAATAACTTTTCTGTCTTGTTCCATAGTCCAACCTATCAACATAAACAGATGTTAAACTGGTGTTTATACGAGTGCTATATTCTTATCAATGATCTAGTAATACTGTTTGTAAAGTAGAAGATAAGATGTACCCATTATACAAACCAAATGTATCCATATGGCTGCTCAACTAAGAGCAGGGCAAAAACAATCATAAAAAAATTGCACCACCACCAAAAAAATACCCTTCTGAAATGCTTTGAGAGTCTGTAGAGCAATGGTCAAGGAAGTCACAATGAATTTTTTTTTAATCTGTTAAAGCAGAAAAAACAAAACCAACACATGCTGCTAATGGAAGACTTTAAAAACCTCCTTTCATTTGTGTTTGTGAAGGAAAAATTGCCAGTATTGGTGGAAGGATAGAATACCTGAGGTTTCTACGAAATTTTATCATCAAGTGATACGATCATATGCTCACTATCTTTCTGTTGTTGCTGCAGAGGATCAGGATTCATCTTATTACAACTTTCTCTTGAGGTCAATTTCAGCCCAGCATTTGCTCTGTTTTAATTCAGGTGCAGGTTAGGGAATGAGCCATCACTGAGCAGGTTTGAGATACCGATCTGGCAACAGTTTACCTCATTTCTCATTATTCTCCTGTCATTTTGTTATGATGTGTTTTTAAGAACATCCAGCTTTTATTTGCAGGAAAACCATTTCCTCATGCAAAGTAGAACATGCAGACCTGATTTATTTCTCATTTCAGCCGAAAATCTGTTGATTTTCACTTAGAAGAGTTAATGTCTTCCCCCCCACCCCCCCATCTGTATTACAGGCCAGATTGTGACTGGCATTCACAGCAGTACACAAGAAATGAAGGGTGGGCTGTGAGAGAGAAGAGAATTTTGTTCATTTTTAACACCAAGTGTGGGATCCAGCTGTAAGTTTAGACCTTGCAGCTCATACATACCCCTTCAGAGGGAACTATTCACTACGCTCCCCTATTCCTTTTTATGTAAGAAATACCAGTTACTTAGTCTACAGTCTCCATTTAACCTAATACGAAAGAGATTGCGCGCTGTCGGTGCTTATTGTAGCAGAGGATTGGGTTTAATGGTGTAGAAGTCCCTTCCCTCTGTTCTGTTGAACAGCTTTTTTTTTTTTTTTCCCTAAGATAGTGACCTATGTGCTGAGAAAACTCTTCTGCTTTATATGACCAACATGCTCACCTACTGCAATATTCAGTGCTTTTCCATGATGTGTAGTGAGCACTCTGCTTGTTTTATCTTCTTCCAGCCTCCATTGGATGTGCTGGTTTTAGGTTTCTTATGTTTCACAGTGGGAGAGTGAGTTCTTGAGGGCCTGTTCCCAGATGCAGATTTTTGACATAAAATTCCCATGCTCACTGGTGGCTGTTGGTATTTTTCATGGAAATGAAAGAGTGTTCTCAGTTAATTCCTTATGAGCAAAGTTTGTGGACCAGGGGTTACCACCGGCATATCTATCTCCTGGACTTTCCAGTAGTAGTAACTCACCTTTAGAAACAATCTTTGCAGGGCAAAATGGAATTGCTTTTAAAGGGGAGATCATAGGGAAGCTTGCACTGCCTAGCTTTGTTGATAGAGGATTCTGATTATTTTTATTTAGCTAGAGGATACTGATTCTTTTTTAAAGCTTATAATTGCATAATGTCTGTGTCTGTAAATTTTGTGGTTTGTTTAATGTATGTATACACAGTCATGGTTCCCAGTTGGTTTTTGGTATTACAAGACTTTTCAAGTCATTAAACTGCACAGAAACTTTTACCAATGTTAAATCATTGATATAAAGATCATGTTGTACAGTATGATCATTTCAGCTGTATGGGCAGAGCAAGCAAGTAGTGTAAAAAAATTCTGTTAACCAATAGAGACATTAAAACTCTAGCTGTGCTACGTCTCTGCTGGCATTGGAAGCTTGTGTGTGGGAACTGTTCTGGAAGGGTAAGGCAATGGAGCTGGAGTGGATACGAGGAGGGGGTAAATAATTTAGTTAGTTATTTATATTTTTTCCCCCCCTGTGGCCCCCTCTTGTTATTGATGTGATAAGGAATTTTCCGATAGTAGTGCTTAAAAATGCTACAAGTGGTTGCAGGAGACTAAATGGAGTCATTAATGCCATGGAGCAGTAACAGGTCAATCAGTGATACAGCCAGTGTGTGTATTAACACAGCATTTAGCTGTTTAATAAATGGACACGGGGCAACTTGGAAAAACTAACTGTGTCTTGTCCTCTCAGATATGAGGGTAGATGACTTTTGCAGTGTCTTGTGTAGGCTATCTCTATACTGTTAGCAGTGTCCAGGCTAGGTTTTTTAATGGGTTCTGGCTTCTCTTTGACTGCAATATGGATTTACTCACAGTATGCAGCTTCAGGTGACTGAATAGCCAGTCTCTTCAGTATGCAGGGGTTTACTGCTCGGGTTCTCAGGTGGGTATATCTCCCAGCATTCCCCAGAACACTTCAGAAGTGGAAGCTTTTCTGGATTCTCTGTTTCAAAGAGTGGGCTGAAATTCCTCTCCTAGCTATTGTTTACTTCTTGGAGGAATGCTTGATTTCCAGCTGTTGGGAATGCTATACTTTTCATAAAGATAATCTGAGTGGATAGGATTAGTTTCTAAAGTTTTTTTAGAAATACAGATATGCAAAAAGAAAGGAGACGAATTTATTTCTGTGGCTAAAGAATTTAGTCAAACGTCTGCGAACATTTTATAGCAACAGGATTTGTTACACCTCAAAGTGTTTATGCTTTCAGCCCTCCTTAGTGTTTGGACCTGACCCGATTTCTTACATTTCTACATCAAACAATACTTTATCTTAGTTTTTTGAGAGAGATAGACCTGCACCAAAGCTGTAGATTCCACCATTTCCTAACTGGTTCTTATCTCCTAAAGTTGCACTGTTTTTGCGATACATGGGTTTTATTAGTTGTCTCCTGTAGTCTGTCAAGTCTGATAATTGTTTTGTTCTTTGTTCTGTTATACTTCTGATTTCTATATGTTAAGGACACTGGGGTTCTGTCACAGTTTCGGTAAACAAAACAAAATTGCTGAGAGTTGAAATGCATTGCATGTCAGAACTGGATCCAAGTAAGCCATTTTTGTACACTTAGAGGCATTTTGTTTACTTCAAGGCTAATGGGCAGCGTGTTAGCTCTTCAAATGTGGATTTTTGGGGAGCTTTTGAAATTGGCATTTGCTTTGGCAAAGCAACATACATTAGATGAGTTTGAAAACATAGATCACCATAGGTTGTGCTACTATGACAAAATTTCAGGGTATTTTCCCTGAATCTGACAGGAAGTAGGTAAGCCAGGAACCTGGTGGGACACCATTCCTTTCTTTCTTTGTCTTCCTGATTGTTACATCTCATTAAGGATTATTTTTATACCAAGAGGTTTCCAGGTTTTAGCTGTGCAGTCCTGATGACTTCAAAATTATTCTGCCATTTTACACTTAGTTGTCATTTGCGCATGTATTCAATCCCAGGTTGCAAGGCTGCAAAATTCCGGCTCCCCCTTGGGGTCATGACTTCGAAGGCTGCTCTGGGTAGTCGAGTAACCCAAATTAAATTCCGCCTCCAGCTTTCCCCCTTTGTAGCATGATCATCATGCTAAAAGCAACATATAATTAAAATTCTTTTTCGAGTCAATCTTGAAAGTCACATTTCTCGCTCCACCTCCTGTTACATTCCTTCAAGATAGAGAGCACAGGCAATTCTACCTAACAGGGTAAAGCTAGGTTTTCTTTCATTCCTTGCTACTAAGAAGTAAAAGCACAAACAGTGATGTTCTGTTCAATAGCTAGGAACACTTTTGACACCTTTATTTCAAGCAAGACTGCAGAAAAAGTAAAGCATCATGCAAATCATTCAACACTGTGAATTTGTAACAAAATTTGGAATAACATCTTACTCTTTACAGGCTTCCTTTTTATAGCTTTTTGTAGGATTCAATATTGTGATATTTCAAAGACATTTAAATACACAGGCAAGCTTTTGTATTGGCACGAGAGTACAATAAAAATGATCACATATTGGCAAATAGAGATTAATATTAGATTACATAGAGGTAATAATTTGCAATTCAAAGACATTCAGGATTTTTAATATTAATGTTTACCAGTAGGTATTCTATTATCAGGGATTTAAATTAAAGCAGCCTTTCTCTTGACATTGTGAAATTTTCAGCTCAGACCTGTATTACAGAATTTAAAATAAAAATTGTTTTGGTCTGCTTCAGCATCCTAGTTATCAACTGATTTGTGATCACATACTTTTTTCTGTGTGGTCACCCCAAAGCTGCATATGCAGAATAGTTTGCGTTCTGTGTGCTTATCTTTCAGGGTATGGACGTATTTTATTTATTGAGTAATGTGTTGTAATACCAGAGGTGTCTGGAATCATAGTTCTGTGGCAGCCTGAGGCTTGACCCTTTATATTGTCTGTAACAGGCCAAACACTGACAACCCATTGTTATATAAGTATGCCAGTATAAAAACCATAGAACGTTTTTTTCCTGGCTGGTTTTGTAAGGGCCAAGTATATACATGTAGCTACAGCCGCTTTTCCTGGGGTCAGTTATTGGATAAAGTCTTTATTGTCTCCAAGAGATGGCTGAAGACATCTCTTTTTAAGACATCTTTTTTTAAGACAAGCTTTAAATATCACTACTTACTGCTGTGAAAGACTTACTAATACACCCATCACGACATTAGTCTTTGGGGAACTATTCATATGGGGGTTATTTGATCAGTGTCAAACTTTCATGAATAATACATGTATTCATTTTGAATGGAAGGTGCATTCTGTCACAATCCCAAAGCATGAAACATATCAAAACTATCTGCATTTATTTGCTGAGTCCCCAGAATTGGTGTTTGGAAGCGTGGCTTTGTTACTCCCTTGTACATTGTATGCTCCTTGACTGTGCAAAAATATCAGTTAGGTAAGCAAGTTGTACAAACTTCAGTATATCATCAAAGCATGGGGAGAACCAAACGAGTGTTCAAACAAGAAGAGTTGTACTCTGGGCAAAATTCGAACGCTACATCAGCTCTATTCCTCTTGAGGCCAATAAATGTCATTTAAAAATGAATTGGTATTTGACACTTTTGGGAGTTGTCCTCTCTCTGGGTATATTCCAGTGCAGTGTGACCATTTAGGGCTGTTCTTATGTGTGAATATGTTTGGCATTTGAAAAATAGCTTTTATATTTGTATGGGTATTTATTAGCGGTTCTTTTTCACATTACTTTGAGATTCATATCTGGTATTAAATTGGGAAGTCATCTTAGATGATTTTTTCAAACTGAGTTGCAAAACGACTGCAAATGCTGCTTTTTCACATTCTTGCCTAGGTCACAGATTATTCCTGTCACCATTTCTTTTGACAGAAAAGCAACAGTAAGTCAGCCACTTGCTCATGTTGTGAGAAAAGAACACTTGCAGCATTTCCCTTGTTGCTGAAAGAAATAAATCCTCCCTTGTTTCATGAAATTTGACTGCTTTTGCAACTTTTAAATTTACAAAATAAAATGCCCCTGGAGTTTTTCTGAGCAAAACAGTGACTTTGGTGGGATTTTGAAAGGATGCAGTAATTTGTTTGACTTTCCCAAGAAAAAGTCCATGTGCATTTGTCCTGTAAGTCAGAACAACTTCTTCCCAAATATTGCAGTAGCTTCACCATATGAAGTCTTCATTGGCCAATACTGCTAAAAAGGCAACACCTGGGAATGAGGCTTATGTGCATAGGAAGTCAGAAGTGCTCTGTTCCATGTATTTATTTCAGAAAGGCCTTTTCTCTTTGATCATCTTTATTTGGTTCCGGTCTTGAATGTTTTGTTTTTTTTTTTTAGCAGAATTGCTTGCCTGTGGTTTCTCTGCTGAGTTTCTTTTCCACTCGATTTCAAGCTCTTAGTTTGCAAATTGATGATCCATGATGAAACATCATGGTTGTGAACCATCTCATACNAACCCACTTCTACCCTGTTTTTCCTTTTTTTTTTTTTTTAAAAAAAAAAAGAAAAAGAAAAAAGAGAAAGTAACTAGTGTCTGCCATGTTACAAGCTGCAACAACTTTGTTTTATGTTTTCCAAAAGCACTTAGGTAAGAATACAGCCAAGGAGTGCCGTAGATGCAAGTTGAAAAGTTTAAGAGTGAATGCAGTTCTGCAAAACAATACATGAGGTCAATGGCACTTCCTGCCTGGTCTTCTGCTCTCTGTGTATTAGTGCATGTGCCAGTGTCCTGGCCGGTCTTTATCATAATTTTCCTGATTGTGGTCCTGTTTCCCAAGACTTCAGGGTCCTGTTCCTTGTCCTCTTTTTTTTCCTCTTTCCTCCATACATTGCTTACACAATAATTGCTTTTCTTATATACAGCACCAGTGTACATGAACTATTAGCTTTTTCTTGTTCAAAGGAATGGTGGCCATTCTTGCTCTGAAATGACATCTCAGCACTCTCAATGTCTGCTCTCTTCAGTCTGCTTAAAATGTTTTTTTTGTGTCTTGCATGAAGTCAGAAACAATCCTTTTGATACTCGACCCCATAGATTACTGACAGCCCGGTTCTGCTTTACTTTCTGATGTTGTGTAACACTATACTGCACAAAAAATTCTATTTAAAATAACGTGACTATTTAGCATGGACCCTGCAGCCCGTAGCCGTGCTAAGTAGTATTCTGTTTCACAAGTGGTCCCTTTGAAGTCAGTCGAGTTACACATGCTTACATCATGTCTGAACTTGGTCCACTGTGTTTACAACATGCATATTTGATATTGCACAGTGGGTGTACATAACTTTTAAAATAGTAAAATCTTTATTACTTTGAGGAGTGTGCACATTAAAGAACAGATTTTCATTTACATCAAGGCTCCTTACACTCCTCTGGCTATGCAAAAGGCCTTAAAACTAGCATAAATTCCACTAAAGACCAGCTGAAAATCCCTTTTCACAGCCAATGTCGTGTAAAATGGTGCTGCATGGAAACTGAAACGCAGCCCTTCCCAAAAGGGATTTTTTAATTTCAAGGGAATATTTTAACTTTTTTGTTTTGTTTTCCTGTTGTAAAAACACAATAGAATTAATCACTGTAAGTTTCTGCTTATTTTTAATGTACGGTATACCATCTTACAGTAAATCTTTTATGAGGAGCAGTTAACCTTTTTTATCCCTGTGAGTTTCAAGTCAAATATTAGCACTTTTACTAGTTACCTGTATAGCAATGCTCATATAAACAGTAGAAAGGATGCTTGTTTCTTGAATAACACTGAAGAAGTAAAAGCAGAAAGGATTAATCCAAATATGTAACGTCAATTGGAATCTGTTTTGTTTGGGTTCCCAGTTTGGGCAAGGAAGGTAATGCATAAAAACATATTTTTGAGGAATGTAGAGGTGGACTTTTATGTGTAAACCCTCTCAAATCTATTAATTTTTTCTTTTTAAGCTCTGGTTCTGGTCCATCTGCATAAAATAGGCACTTAAGGGGCTACAAAAGAAATCTGAAGCTTCAGCTTCTGCAGATAAAATAATGAACAGCTAGAAGTAGTATAAATGTATTCATTGTTACCTGGTAAAGAAGTATTGTTTTTTGAAGATGGCCTTGTATTTGAAACACTGGACAAGAACTTGGAGGATCTGGATCCATTTCTTGACTGCAGCAAATTCCTTGTTTGACTCTTGGTAATTCACTTGGTCTCTGTGCTCCCATCTATCGGTCTGTCAG
>VYZM01019566.1:36194-54634 GCA_013398915.1 Dromas ardeola | reverse complement strand
TTTTTTTTTTTTTTAATAAACAAGCCTTGGGGTTTCAGGCAAAGGGTTGGATTCCCTTTTACCCAATGAAAAATGCTCACTAGATGTATAGCTCCAAGGACCTTGGTGCTGATTCACAAATAAAAAAACATTCCAAGATGAAGGAGGCACAGTGAAGCTTTAAAGAACAGCTATCGTGACAGATTTTTCTTAAAAAAAAAATCATAGTGAATGTTGTCTTCAAGTTGGATATGTTGTTGAAGTGTACTTGAAAATTTTCACAAGTGTTTTGTTGCGTTGTAACTTCATATACTCTACAAACAAAACATTTTTACATGAAAAGGTTCATTTAGCTAGATGCTGTCTCCTCCTAGATTTTATTTCCAAATGTATCAACAGGGTGGATCTTACTTGAAAATTAAAGAAAATACACCAAAGTAATTTTATGAATTTTATTAAATTTATTTTTATTATGACATACGTTTACAAGTAGGAGTAATTTTTTTTACTCTTGAGTAACTGTCAGAAAACAGAATCTAGTGGCAATCAATTTTCTTCTCTTCTATTGCTTCTTAACCACTAAGGATTTCACTCAACTCATGTACCTTCTGTCCTCAGCTGCACTTCTGCAGGTCCTACTCTTTACAGTGTACATAAATGAGAATGCCAATTTTGTATTTTTCAGTTAATTAAAAATTCTATTGATTGTGCAGATAAAAGGAAACTTCAGAATGCACCTTTTACAGCCTATTGTCAGAGTTCTTATACAGTCAATTGTCAAGGCAGCTGACCAAAAAATTAAGGGATGTGCTTCCAAATGAAGTAGGTAAGCCTACATATCGGTGTCCTGGATGGAGCCTATTTCAGAAATCTATGCATAACAGAGTTGTCTCTGAAGAACTCGCAACAGTGAAGTACAGTAAAAGCTAGTTTCTTACAAACCAATGCATTGTCACTTAGGAGGTATCATCAGCATTAACCAAGAAAGTAGGTCCTTTGAATTAAAATTGGCAGCTCTTTGACTAATGAAGAGCCACACTGCACAGCTTGCATCCGGTGGGAATTTCTGCTTATTTCTTTTTCATTTTCACGTGAAGGAGCATGTGTTAGTGCCAGCAGGATGAAAAGGTGTCTTGGTGTTAAGTCAGCTTAGAAGCATAATGGGCAGAGGTTTAGGTTTTGGAGTCTTGCTTTTAGGTTTTGGAGTCTTGGTTTTTTGATCTAAGAACCATGGAGTTTAAGAGGTTTTGAAACCTTTTCGAGTCCTTCAACATTGTGTAGTGATTGAATGTTTTTCTGGTTTTAATCATGTGCAATTTTTGTCTCTATTTTTGTCTCTTTAATCTGTGTGTTATTTTGTAGGAAACTCCTAAAATGCCATTGGAAGATAAACATTTTGTAAATAAAATCATTGTTTGTTTTTATTCTAACTTATGATCATGATTAAGTTTTAAGTTTTTAGAAACATGTTCACCCACCAGAAAGTGCAGAATGCTTTGCTGAGCCTGTTTGGTTTATGCCTCTGTTGGTTGTGAATAATGCAGCTGACCAAGAGGCTGTTAAAACTTTTAATCTAAGTTGAGTTCATCATTTACGCAAACACTTGATCAACCTGATGAATATTTATAATAAGCACTTCAAAACCTGAAGTGTGCTTTTTTAATTGTTTTTATTTTCCTGTCAAATATACTTACGTATTAGTCAGAGTGAGTAACTCTGAAGACGTGTTTACAGTATAAAAGACATCCTGGAGCTTCTTTCCTTTATTGTACAAACACCAAAACATAGTACAAATCTTTATGCTGCCCATGCTTATGAGACTTGCTGTTTTTCCTCCTTTACTGTGATTATAATGCTGAAAAATTTACTATTTTTTTTCTTAAGATAGAATGAACTGTTACTTCAGCATCATCAAGATGCTTTTATTTTCAGTGACTCTAAGAAATACAAAATACAAGCAGAAGCGTTAATGGGATCTTATGGCTCTGTGGCAGTGTCTGAAACCGGACATGGAAGGCACGCATCCTCCTTAAGTGGTGTTCAGGCAAACCTTTATGTTAGATAAAACTTTACTTGGCCTTCCACAGCCAGTGGAACTTCTGTATCACATCTGGGGCTAGTTTGAGTAAAAATGCTTGTACCTAATCCTGGGGTTGTTTCTGGATTTGGGTTTTTTTTTGGTGTGGGTTTTTTTTTTTTTTTTTGATAACCTAGTACTAATGTACTAACCAAGCTGACACTTGCAATGTTTAGACATTTCTTGGAGAAAAAACATACCAGTCATAGAAAAGGAAACTGTGTTTTATCCATACAAATACATCCTGAAGACTGCATTGTTGGTCTACATTACTGGTACTTACACTGCTGTGTTAATAATAATGCTTTTTCTTGAATGATGATTGCCCTCGTTTTCCCCTTCCTCATTTAAAATGCAAGGTCAGAGATCAGGTTACACAGATTACTTTTTTAAAAAAAAATATCTTTGGTAGCAGCATTTTCAAGCATTTGAAATTTGGATGCCGGTCAGGTGGAAGTAGGCAGATATGAAAACTCTGCAAGTAATTGCAGTGATTTCTGCAGCAGGGTTAGCTAGCTGGGATCAGGAGTCCCACACCTGCAGAATTCCAAGAGCCCCAGCTATTCATTGCCCTTTGAACTTTTGCTTTTTTTCCTTTAACTGTTTTAGTTCAATTGACTGTACAGCCGCAGTCTGTGGAAATGGACGGATGCTGTTAGTATGACAATATGCTGCCAGAAATGGAAAAAACACAGGAAAGGGCAGCCTTGGATGGTGTATCCAGCTGCCTGCTGTGATTTTTCCACTGAAGCACTAGAGGGATTAACCAAATGCACTGCCAGCTTTACATGATGTGGGACAGGCTTTAAAATGGAGATTTTTGCATTCTTCTGTCTACTATTCTTTCCCTACCCTTTTCCTTCCCCCCTTTTTTTGGCATCCATTTCTACCACTGACAATGAAATTGCTCAGCTAACTTCACGTTTGTTGTTACTGTCTTTCAGGAGAAGTGAAAGCTAGGGGGGAAAGAACCCCTTAAATGAAAAACACCGATTTCATTTGGCCCTGTAATGCTTGTGTTCATGGGAGACTCTACAAAATGACTTGGCTAGCAGGAATGTTTATTTTAACAGTGAACGTTAAGAGAATAAACTGGTAAAACCGGAGAGATCGAGCCTTTAGTGCTGCTATGGGTACAAGTGGATGAGTGAAGCACATGTGCGGTATAGTTCCAAATGAATTTCCCTGTTCTGTGTGCTAATGCAGAGGGTAGGTAGGATCCGGGCCTACTTTCTCTTTCTTCAGATTTCTGGGATTGGGAATCCAGGAATAAATAGGCCTTGCATTTCTGAGAACAAATTGTGAGCGGCATTTACACAGCTGTGTGGAAAGGGGAAAGCTTTTTGCACACCTTCTTGCAATTGTCCAGTGACAGCCTACAAACGTAGCTGTGTGTCTCTGGATAACGAAGCCTGAAAAAGTAAATGTCTTTTTATGTGTGAGGTAGTGAGAATTATGCTCTTCCAATCAGGGAACTGACATAACATTATACAATATCTGTGTCTGGTATAAAGTCACTAGCCCATCTCAAATACCAATATCAGATTTGCTGTTTGTCCTTAAAGACAATTCTGTAATTCCTGGGGTGCCTTCAGAAATTATTCAGTAAGTGATGAAGAACTCCAAACGACCTGTATACTGTTACCAAACACTTACTGAACAAAAAAAGAGGGTCTTTTTAAGTTGTTGTTCAGGGTTTTTTTGATTAATTTACCATGCTATGGGGGAAGTGGTGGTGGTGAAGAGGAACAGATAGGGAAAAAGTGACCAAATCTGAAATAAAGTTTCAGATGTGCAAGCAAAGTATGCACCGTTCAGTTGTGCTGTTTCTCCATGCAGAGGTCTTCCTCATGCTATTGCTCTTTTGAGAGCTTCCCTGGGACCGATCAAGTACTGAAGCATGATACAAGGGAGTGCGCATCAATCTAATACTTGCGTTGGTAGGTCGTTAAAGTGGGTGGGTCTCTATATTACTGAAGTTAGTTGTATCCATTATTGCTTGTAGGACATAAACCTGTATGTGCTTTGCCAAATGTGAATGCATTTGTCTGAGAAACGGTGGTTAGAAGCATGGAAGTAGCAGTGAGTGAAGACTAACTATTTGAAGCTTAGGTTTTTTTTAACTTGTTGTGTAACGTGCTTTTCACTTGAGTAGCCCAAGGTTTTCTGCCTGACTCTATCAGTATCATTCAGAGAACACAGAGAACAAGTGTCTTGAAAATCTTATCAAATTTTTGCTAGAATGTAGGAATATAACCCCATCTTCCTGAATGCCAGTGCTTTGCTCTGGGTATTGCATGAATAGCCCCTTTAAATGCCTCTTTTGTGTGTTGCCACATAATTACTCTATTGATTACCTATTTAGTTTTTTTACAAGTTATATAGATAGTGTCATGTAGGGTGTGGTAAGAATGATTTGGGACCTTTTTTTGGTGGTGTTTTTTTTTTTTTTAATCTCTAGGTATTTTACGATAGGACACAAAATACAATTAATAGCAGACAAACTTAGGTCAAACTAAAGTCTCATTTAAGTTAATATTCTATTTTCATGAATGATCAGTGGGAGATTGTTTAGGCAGGAAGTAAAAGTGGCAGGTATATAGAGAATGATCCTTCCCTTGTTATGTCATAGCATGTCCTGGTAATAAAACCTCCTGAAGGCATGGTTATGCTTCGAGACTTTTTATGTGGGGGGATTGGGAGGGCAACAGTACAAGTTAAAAAGTGTTCCCTGTAGGTTTACAATAAAATCTTTTACTGGTGATTGCCACCGCAGAAGTAGCGGCAGAGTCTTGGAGCCCTGGGGGAGGCATGCTTGGTTCTAGGTTTGGGAAATCAGGCCATTTTATGAAAGCCATGTAAATTTGGAAGTTTTTACTTGGTGACTATTGCTGGTAATCTCCTATTAGCCATCTGCACAATGAACACATTCGTTTCACAGTCCAAAGGATGAAAGGCAGGTGTTTGGATAGTTTTGAAGACTGAATACTCTGCTTTTGGCTGACAGCGATTCCTACAGATCATACCTGAAGCTTATGGGCAAGGACAAGAGTAGTAAGTTAAGCTCTCATTGCTGATGATATGGGTCGAACAGAAGTTTTCAGGTTTTAGGACTGTCAGGCTTAATACTGTAATGAAAACCACCTTGAAACAAACAGGGTTGAGAATAAAATTGGTGTCAGTGATATGCTTCATATTGCCAGCCTAACAATATTTGGGTTTTGTATTTTTTAATTTTATTTTTGAACAACTTAATTCCTGCAGACATATGAGGCAAGGACAGATTGTTACAGCGGTGGAATGTCTGGAATACAGTTCACTTCTAATCAGGACAGTTTTGCAATTCTGTCAATTGAAAATACTGCTATTGAGTGAAAAATAAGGAATATTTTTGGGGGGGCCTCAAACTAAAACTCAGAAATATATCACTGTCCTGAAAAATAAGTGTAAATGCATACCCTTAGGAATCAAGAATTGTTTGGCTCGGGCTTTTCTGCACATTATGTGGCTGGTTCCAAATGTAGGAGGAGAAAAAGAAGTATGAGAAAGGCACAAGAAGAGATAAGAAAGGAATCTTCGGTTGCAGACCAGATAGTTTGTCACTGTGAGAAGAGCCCTGAGGAAATGGCTTTCAGTCAGATGATACAATGAGAAATTTCTGGGCTTATGAATAAAGAAAGGACTACTTCGATCTGTTCAGAGTTCAGGGAAATAGGACTATATGGTTTTTGGAGTAACAAAAATGTATCTATACATGACTACTAATTTCCCTTCTTAACTAAAGCAAAATTCTGACTTTCAGGATAGCTTTTTTGAGTCAATAATTAAATATATAAGGAAAATGAAAGTTATCTTCTAATAAAAAGAATTTATTGGCAACAAGGAAGATGTGTATAACTTATTGCACTTAATGTTTTGTTCTCTTTAATGTATATCCAACAGGAACAAGAAGGAAATTTATGCTTTGTGTACAGACAATAAATGACTCAAATGTCAGAGTGAATCAGAAAATAGGGGAGTCTTTGTATTTCACTTTCTTCTGAACCACAAGGTGTCAACCATTGCTAAAGCAAGCAGAGCTTATATGTGAGAAGTCTAATGTGTTCCAGTAGGGTCTATGTAGTACTTTGTAGTATGTAGTAGGTGGGGGTGGAAGAGATGCAAGTGTTGGTGTTCTATATAGCCTACATTTCTTGAGAGGTACATCCCTGCCATGGTAAAGCCAATGGGGGCTTTCTTTGCTTTTAGTTCCAAGCTACTTAAGAGCCATTGGAGAATCCTACGTGCGTATGTCAGGCCAGCTGTTAGAATACAAGAAGCACTGTTGATCGTTAGGATGGTGTGGATAGCAATACTCTGAGTTCTGTGGAGTTTTTTAGGAAAGATGGAGCAACGGAGTGAAGTGCATGAGGTGCGAGAATCAAAGGTATGTCAAATTTTATAGTTTGTAGCTGTCCTTTAGACAAGCGAACAACAGAACAGCTATTATTTGGAATAACCTTGTAATAGCCCTCTTAGCAGCTTCTATTTTTTCTATGTCATCATAATCACGTAGATCATGTGGTGATCATGTGGTCATATCTGGATTTTTGCAAAGCATTTGACACTGTCCCGCACGACATCCTTGTCTCTAAGTTGGAGACACATGGATTTGACGGACGGACAGCTTGGTGGATAAAGATTTGGCTCGATGGTCACGCTCAAAGAGTTGCGGTCAATGGCTTGATGTCCAAGTGGCAACCTGTGATGAGTGGCGTTCCTCAGGGGTCAGTACTGGGACCAGTGCTGTTCAACATCTTTGTCAACAACATGGACAGTGGGATTGAGTGCACCCTCAGCAAGTTTGCCAATGACACCAAGCTGTGTAGTGTAGTTGACACACTGGAGGGAAGGGATACCTTCCAGAGGGACCTGGACAGGTCCCTTAAGAGATAAGCCCATGCAAACCTCATGAAGTTCAACAAGGCCAACTGCAAGGTCCTGCACCTGGATCAGGGAAATCTCAAGCAAAAAGACAGGCTGGGTGGAGAATTACTTGAGAGCAGCCCTGAGGAGAAGGACTTGGGGGTGTTGATTGATGAGAAGCTCAACATGACCCAGCAATGTGCACTTGCAGCCCAGAAAGCCAACCGCATCCTGGGCTGCATCAAAAGAAGCATGGCCAGCAGGTCGAGGGAGGTGATTCTGCCCCTCTGCTCTGCTCTCGTGAGACCCCACCTGGAGTGCTGCATCCAGCTCTGGGATAAGAAAGACATGGACCTGTTGGAGTGAGTTCAGAGGAGGGCATGAAGATGATCAGAGGGCTGGAGCACCCCTCCTATGAAGACAGGCTGAGAGAGTTGGGGTTGTTCAGCCTGGAGAAGAGAAGGCTCCGGGGAGACCTTATAGTGGCCTTCCAGTACATAAAGGGGGCCTACAGGAAAGGTGGGGAGGGACTCTTTATCAGGAGGTGTAGCAATAGGATGAGGGATAATGGTTTTAAACTGAAAGAGGGTAGATTCAGATTAGATGTTAGGAAGAAACTCTTTATTGTGAGGGTGGTGAGGCACTGGAACAGGTTGCTCAGAGAAGCTGTGGGTGCCCCATCCCTGGAAGTGTTCAAAGCCAGGCTGGATGGGGCTTTGAGCAGCCTGGTCTAGTGGGAGGTGTCCCTGCCCATGGCAGGGGGGTTGGAACTACATGATCTTTAAGGTCCCTTCCAACTGTAACCATTCTATGATTCTACAGTTACAAGGTCTCTGATAAATGTTTTGAGATAAATGTTAACTTGTTCTGCTTAAAGTAAGTAATTTTGACTGTTTTCTCTTTTTCCAGTTTTGTGTCCATTGTGTCCTTTTACTTAGTTAAAACTGATTCAGTAAGAATTAAGTCCAGGTCTTTGCTGTGATATATTTGCTGGTATGTGTCTGTGCTGTTCCATTATATTACTGGGGGGGAATATGTGACGCTAGTCCTGTCAATACTGAAAAATATGTCCAGCTTGCTTGAGCATTTCTTTGCAAGGCAGATGAGAGGAAACTATTGCTTTTGGGTATGAATTTTATGAGTTCTGTTCTTAGTGATATGTGTTATGTTGTTGGTCAATGAACACAGTAGCTTTTTGTGGCCAGAAGGAAAGGGATATTGTTGGAATTTTCTGCATTCATCCATATATCATAACTTCTGGAGCAATGATTATGGTGCTTAGCAGATACTTAACATATAAGGAGTTAGTTTCATTTAATCACTGGTATGGACAAAAGGAATTTCTGCACCGGAAAAGTACATCTGAACTAAGAAGGTGGTTCTTTAGGTTTATTACATCCCCTCCTGCCTGGTTTGTATCTACTATATCCTTCAATACCCTTTTCTCTTTCTCTCTCACCATAAAAATGTCCAAGTATCTTTTAAGTTCATCTATGTAATTTACTTTGATGATTTCACTTGGCGGCTCTCTCCATGTGCTCACTACTCTGAGTGATATATTGTATTGGAGTTCTAACTGAATTCCCTTTTTATTCCTCTAGTGATTTATTTATTTATTTACATTCCAGCCTGGCTCAGACAGGTTATTCCTTTTTACCTTATCAAGCTTTTAAGGAATTTTAAATAAGATTGGCACTGTGTTAACTTGAGCCATGTCCCCTGTCATTTACGTTTGGTTTCCACATGTCAGTTCCCTCAATTTGGAATTTTGCTTTATTTTGCACCACTTCTGAAGAATAAATTCTGACCAGCCCTAGCAGGAGTGCAATGGATTCACGCATTGTGATCATTGTCATCCCATTGCTGACCTCTGTCAGCAATCCAGCCAAAATACCATTTGGGCTGGTGTAGGAAGAAGCTGCAAGAGAATCCCCTTCCACATTCGGATCATGTGCCTGTTGACATTGTTTTTCCTTCCTTTTCTCCCCTGTGAATACATATAGACTCATTTAGTTTGCATACCTTCCTTTGGTAGGATCTGCTTTATTTCACACATACTTGCATGTAAATCCTTATCGTAGATTTTGGTGTTCTTTCCAAATACGAATCTTGTTGCTTTTCCTGAAAATCCTCCCCAGCGGTAGTTTTTCCTCTTGCTCCTGATGGTTTATCTACACCTGGCTGATATGGAAGCTCTCACTCATTCCAACCCACTTTTTCCATAATTTTTAAAATTTTTTGCCTCTCTCCGGTTGCAGTGGTGTTTCCTCCAGAGGATAGCCATGTGATTGATGACTGGTCTCATGATACAGTTGTGAGTGGGATCCTCAATAACATATGCCCACTAGGGTGCCTGAAAGTGATGTGCTACCAGTGAAGCCTTTGGCAGAATCGTTTATGAAGTTACCACTTACTATTTGGCACATTCTGCACTTAGATGTAGTATTTTAGATAGCACAACTACCCCTTCCCTATGAGTATTTGACAAGCAGTAGACGAAACAGACCGTATTCTGAGTTGATGAAGATGGATACAGTCATGGAGGCCCAGCATTCTACAAAAGGCTTTGAAAAGTGTATGTAAAACTTTGTAAGAGACTCCTTTTCTCTGTGTTTCAAATTATTTCATTGTATTATGAGTGCATCCTGGAACCTGGTTTGCCTTACTTTCATTCTAGCCATAGCTGACTGAATGTTGTGAGTGAATATCTAGAAAATGGACTGAATGAAAGAGCTGAAGTACATTTTTCATTTTCATATTAAAGTAATAATGTTAGGAAATTTCAGATGGTAAACTTTAGTGTCTGAGAAGCATATATGGACAACATATATACATATATATTTAGTCCTACTTTCTTTTGCTTGTACATTTGCCAAGGCCGACACATAATTGAACTCTAACTAGTCACTTAGAATTGTTAATATGTATGCAGACATAACTTCCGTACTGTGGTTAGCCTTCTTTTCTTCAGTAGTCTTCATTTGCTGAATGCATTTTCTTTTTTTTTTTTTATTTTTCCCTTCTGCTAACACTCTGCGTTTCATTCCTACATCTGTGTGGTTTTTTTTTAATTAAAAAATAAATGTCTATGTCCTCACAATTTATTTGATGCTGCAACACTAGCGTTCTTGTTAAGTGTCTTTTGAAGAAAGCAAGAGCTAGAGTGGATTTTTTTATTTCATTCCCATCTCTGGGCTACGCAGAAGACATGCGTATTTTGACTTACCACAGTGCTTAAAGAACTGTTAAAAATCATACAGTTTGAGGGTGAGGCAGACCTGTGATTACTGGTTTGTAACACAGGAATTTAATAAATTCTAGAAAGGTAGGATGCATGCTCTTAGAAAATTGTTGTGTGCTTGTGCAGAGTCCACCAGTGACAGGACAAGCAGTCTGTTTTTTTTGTTGTTGTTGTTGTTGTTTTTTTCTGTTAAGAACACTGGATGCAAGAGCAATGACAGTAAGCATTCTTATTCTTGTTACATTTTATGTCTTTCCCTTATATTGCTGTACAAGTAAGTCTGATTTGGGTCAAGGCTTGGTTTTAAAGTACAGTAAGATACCACTAGAAACTAATACCAAAATTACATAAGCAGTTTACTTTGATTCAGTTTTGTGTTGATTCTTCTGCATACACTAAGGTTCATTGCTGAAGTGAAGAAGCCTTGCAATTTTTTAAAGATGGAAAGTCCTAAATCTTTCTGAACTTTTGTAGTTATTAAGGAGTTTCTAATGCTTTTCATAACTACCTAGACCTGCTGTGTTAACAGGGTGTTAAGTAGTTGGTAGATTCTAACTTTTTTTTTGTCACAGTGATTAGGTATTTCTAGGATATGGACTTTTCCATTAGAAAGGCTGGAAAACTCATGTACAGTATTCTCTTTTGTCTGCCTTTAGGCTTTGACTCTACTAGAGCAGGGATTATATTATTTTTTTCACTTGTGCATAGCCAAGCATAATGATACTGTAGGTACAATATGGACGTTGGAGCATTGCACAAATATAGCTGTTGTAGATTGTATTGTTGCAGATTCAGCTGCACATCTTCAGTTTCTGACACTGATGCTGTACAAAGGTAATTTCCTCTTTGCATATCTTTTCTTACTGCCTATTAGTGAATGAAGCAACTGTGTTTTCTTCCTGTTCTCTTTGAATTGTGTAGTGAAAGCATATGACTTGTAGTGTGAACTCACACAAGCTCTCTGTGGATGTCCAAACATCTCCTGTTATAGAAAGTTAATAAGGTAGGAAATTTTGTAGTTAAACTAGTTATTTTGAAAAAGGTTTTTCAGGAAAATACTTAAAAATACTTACTTATTTTGGCTTCTGTAATTAAATTATGGTCTTGGATATTTTACCATTCTACTTCAAGGAAATGTGATACATGTATAATCATTCATTTCTCTCTCTTTTATAGAAGCATTCAAATTAATTCAAACCCACATCTATTCATTTTTTACTTTGGAAACTAACCCAAGAAAAGAAAGTTATCAATATTAAATTCTCATTTAGAAAATATTTAGAATAACCTAATTCCATGTTAGGAGATTATTAAGTTGAATTTGATACAGGAATTGGTAATCAAAAAGTTCTTTGTCTTTTGCGTGTGTCTCAACCCTTAGTCTACTCAGCCTCCCAAAAATCTGAGAAAAAGCTATGTTCCTTATTTTAAGGTGGAGAAGTCACAGAGGAAGTTAAGTCCAGATCCACAATGCTGGGTGGGCACGTGGTTGCTTTTGAAAAAAATGGAAACTGGTTTCCTGGAGAGTTAGTGAGTTTGGGTGCAAGTGACCTGTCCAGAGCAGTCAGTGACAGCTCACAGTCATACATTCACCTCTTTGAGCTTCCAGGCTTCAACCAGTGTACTCTTTACCCCGCATACCATCTGCTTGCTGGTAGAACTCTGTGTGGTTTTGCCTAAATTTCCTGCAGCATTGGGACCCCATCCAATGACCACTGAAGCTGTTGGTCAGGAGTGAAGTAGTTATCACTTAGTAGTCCAAGTGCTGAATTCACCACAGCAGTCCAAAGGAAGGACAAGCAAGGTAGTTAGTGTATTATTATGCCTCTTAATTCGAATGTTATGAGACAAAAAGGAGTGGAAATAACTTATTAAAGAATGGCCATTGTAATGGAAATACATTATATTGAATGCTATGAGTCCCAGTAATTCTATCTGGCTGTTCCTTATCCTGTAGACATCTGAAAAGTTAATCATTTTCCTAAATTTTCACAACATTTACATATCCCATTACGGCAGTTTTTACAGAATTCAAAGAAACTGATTTAATGTTTGTTTGTTTGTTTCCTCTGAGCCAATGTGAGGCTGTTACTCAGTTGTACTAATTCTGTAAAGAAATTCTGAACGTAGGTACAGCAAGTGCCTCACTAACTTTCTGGTTTTACCAAAAAATATGTATATGCCACTATGGAAGATTATTAGCAACTTTTATTCTGCTTGGTTTTATCACATATGTAAAACATTCTTATATATTTAATTCTTAGCTGTTACATTCTGGTGAGGTTTATGTTGCGCTGGCTGCCTTTCCAAACAAAAAAGAGCACATAATTCTGTGCCGATGCATTAACACAGCTTAAAAATGATACGTGTTTACAAAGCCAGTGCCCATGTAGTCTGTGTTAACTTCCTATCATGTGAAAGAAGAAACAAACCATTTTAAAATAATCTTTTTTGTTGCATCTGAAACAGAGCAAATAGAATCCTTTTCCTTTCAGCTTGAAATAGTTTTCTGTGTTGGTAAATGGGTATGGTTATCTTGAATTGTTAGGAGGACCAATTCTGCATGCTGGATGCTTCACCTATAAACGCTATTTGCTTCTTGCTTCCAGGGTGTTTTATAGATATCAATACAGCATTTGATAATTTTAAAAAATCCCAAACCTGGTGGTAACTGGAATAGATAGAGAAATTAGTCGCTTTTTTATGATTCACACTTCTTTCTTGCAATTCTTGTAATACTTTCAGGAATCACCTCTTCTCAGATGTCAATAAAATTCTGAAACAATTGGAAAACAGGTGATACATAGATATTTTATGTGAGACCTGTTTATCTTTTAGCTCTGTGAAGACGTTATAATTTTTATTCAGTTTTTTTACTTTCCATGCTTCTTCCTCTCCTCATATCATCTTCCACATCTAGACCTGCCTTTTTGAGCAGCAATAGCCTGACCAAGGTTTCATCTACACTACTACTGTGGTGCAATGCAGAGATAGCTGAACTTCCTTAGATATCGGGGAAAAAGAGCAGCGTGTCTTCAATAGCATGATAACCAGTATAGCTAATTTCTATATTATACGATGTCAGCACATTGTTAAGGTCATTAAAGTTTGTGGGAATCTTTCACCTGCTTTCAGTAATCTTAACTCAGATTTTATTATCAGTTTAGCCTAATCCTACCTCTTTCTCAAACCATGCTTCTTCTGTAATCTTCAGATTGTTTTAGAAGCAGAATGACAGAGCAACTGAATCAAAACTTCTGAGCAGTGGCCATCTAAGCCACTGTGCAGTTGCCCATTGCAAGCTCCCTGTGGCAAGAGATTATTATCTCCCTGTAGTACCGTATGATATCAATCCATTTAACAGTACTCAGAAATGGCAAGCATTTTTGCAGATGAGCAAGGCAATATGCAATGCTGAACTGCAGAGGTGAATGAAAACATTTACATGTGGCCTCTATGTTCTGTGTAACCTGTATTTCATTTTGAAAGAGAATGGAAATGGCAACGTTGCAACAATTTTAGACTATGTACATCTTCCAGCTGTTCAATGAACTTCCACCGTTGCCGAGGGAAGATCTGTATTTAGTTCAACAAAAATACAGTATTTAGTTCTCAGTGACCAAAACTAATTGCAGTTAGCACATTTTTCACATGCATCTCATTATGTGATATTTTGGGGTTTTTTTCATGGTACACTACCTGCCATATTTTGTTTTAAATATCTATTTGGTTTAAGAAAGAGAACTAGTTCATGACTGGCAGTGTTTACTCATAGCACTCTCTGGTAAGAAGCAGCTTCCTCGTTCTGCAAAGCAGGGGCTCGGTCCTGCAGACTCTAGAGAGCGTTGTGCAAAGTGACATCAGAATTTTCACTCTAAATGTCTCTCTTTAAGTCTCCGTAGGTAGAACATATCTTAGTTTAGATGCTTTTTTCCAGATGAAAAGACTAGGTTTGACTGACATCTTGACTTTCTCAAGAGAAACAGCATTTAGGTTCTAGGCACGTGCAAAGGCCTTTAATGAACCATTCCAGTAAAAAAATCTCCAAAACCTAATGTGGTATGTATCTTCTCTCTTAATAATATCCAGAGTGTGCCTAGGAGATAGGTATGCATCTCCTATTAGCTGTTTCATCTCCTGCCTTATGGCCAGAGCCGTGCTGCTATTTCTCAAGCTTTTCCCCTTTGAAGAGCAGCAGCCCCCACTGACACGAGAGCCCTGAGATTCCTCTTAGTTACCCCTTAGACCGCAAATCACTTCCCTCCTTTGCCAGCATAGAGAGGTTCAAAGTCACTGGTATTGCCTGCCTTCCTTGGTGGTTAGGTTTGCTGCATTTTATTTCTGCAAATCTGCAACCTGAGCCTGATTTGCTTTATGAAGTACTGTGAGATGCCATTTTGAGTTTTCAGATGTGAAATACGCTGTATTCTGTAGCTGAAAGTGTTTCCCCTAAATATGCGTTTCAGTGTTTTTATCTACTGTCTTTTTAAACTTGAAGTCTAGATACTTGGGTCTGCTTTCAGCACCATATGAAAATGTTTGCCCAAATACGGGTGTGGAAGTGCTTGCACTCCAGTTTCAGAAAGTACCAAGTGTCGTCACGTACTGTGAGAAGTAAAATGTAGAGACCTTGCAGTTTCTCCCAGCACAGGCCAGTTTGGGCAACAACTACATGAAACCCATTCAGTTCTAATGGTTAACACAAAATGATGGCTTGTGAGGTGCAGCACAGCAGAGGATTTGTTGGTCTTGGGCCAGTTCCTGAAAAATCATAGATTCATAGAATGGTGGGGTTGGAAGGGACCTTAAAGATCATCTAGTTCCAACCCCCCTGCCATGGGCAGGGACACCTTCCGCTAGACCAGGTTGCTCAAAGCCCCATCCAGCCTGGCCTTGAACACTTCCAGGGATGGGGCACTCACAACTTCTCTGGGCAACCTGTTCCAGTGCCTCACCACCCTCACAGTAAAGAATTTCTTCCTCTTATCTAATCTGAATCTACCCTCTTTCAGTTTACAACCGTTACCCCTCATCCTATCACTACACTCCCTGATAAAGAGTCCCTCCCCATCTTTCCTGTAGGCCCCCTTTAGGTACTGGAAGGACGCTTTAAGGTCTCCCCGGAGCCTTCTCTTCTCCAGGCTGAACAACCCCAACACTCTCAGCCTGAAAATCCCAAGCAGGGGGAACTCTGCAACACATTTACCTTCAGTACAGCAAATAGTCTTATTAGGATGTACATTATCAGGTCTGTGATAGTCATATGTCTGTGTGACTCTGCATCCAGTCTAACATGAAATCCAGAGCAAGAGGAAGTGGGTGCAGGGCAGGTCCATATGCAGCAGAGGCAGAGCTTATAGACTGAGATGAACCCGTCCTGATGTTGTGTAGAAGCACAGGAGGGTTGTTGTACTGTATTTCCTTGTACCCTGGTTCTGGGGAAACACTGTGGGGACATTCGGACCACATATGCATGGAGCCAGATTGGGGTTGGCAGGTTATTAGTTTGGGGTTGGAACAGAGATACTCCTTCAGGAGCCAAGTTTGGATGCAGTTTAGAAACATTTGTCTAGAGCCCCATACCTAACAGACCCTTTCAGATTCCAGGTTGCTTGTATTCAGGCTTGGATAAAGTAAGCATCCTAATGTGAAAGGTGAGCAACCAGAAATGTTAGTTTAACGCGTATTCACAGGCAATAACATTCAGTAAATGCATGAACTAGTCAACGTGTGTATTTTTTATTGAGAATGCTATCTCCACTCAAATGCTACTGCTACAATAATGGAACTTAACAACATACTTCTGATTTATGTGAATTTTTAGGATTTTTTTTTCCTAGCACCTTCCTTCATTTCACATGTGTTATGAGGTCATAGGAAGAAAGACTCAGTTGAAATGAATATACACAATGGGATAGAGTTAAGGTTGCTATGGGAATGTCAACTCTGTATTTCCTGTTTTTGCTGTGATCAAACTATGGAATGAAATGTTTCATTAATAATAGGCGTTTAACATTCTTTAATGTAATTAAAAATAATTTGTTAAGCTTAAACCTTTAACTTTTAAACTACAGGTGCCTCTGTGACAGTCAACTTTTGCCTGTGCACAGTCTAAAGGGTTTTCTTTCTAACTCTATTCATAGTAACATCATACTGAGCTCTTACTGAACCTAGACCCAAGAAATAGGTTATTACTTTTGCTGGTGAAAATAAATGGTCAGCAGTAACAGAATTAATGAATGCTTATGAGCCATATATATTTCCAATTCACAATTAAAGGATAAAAAGGACCATGGGTTGTTGCGGAAAGCCGTGTCTTTTCTGTAGGTTTACAAATCTATATTTTAAGCAATGCATAACACTGTGTAGTAGGGGTATAGTTATTAGATTTACTTACTTGAAATAGAAAAGTAGAAAAAATGTCCAGCAATGACCATTTCAGTTTCTTTGGATGTTGTTCTTTTTCTGTTTGCAAAGTGCCTAGCTGTACAGTGGGGTTCTGATGTGACTGATAATTTAGGTAATATATTTATAGGCACCACAGACAGCATTCCTGTTTAGTACTGACATAGTTTCTGTTAAATGCTGTGGATCTTTCTCGTAGTCCTAATGAAATGTATTTATTGATGGAGTTTAGGACACAGGATAAGAGATGTGCTTCACATTTCAGCAGAATGAGGAGGGAGCAACAGTTATCATAGACCTCACTGGAAATGTAGAATTAAAAAAACCAAACCCAAACCTACCCCAAACCAAAACAAAAGACAGTACGTTTATTTAACACAGGCTGCATTGTTTGTCCTGCGTTCTGTTGTGCTTGTATCTACACATATTTGGTGTAGAATTTGGGCTTCTCCAAATACCAAGGATGAGATCTGGCCTCAGAAAAATAGTCACCCAGAAGAGTTATTCAGAAATTCAGGTTGTGTGATTTTTACGTCATTTGATATTATAGATAAGCATGCAGTTTTTGGCCCATACTGAGTGAAATAACAATATATATTATTTCAATGGTGGTTCTTTTCAAGTTTCTCGGTTGCTTTTAAACCTTCCTTTCTAATATGGGTTGAACCTGACTTGAGGAAGCAGGTTAGCTTATCTGGCATAACCCCTTTCTACAAAACAGGGTAGCCAGTCTTTCTGATAGGAAGAGAAGCTTGTGGTTCAAATCAATTTTACAGCAGCTCTTCTGGAGAACCATCAATCTCCTCTCATTCGGTTGTATTTCCAGCTGAGAGGGACACAAGTCCCAGCATAGATGGAGGTTCTGTCAGGGTATGCAGTTATTGAAACTTTCCTTGAAGCCGTTTCCACATTCGCATCTTTCCATTACATAGAAAATGTGTAGTGACCCGATGGAGAGCTGCTTGAGATCGCGTCATGGCTGAATGTTTAACTTCCCAGCCAACAAGGGAATATGTTTGAGTTTTTTCAGGGCAGTTAACAGCATTCATTTCAGCCTTTCAGTCTGGGAGATGGTGCATTCTTCTTACCTTGAGATAAGAGCTGAGCTGGTCTTGTTTACATAGAGGTACATTGGAAAGAATTTCTGGTTTTAATTCAGGAATGAATGCTAGCTCTGGCTTTGTAAACACCTGTTGAAATCATTGAGTGTTTCATACTTTGGCTTTTTTATTTATTTATTTCCATCTGAAGCTTTTTTGCGTATGCACGTATGTGCCTTCCAGATCCTTCTCTTTGCAGGAGATTCTGCATAGTGGATTACTTGAGGCTGGATGCCAATTTCTCTGCAGTTCATGCTACATGCGTTTTGTGGGATATGGAGCCTTGTTGGCAGTTGGCAAAACCAGCTGTGCTCAGAAACGTGTTTTCAAAGATGGTTTGTTTTCTCTGCTCAGTGAAAAGGGTGGAGGAAAAAAAAAAAAGTTCTGCATTGCACATGTCTGTGCTCATGACCCCTGCCTGTGGAGGAGGTGAGAAGCAGAACCCCAGGTTAAGCAGCATCTGTTGTCTCAGCTCATCTCCAAACAGCAGGACAAAAATTTAAGGGGAAAGAAGTGTTTTCATTATCTGGATGCCTGTTTAGCTCTATTGTAACATTTCTGAAAGCATTGGTCAGTTGTGGGTTGATTACTTGAGGTGAATGTACCATGTTATGTACAAAACACTTGTCATGCAGTGGTTAAAGCCGACAGATCTGAGGCAGAACCTGCTCCAGCCAAGGAGGATGGCAGCAGAGTAGTGGGAAATACTTCTTTCTTTTTTTTTTCTTTCCTT
>VYZM01019566.1:12993-36184 GCA_013398915.1 Dromas ardeola | reverse complement strand
TTTTTTTTTTTTTTTTAAAATCACTGTTGAGGAAGGAAGTTCTACTTCTTGCTGCTTCTCCATATTTAAACTCAGGTTATGCTCTCTCATAGTCACCTCATCCATGGGAGCTTAATTACGAGCAGTTTGGTAGTTCATAAGTATGCATGGACTTTTAAATATAAGGGACTGAATATTTTGTAGGTAAACGTCCCCTAAAGAAGCATAACCTTTATAGTAACAGCCTGGCTGTTACTCAATAACAATAGCAAAACTGTGCTAATGAAGTCACTTACAAATAATAAAAAGGACATCTTTTTAATACCTGAAATGAATGTAGCACTTTCAACTGTGGAAGCCAGCAGAGTTAGTGGGGTGGATGTACTGTTTATATATATATTATGAGGAAGATGTTTCATTTGTACTGATCTTTTTCTCTGAGCTGTTCAAAACAATTGCCTTGTATTTGGGAAGGCAAGTAATACACACATATTTGTGTGACAGTTTGCTACAATGCAAACTTCCAGCACTCTGGACTGCTTCCAAGAGCATTTTGGGAGCAGGAAACTGTACTTTTAGGACTAGATGAAGACCTCCTTCATTAGCCTTGACTTTTGCATACAGGGCATTATATCATGTTCAGAAGATCAATCTGTCTATCTGTCTATCTACCTATCTAAATGAAACATCTGTATACACACATGTAGCCCTAGCTAGCAAAACGTGTTGTTTTCCGGGACAAAACCTTCAGGTTTTGATTGGCTGCTGTATCAGTAGACTGGAATATACTTACTTACAGCTGTCCTCGGAGGCCTTCTATAAAACTGCAGGTGTTCAGCTTTAGCAAATAGTTCTTATTATATGGATAGACTTTTGGCAGCTAGTAATGATGTTTCCTGAAATTGAAAAATGATTTTCTACCTTACACACTGGTTTTACATTACTGGAATGTTGGAGGGGAAAACAAATACCTCTCATCAAGTAGTACTGAGACTGTTTTTGTTAGCTGTATATATTTTCTGATTTGTATATTTTATGCTGAAGTGCAAGTTTTTTTTCCTTAACTGTTGTGGTCAGATTTGAAATCTCTTCCCGCAAAACTCAAATTATGAGGAATTAAGGAAGTGTCTGGCAACAGAGGGTTATATCCTTCTTTCTACAGAACTAGCAACTGGCTTGCAGTCAGTGTACCACCAAACCCGGAGCTAAGGGGGCGCTGTAAAGCCTTTAAAAATATTGGACAGTACCGTAGAATACTGGTAAGAACTTTTTTTTTTGGGTATCAGTGAGTAAGGCACATATGATGATGTTATGAGTCTATGTTTAATCCATTCTGTACCACTATTACACAGTGCTGGAGGAAAATGGTGGATCATTTTGTTACAGTCACTCGTTTGTGCAATGAGATGGATGACATACTGTCTGTCAGTGCTGGGGAACTGTAGTTTAGCTGCAGGGAGCTAAACAACTTATTTGGATTGTATTTAATTATCCAAATGCTTGACTGGATAAGTTAGTGCTCAGGTTTTATTCAGTCCTACTTAACCTTTACAGTGCTAAATCAGTACCTGAAGCCTGGTAGATTCTCCTTTCATAATTTCTGTTTATTTCCAAAATAATACCTTGTTGAAGTAGGGTTATATGAGTGTTTTAAGTGTACTATGACATATGACATGATTGAGTCCCAGTTAGACACTGTAGACACAGCTCAGGTCTATCAAATCCGAATGCTTCCTCAGGGAAAGTATTGATCCCTTAAAAAGCAGTGCTGGGAAGCTGACAGAGTCCTCTCAAGGGTTTAGAGGACCCTAAACCGTCACCATCAGTTTTGTTTGGCAGCCTTTGTATGTGATGTGACTTATAATACAGTCCTCAAATATATCATAGTTGGGCAGCAGTTCCTACATTTTTTGTGGTGGAACAAAAATACTGAATATGAAATAAATGGGAATTTCTGACTTCAGTAAACAGGGGCTGTGCAAGCCAACTCAGCATGCCCAGGAGACCGTCTAAGTCCTGGAAGAGAATACCAGGACTGAAGGTGCTTTTAATTTCTTTATTATTTTTTGTTTGCTAAATTTTTGAATACATAGTTATTTTGTTTGTCAAAGACGGTCTGGGAAAGTAACTCTATGCTTTGCTGTGAAAAAAAGCTGTTTATGTGAAACCTTTACAGAAACAAGGAGACACCAAATGCGGGTATTAAGCTTAAAGCTCAGACTCATAATATCACTTTGTCTGATGCTAATCTGCAGTGCTACAGACATGAGTTATTGCTGAGGGCATAAGTATGCGGCCATGTTCATTGTAAAGGTTCTTCTTTATCTCCTTATCTGTATTCCCCCTCACATTTCTCACACCCATTTGCGCACAGTTCTCCAGGTTTTTTTCATCATATGAAAGTATCATTTTCAAAGGCTTTTGCTTTTCACATCCATGTCAGTATTGCAGATTAGAATGTGACAGGCAATACCTGGTTGCATACTTCCTTTAAACCTGAGCCAGTAGCACTGCAAAATGTTAGGGGGAGCACCCTTTCATCTCACACCGTCCACCACTTTAAAGCGAAAGGTTTGTTGATGTAATCCTATTTCCAATCTATAGAGGTCACCTGTAATGCACTGCTCTGAAGATAAATGCCTAGTACTGTTTGATGTTAGGCATTTCTTTTTTTTAAGGCAAGTTTAATGATATTTTGGTTTGCTTGTGTTGAAATTTTTGAAGACTTCAGCTGTTTTTAAACTGTTGTTAACCTTTCATTTGATTGTTAACAATCCTTTCCAAACTGATATTTTTATTATTTCAATATGTTTCGGGTCACTTTTTTTTTTTGGCAATATATGTGAGATGGATTGACTAGCTTCTAGATGACAATACACTAAACCAAGTATATATACTCCTTTGGTGATCAGTGACAAAGATAATATTGATTTCACTGGGAGAAGGGTTGCATCCTGCCGGCATATCACAGAGGGGTGAAATGAAAACCTGAGTTCATAATGTAGTTCTTAAGCAGTTGTGAACTCATATCCAGGATCTTTTTCAATCTCTTTAAATGCACCATTGGTTTTATGATTAAAAATAAAAATCTCTAGTGGCCTATATGAAATGAGTCACAACATCAAAAAAATAAGTAGCCAGAATTGCATATTAAGCATTGTACATATGCTAGGTCTGTGTATATGTAGAATGGAGACTACAAAATATAGTCATTTTTTTCATGTGCAATTGTGTATATATAGTTCTGCATATCTACATCTAACTACCTATATCGTAAAACTTACTGTATTGATTGTGGATTTATGGGTGCAAACCTATCCTAACTAAAGTTAGTGACAAAACTCCAACCAATAAGTAGGATTCAACTTCTTGTTTTCCAATTTCTATTAACATTGTGCAATATCTTACGGTGTTTCCCAAGTTTATTAACACCGAAAAGTATTTCCTAGCTAAACTGTATTGGCAAATCCTCCTGGAGAAAAATAGTTTATGGGTTTTGTTGCTACAGGTTGTACAATATTTCCCCAATAAAAAGGTAGAATTTTATTTCGTAACTTAACTGCCTCTATTTTTGCTGGCAAGGCTAAGTCAGTTAGGGGTGGGCTTTTTTTCTCCATGAACCTGAGTGATCTAGGTGCATACAGGTTGGCAAAGGCTTGCTGTAGCCTTTCGTTTACATCTGGAGATTTCACACATTATAACAGGAATTTCTTATAGATATATCTGTGTCTGTTTTATTAGGAGAGTAAACCACTCCACCTGTTAATTGCTTAGCAGGCAACTTCCACAGTGGTAGATCTGCACATGGATGTGAAACACTTTGATGTGCTTTGCAGAATTGGGCTCCCATTTCCAACCACATGGAGCATCATTGCAGAGAGGAAAACTCCTTACCTAGTGCGGCGCAGTAGTTCTTTCCTTGTAGTGGCTCCATTTCCTGACCCAAAGAAGTCACGCAGGGAGTTCAAGTTGGGTTAACGAGAGCAGGCTGACATACAAAAGGCTTCATTTCACTGGATCTTACGCTGACTCCTGTCCTTTTATTGTTAATGACCTTTTGTTAATTTTTCTTTCTTTGTTTCATCTGCCTGAGGTTCCGCTGGCAGCAGGGAAAGTTCCCTGAGCTGACTTGGCATGTGTGTGGTTTTTGAAGTCCCTTGCTGCTTCAGGAGGACCCCACTTTCCAGGGCTCTGTCACTTTCCCTCTTTTGCTTTTTGTATTCAGTCCCTTCCTTACCATTCCCCACATATGGTACGCACAGTTGCAATGACTTGCATCTGTCCAGAAGTGTGACTTTCTTAGAGCTGATTCTCCTTTTCTTTGTGCATGAGCCAAGAAAAGGACTGTGTGTTACACAAGGCTGCCAGCACCCTTCTCCCAAGAGAACATGTGTGGTCCCTCCACATTCATCTGGATTCCCACTAACCCCAGAGATCAAGAATGTTTAGACTTCCTCCTGTTTCTGGTGGCCACCATTATCAAAATGACTTCGTCTGCCCAGAAAGTTAAAACCCATTGCTATTACGCTTCCAGTTCTATCGATGATAAACTATGGAAAACATCAGTGTCATATATTGTACTTAACGTAAGGAGCTGTTTAACACAGTGTATCCTTGAACTGTTTAGAGTGAGTAGGCAAAACTTTGAATTTGCTTTAATAAAGAATCTCTTTAACCTCAGAAATGGAACCTGTACAATAAAGTTTTATCTCTCAGTGATGTTCACCCTTCTTATTCTAAGGGCCAAAACACTACATAATAAATGGCAAGGAGCCTCTCTCCATTTTATTATGCCCTTTCCTTTTGCTGTGTGTGTTCAGCACATCATAACAAGAGGAAAATAAAGATCATTCCTTGAATTCCCATAACATGGAGGCCAGTTGGCGTTGCTGACCTCTTTGTTTCGCTCCCCATGATCGCTCTCTCAAAGGAGAGTACTGGTGACAGGAAGAGGAAGAAAGTAGAGTGTGTTGCAAACTGATTATCCTTAGAAGGTGGTTTATTCCCTGCTTAATCCCCTGTACCCCATCTTCCTTGCTGGTTATTCAAGTTGTCTCTTTGAGAAAGAAGAACTCTTCTTTGATAGATCTTAACGATCCTCTTATTTGTGAGTATCTTGAAGCTTGTTAAAGACACAAAACAGTATAGCAGACAAAGTCTCTGTGACTCGGAGACTGTGAGAAGGCAAACTGCTTAGCAGCGCTGGAGGAAAGTACTGATGTGTTACGAGGGGAGCCAAAATGGTTTTGAGAGAATGTGGCAAAGCAGAATTTTGTTAGTCCTAATTTCACCTTACGGATGTATGTCGTTATCCCTCCCTGACCTTTTGCTAAAAGGGTAGGTGGGCCACTGCATAGCCAAAATTGCCATGACAAACATCCTGAAATGCAACTGAACTGATACTGATGGTAGTTGCCCGAGTGCTCCTTCCAGCCTGCACTCTGCCCTGTTCCACCCAACTACAGGATCAATAGCTTTAATTTAAATCTTGCTCAGACGCTTGTAATTTTGATGTTTAACAGTTTTCTATAATAATAGCCAAAGATTAATAAAGCATGCCAAAGAACATTAGGGATTAATGGACTTCTTCCCCTCACTTTATCCCAAGCCACCAGGAGAGTCAGCAAAGGAATACTCCAGCATGCTTTCCTGTGGGGACAGTACACGAAGTAGGATTGATTCTCTTGCATTGAAGAAGTTCCAGGTGGAAGTCCCTGGCTGAAAATTACTGTGAGAGTATGCTGGAAAAGCATCTCCTCATATTTGTCCTCTGTACAACCAGACATTCTTCTGTTGGCCGCTGAACTGCACGGCTTTTGATCTGACTTGGTCCAGTCATTCCTATTTCTTAAACATGCACTACATGTGCAAGAAGAAAATGGGCCAGTGAATAGAAGACACGGTCTTGTCTTAGGTCAAAATTCGCTCTTCAGTTTAAACAAATGAACTTGTATAGTATATTGTGGCTTCCCCATTTCATTTTTTTAGCTAGATAGAAGATTCCACTAAAAAATCTCCTATGTGTTTTGTATGATTTCATTTGCTCCTTACAGGCTTCATCTCAGGCCATAATTCTTGATTTCTCCTAATTAGTTGCTGTGGAAATGATTATGTCATAAACACAAACAATGGGAATATAAGGAGCAGATGAATTCTTCAGAAGCAAAGATTTGTTTTCCTGTAAATGACCAAAAAACCCAAAGGAGAGGCATTATAATAGTTTTTGCATTGTCTTTCATCTCAGGATTTTACAGTACTTCTCAAGTATTAATACATTAAAGATTTTTGAAAAGCTGCTGCAGAAATGGTGTTGAAACCTTCTGTGTTAGTTGTCCTCAGTAACTCATGATCAAATCATTGTTGCTTGCAACTAAAAATAAGCTTTTCCTTGCAAACTGAGCCTTTGCTCTGAGAGCTGACTGGATTCTTCCCAATGTACTCATCATCACTAGTTAGAGAGATTCTGCTGACCAAGTTATTTACACCTGTGCAGTCCAATTTGCTTCAAGGCTCATTTTATCCCTCTGCCTTCAGATTCTTTCCCTTGGAGATTTGTAGGCAGTTCCAACACTTTCAATAGCGTTGCCTCACTGTTGCTGCACTATGTAAAAGAACAGTGAATGATTGTATCGAAGGAGTACAGGGTGGAATGGAATCTGCAGCTGCGTCAATGTCAGCTACGTTCTGCATGACTATCGGGAGAAAAATCAATAAAAATATATTTTTTTGCCACTGAAGTCAGCACATGTGGCTAAGTATCTTCTGGGGAATTAAATCCATCACTCTACACAAGCCCACTGTATAGCAGTGTTCTCCTTAAGTGCTCAAAATAGGGCTTGTGTGGCGTATAGGCCATGTGAATTCATGTGTGGATTTCACGAAGGGAGAGGCTCTTTGAGTCAGAAGATGCCTTTTTGCATAGTCACTTTTCAGAGTTGTACTATATTTTGGCATTCACAACACCTCTGTCAGAGCTCTGAATATTTAAAACCGCTGCCTTTTACAGATGGGAAAACCAAGGCACAGAGAGATTAAATGACTTGTCCAAAGGAGCACAGTCGGTTAATGGCAGAGTGAACACAGAGCCCAGAATTTCTGACTCTGTTGCCTAGCCTCCACAGAACATTTCTAGAGCAGTATAGAAGTGATGCAATGTGCGAGCAGAATTGTTTCCAAACAAAAATATCTCTCAGGTTGCATAAAGCATCCACAACAACTCTTTAAGTGTGCAAGAACAGATTGATTTTAAATGAATGTGGTCTTTTCTTTAGTGATTAGAAGGATGGGATGCTTAAGTGTTAAAATATTTTCTTCTGCCATTGATAAAAAGAATATAGGAATTATGCTGTGCATAGCTATGGAATAGAAAATCTACATAGCTCTTAAGCTTCCAGCTAAAAGGTTTTTTGAAACTCAAGCTGTAAGCACAAGTTAGGAAGTAGGCTCTTCTTGTCAGCTGCCCGCATCTGTTATTGGAACTATACAGTAGTACATTTCCAGCATTGCCTTGTAACGCGCCCATGTCAACTTTATACAACTCAAACATGCACAAGAAAGATAATCCAAGAAGGGCAAAATGCTTTTGCATAGTTTTTATGTTATTCACGCAACTGGAATGTTTACAGCATAGTACAGAGTGTAACAAGAGCAAATGCTGAACCACATCAAGCGGTTCCCTTGTCGTGCATGTCATTTAAATATCAAATCTATAAGGGCGTTTGCTATGTTCTTCACACACAGAAAGACCACAACTAAGTGACTTAAAAGTATCCCATGAGTTTTTAAAAATGCGGACAAACAACTCTCTTCTTTTGATAATTGCAAATACATTGTTCCACTCCGTTGGTTCTGCAACATCTGGTGTTTTATAAAGCATTTCAAAATGTCATCTCCCTTCCCCGTTTGCCCACACCCTTCCCACTGCACCTTAACCCCAGCATAACAAGAAACTTTAATTTCTAAGGAAATCTGTGGAAAATCTTGCAAAACAGAGTCTGTATAGATTTGAGCTATTCCTTAAATTAGCAAGAAAGCCAAATCAGTGGTATGGAGCAACACCACCATATAGAATGGTTTCCATGAGGAAGATGAACAAGATTCTGGGCTGATCCAGTGGAAAGGTGTTATTAAATGACTCTTGCAGAACAGATTACTTAGAATTTCCTGCTTTGTAGTGTTAACTTAATACACCAGTCTTGACATTAACTTTTCTTAAAAAGGTCACAAGAATGAAATACTGTAACCCCCCTGGTAAGTCCTGGTATGTGTCCAGCATTTGAATTGTAAATAGTGTGTCGTTCCTTTCCAGTTGGCTAGTTAGGAAACTTCATAGTTTGTGCCTGAGGAGGAACTTACAGGTTAAGGAATCTAAGTGGGCAAAGGGAAAGGCCATTCCTGTGTAGCATTTGTCCATAACCAGTGTATTTTAACATTTTTCGTAGAAGTTCTTGTCAACCCATTGCAGCATACAGCGAATAGGATACTTTACTCTGAGAAGCAGTAGCTGAGTAAAGATGTAAATCTAATAATGTAGAAATAACTGCAGAAGCTTTGCAAAAAAATCCTAACGCAAGGGGTCTTTATAAATACCATTGGGTGTGGTGGGGGGTCATCTTGCTCAGTTTTAGCTATCTATCAGTTAGGCATATATCTAAGCATGTTTTGTAGTCTTTTCTGTTTTCAGTGAAGGGAAAGGGAGCAGGGACACCTCTAGATGGCAGTTCATCCCACCTGTCTAGGTGTGAGACTAGGTGCTCGGTTTTCATCTGACTAAATTTAGATGGGATGAATCTCACCTTTACTTGTCAGCACAGAGGAAGATGCTGCAATGAATTCAAAGTAAGTCTTACTTCCTTAGCTCTTTGAGTCAACAGGGCAGGAGATTTCTTCCTTACAAAGATCATAAGGGCCGAAGAAAAGTACTGCGCACTGTTACTCGGTGAAGTTGCCTTTTTTATCAATGCATTGTAAATGTGTGGCAAATCCTAAGATAAAACACATGTAGCTACTGTCGGAAGGTTATGTTGAACGATTTGTATTAGCTTCTTTTGACATAAGAGGTGAAAATCAGCAAAGATTTATTTATAATGAAAAATGTCATGCTAAAGTACGTTTCTAAAAGGAGACTGGCACATAATATACAGGTAATTTCTGATCATGGGCCTGGTGATAAGGATATTTTGCATTCTTGTCCTCGTGGTCCCGCTGGCACAGCATTTCTCCACAGGTTACTGTAGACTTACTTAAATTACCGTGTATTACTAGTGCCCTAGCCAAAGGTTTCTTAGAGGCTGAATAAGAGTGCAACCTCCAAGAAATCTTATTCCGAGGTCTGCGTTGCCTTAGCCAAAATGTTATTAGTATCCAAGGAGATGCACTGTGATCCTACATCCTTAACCTTTCTCATGTCTGTTTTGCAAGAGCCGTGTGACTGTCAGATAAGTAGGGATACCCTTACCTGCTTTACTCTCACTAAAGCAAGTAACAAGCAATGAAAGTGCAGTAGCACTGTCTTCAGCATGGATTAGAAACCAGAGCACCTGTTTTAAGGTCCCAAGTAAGCTTGTACCTGTGTGCTGTCATCTGCTTTCCTTTCTGTTATAGTTAACACCTTAAGATTTTCCAGCTTATGCTGCAGTCAGACTTCCATTTTCCTAGCTATCCTAGCTATATATACTCTTTATCAAGAGCATGTCTTGTTTAAATTAACAAAACAGAAGTTACAGGGATTCTTTTTGTTCCTTGTAAACAAATTAAAGGTGCAGCTTCAGAACGGAAGATGCATTTTTGCAAGTGAAGGCATAGTAAAACTGTTCATGAGTATATTTAGGCTGAAAGACTGGACAGGCTGGAGAGTTGGGCGAAGAGAAACCTTATGAAATTCAATAAGGGCAAGCGTAGGGTGCTGCACCTGGGGAGGAATAACCCCCTGCACCAGTACAGGTTGGGGGCCGACCTGCTGAAGAGCAGCACAGTGGAAAGAGACCTGGGAGTCCTGGTGGACAACAGGATGACCATGAGCCAGCAATGTGCCCTTGTGGCCAAGAAGGCCAATGGCATCCTGGGGTGCATCAAGAAGAGTGTGGCCAGCAGGTCGAGGGAGGTCATCCTCCCCCTCTACTCTGCCTTGGTGAGGCCACACCTCGAGTACTGTGTCCAGTTCTGGGCTCCCCAGCTCAAGAAGGACAGGGAACTGCTGGAGAGGGTGCAGCAAAGGGCTACGAAGATGATTAGGGGACAGGAACACCTCTCTGATGAGGAAAGGCTGCGGGAATTGGGTCTGTTTAGTCTGGAAAAGAGACGGCTGCGGGGGGACCTTATCAATGCTTATAAATACTTAAAGGCTGGGTGTCAGGAGGATGGGGCCAGGCTCTTTTCAATGGTGCCCGGCAACGGGACAAGAGGGGATGGGTACAAACTTGAGTGTAGGAAGTTCCACCTAAACACGAGGAGGAACTTCTTTACTTTGAGGGTGGCAGAGCACTGGAACAGGCTGCCCAGAGAGGTGGTTGAGTCTCCATCTCTGGAGACATTCAAAACCCTCCTGGACGTGTTCCTGTGCAACCTGCTCTAGGGTGGCCCTGCTCTGGCAGGGGGGTTGGACTAGATGATCTCCAGAGGTTCCTTCCAACCCTATGATTCTATGAAAATTAAAGTAGGGTAGAACATTCCCATGGGGTAATGGACGCGCGCATTCTATCTACCATTGAGCTTGATAAGTTTAAGAATAGGTTTATAGAGAAGGTTGTGGTCTTGAAGTACAAAGGCCTGGATTCGAACACCTAGGATGGAAGAGAGAATGGTGATTGTTTCTTCTGAGAAGTCTTGGTCTTCTAAATTCTTGGGTCAAATCATGCCTTTTATGATAGTTTGTGGCATGCTCTTATTATGAAGTGGAAGTAACAAAGATGTAAACTTTGCAGGTTGCAATGTTTAAGAGTCTGCCAGTTTCTGCTCTTGAACCTTTATCCCTGTCTCTGTTGTTCACTGTGATGATTCACTATGATGATTGTGATGCCAGCTGGTGTCCCCTCAGCATTGTGAGCTCAAATCCCGTTACTATGCAAACACAATTCCTGCAACCCTAGAAGTTTAAGAAATAAAGGAAGACGGTGATTCCCTTTGGACCGTCAGCCACATGACCTTTTGTTCTCACATGGTTTAGTCCCTCTTCTGTACGTGACTGCCACTTGGGACTTTTTTTGGCTTTAGTCCATTTTATTCCAGTTAGCATTTAGTTCACACATCGTTATGAGAAGCGCTGGTTACGAAGATACGCAGCTCTTGTCATAACAGAATTATTTCACATGCACCTGCAATTTGACGTTTGTGTTGGGGGAATATTGCAGACTGAATAAAAAAAAATGAAATAATTTGCCTTTTTTTGACTCCACCTGCTATGGAGTCATTTTGTTGTATTTTTGGAGGAAGGGCGTTGAGGTGGGTTTTTTTTTTGTTTGTTTTTTTTTGAGTTTGTTTTTTTTCTAAAGAACAATCTGAAGGTGTGTTTATAGCTTTAGGGAAAAGGTACATTGTGGGTTACAATGCTATAAGCAGAGAAAAAAGGAAAATCTGTAAGACAGATGGCTATTAACGTGGTGTAAATACCCTATTTTTAAATGCAAGGGGAAAGAGGCGTTCTGTATATAGCCCTCAAGCTGGAAGCTTCATGTTTGTAATAGTACCATGGCGATGTGCAAGGATTAATCACTTCCTGTGCGCTATTTGTGACAGCAACATCAACGAAAAGTGTTCTCGGGAAGCTTTCTGTGCCTATTGCATTTGATCCTCTTTCTTCAGATGCACCTATTCAGATACACTGAATTCCTTAAGACCACCCTAGCCACCTTTGCCGCCTGCATGCAAATGAAAAGGACCCCCACCCTGCTTGTACCTGACTACCTGAGAATCCCCCTGGTGCGTGACGCTCTTTGCCACTGTACCCAGTTGTCCCACCACCCCTTGATCACAGGAGAAGGGGGAGGGCGTCAGGGCACGCTGCAGCTGTGCTCTGCTATGACTCAACCAGGTGCTCACAGAAATAGGGAGCTATAAATGGCTTCCTGATAGTGTTCCCCAGCTCGCCTTCTCCAAGTAAAACTCTGCACAGGAGAGCGTCTGGCCTGACAGCATTCGCAAAATCAACAGATTTGGCCTTGAAACACTGCTTGCTGCTCATTGTAGGAACTCGAGTGGCTTAGAATGAGAATGACCTAACATACTTCAGCAACTGCACTGAAATTAAGGGTTCAGTCTCAGGTATCCACATTAAGTGCAAAGACAAACAATTTGAGTTGTGTTAGCAATGCCCCTCTAATGGAAAACGTTGATACGTATGCTGATGGGAATTTTCTCTAATTGATCTTCTATATTCAAGAAACTGTTATTGGAAACTGATATTTCACACCGTCATAGCATGGCGATTGTTACTTATTAAGTGCTTTTTATATCATGATGTCTGTGAGTAAGGAGTCCCCAAATACATGTTAATGTTAATCCATCTTGTCAAGTAAGTTTTTTCATGATGTGGTGTGACTGGAAAATGATCATTTGTGAGCTTTGCTTTATAGTTTAATTCAAAGCAAATTAAAAAAGTAGTTTCAATATTTCTTTTTCGTTGTTTTAATATTTCATTCAGAGATTCTGGGTTTTTTGGGAGGGAAGGAGTTTGTTTTTTGGGGGAGGCTTGCTTGGCAGGTAGTCATTGGCTATTTTTGTTGAAAACTGAGTGTCAAGACAGGAGTCAAGTTGCAGTAAAATAGCTCATGGTACAAGGTAAACTGTATGTTTCTGTGGAATATATCCTGGGATGAAAGCTTCTTTCTTAAGTAGTCATTCTCTCTAAATAATGCATTCTTTCCAGACACCGTTGCTATTTTGTTCTTTGACAGGTAATTACAAACTTGCTCCTCAAAAAGAAAAAAAAAAAAAAAAAAAAAAAAAAAAAAAAAAAAAAAAAAAAAAAAAGGAAAAAAGAAAACCATACACCTACAGCCTACAGGAAAGCTTTTCAATGTAGGTCCTGCTTAATCTGGTTTAATCTTTGTTTATATAAATTCATGTGTGTTTTGAGAGCTCGTTTTTCAGCTTTGAAGCACTCTTCTGTATTTATTTCTCAAACTTTCTGTAGCTCTCGTACTATGAGAAAAAACAATGCTGGCAGTGAGTTTGTGTATATAAGCTAAAGACTTTTTGAAACACATGCATTTTTGCCAACTGCAGTTGCTGGTTTTAACTGGCAAGCTAGTACCACCCTCATAGAACAGTGCCTTAAAAAAGACAGGATTGCAGATGATGTTTGTGAATTCATTGCCTGAGTTTGAATACAATGCTTTATCTCAAAATAGGCAGTTATAGAACGATGTAGTTTTCATGTAGCATCATCATTGCGCGAAAGAGCCTTGAAACAGATAAACTAAAGAGAAAAAGGAAAGGAAGTTTTAGAGAGAGGATGTGACTCAGGGATTCGGGATCCTTCCAGATCGATAGAGCAGCCCCAGAAAAAGAATGACATCCAGCTGCTGCAAATGGACAGACGGAGAAGAGGCCTAGGATGAAGAAAAAGAGTGAGTGTAGGAATAAATGTGGCCAGAAGTGTAGGGTGGAGTTCGTCCTTTTTGCATTTCAAAAAAGGAGAGGCAGGCATTTGGGTTTGGGAATGAACAAGATCCTAGTGAAGGCAAATGAGGCTTGATTCCCAGAGTAAGAGGATTGTTTGGTGGCCCTGAATTTATTTTTTTTTAAATTTTATTTTCAGTGAAAACAAAGATAAAATCCTTTCCTCATGATCTGAAATGGTTTCCTGCAGTCAGTTAGGTATAAGCCTGTCACCCCAAATCAAAATATTTTGTTGAGTTTTAAAATTACATTGTTTTTTCCTTCTTTCTCTTTAAAGATGAATTTCAAAATGGAAACGTAATTTTAGAAGAAATCACTTTGGAATTTGTTTAAGTTGTGTGTCTTAGGTTTGGGGAGATTTTTTTTCAGCTGAACTATTGCTGATTTCAGCCAGAATTTGTAAATCATTTTCAGGTGGGCTCAAAACAGTATTCAGTAAGCACTACCCGAGCTGGACAAATCATGAAATGTCCCGGTCACTTTTTCAGAAGGAAACGCTGTGTGCAATGCCTAATTGCTTTCAAATCGTGTATACCATCTAATCTCAGTGGCCTTGGATCCAACCTGAAGCGCTCAGTCACCAACTGCGTGACAAATACCTGCGTTGTTTGGGAGTTCAGATCGTTTGTTCATAGTCAAGAAAAGAGTGCCAGCTTGCACTGTGTCAAAGACCATGAATGAAAATAATTTTCTGCTGTTATCCTGCTTCCAAAACGATTTTTAATTGTTGTAAGTGCTGGTCATATATCCTTTGTAAATTGAGGCTCTTTAAAATAGAGGCATTCACAGTAACTGGTTACTGATGAAAAATGTAGTTTTAATTTATTTGGCATGATTGCAGTGAGAAAATAGAAATAACCAGATAGTTTGCTTAAAGTCGCAGAAAAATGGGGCTCCTGACTAAAGAAATACATGTTTATGTTAGCGATAAACTGCATACTCCTGACTGAGTGCTAGAAGCCTCCTTCCCTTTTTCTAATAATTGTCCCTTGGCACATTCATTTCTGTGTGTTGCTTAGAGGCCTGTCTGGTAATCTTTAGCTAGTTTTAAATCACAGGTTTCTCCATATGCAGGCCAAATGTTACAGAAGATACTGAAAGTTCATGCATGCGCACACACACACTCTCAAAGGCTTTAAAACATCCGCAGATATCTTTAAAGGGCATATGCTAACAGAAAAATTTAATAGGCTGTGATACAGGAAGGAGTTTCAGAGCAAAAACAAGTTGTCAGATATTCATAAAATGCTTTTAAGAGTACAAAATTTTGATCTGTGTACTGGTTTCAGGTACCCAGAAACTAGGGGGTGGGTTTGACTGAAGTTACAGGTCTGAATCTAATAATGATTAAACTACTGCGGGACATTTTAGTTCTCACTTGAATGCCCTCCCTAGTTACAGTAGGCTATTACGTGCTTTTACTGTTCTATGCTGCAGTAGTACTTTCTAATCTATGATCATCTTTTTGCTTCACTTAGTAGCCTTAGTGTGCATTGCAGATTTCATAAATAAAACAAAGACTATTTTGTTGTTTGAGAAGCTGACCCCACGAAGTGGCCTTTGAGGAAGTCATGGAAAGACTACAAAGTTAGGAGAGAACTCTGGTTTCTCTATGCCACGTTCTTTCACCAAGACCACCTTGTCATTCACAGGCAAAATGGAGCCACCTGGGAACTGGTGTTTATCACCAAGACCACCTTCCTATAGGAAGGAAGGGAGCATATTTGTAATAGGTGCTGGACTAGGTGGAGTTGTTGGTGGCATAGTACTTGTGTTGAAATTTGATGGTTATATTGAACCTAATTCCTGTAATCTGAGCAGAAAGAATCTGGTATGAGTGAAAGTCTGACAGTGCTACTGAACACAGCTAGTTCTTGTCTTTCCCAGGTTCCCCATTGACACCTTTGCTGTGCCACTTCACTCCTGTGGATTGCCACGTTATCAAACAGAGTAAAATCGGGTGGCAGTTGTGTCACTCATGTACACACGTGTACACTCGATGCACTCACATGCATGTTCACGTATACACTCTTATCAAATCCCAAGATTTGCTTCCAGTTCAAATTTGAGGATAAAAAATCTAGAACCTATTTTGCCACTTCTGCCCTGGTGAAATAATATATTAAAAATGTAGGCTTTTACCTGAACATAAAGTTTGTATTCCTTTTGAAACAGCCCTCAGGTAAAAATAACCAATTCTTGTAGACAATAATAAACTTTGTTTCACACGCCCCCTCACTAGTTAGCAGCATTTAAAAAATTAAATTGAATTTACATCAAGTATTTAAACAAATCTACATCTCTTCAGTGACTAGGACAAGAACTGTGTTATGGATAAGTTTTTCTTTTAAACTTAAACTTATCTTTGAATTCAAACAATTTCCGTCTAGCAAACCGGACTGTGCAAGAGGGCTATGTTAGCGTTTTGTAATATTGTTGTCCAGCACTACTCAGGTAGTGAAGAAAAAAAAATACCCTTACCTTCTAAACTATGTTTACAGCAGATTTCCAACTGAAATAAGAGGATACTTTTGTGTGTTCATGTGGTGGTTGTTCAGCTGTTTGGTACGTCTTGCTCTTCTGTGTTCTCTGTAACACTCATTCAATGTGGAGATAGTGTGGAATACGCAGCTGCAGTCCATGTCCCAAGAATGAAAGATATCAGATAAAAGGTTCAGCAACACTCTCTTGTTCAAAGGGAATGGAAGAGCAAATTCTGGATACAGGGTGATATCATGTCCTTGGAATAAGTTGTTATTTTGTTTTGACTGACCTAAAGATTTAGACCTCCTGTTAGTCATGCAGTTTTTTTGAAACTATTTATCGATCAGAAGTAGATCTGGATTTAGGCAGGGGATTAGTATATCTGTTTATACTGAAGGAAAGAAGTCCACTGTTGCAGAAACGGACGCAGTCATTATAAAATGATTACTATAAAACTTCTAATGTCGTCTTAAATTTGAGGAAGGTGACTTTTGCCTTTCAACTTCTGTCAGTCTTCATCTGCGTGTTGGGAGTGGGTTTGCTTTTTGTTACTACAGTAGGCTGTAGTGACCTAAGACTTCGCTGGTCATCATCAGCAGTAAAATGGGGGGTGTTGGTTCAAAGGAAGACATTTTTATTGTGAGACCAAGTTTTAGTTTTGTTGGATAACTATGACAAAGCAGCTATCTCTCACAGCATCCCTATGATTTTATTATAGCTCTTAAGTGCAGTCAGGGCTCTGTACATGCACAGAATAGATGCATGGGCTCAGTCTAGAGTTATGAAGTATGCTTGAGCATTTTGTAGTTTAGATGTGTAAAACTGTGTTTGCCAAGGGATAGCTGGGGGCAAACTGACCTTCTGTTTCAGGAAGAGATTTGGCAAGGGAAGTTTTATCATCATCTTCACGCTCAAGAGAAAGCAATGTATTATATACTCAGTGATGTATTATATACATCGTGCACTGTGGACCGCACAAAGAAGTTATATTTTAAACTGATTTCACATATCCTTTCAGTGGAGAGAGGCAATGTGTTGGTGGATGTTCATGGGCTATTCATTAATATACTTAGTCATCAGGAGTTATGTCATGATGATCTTTTATAGAATACATAAAACAGCATGTTTAGTAAGAGAAAATCTTGGATGACTAAAAGATTATAACTAGCAGAGAGAGTAATGACAGATCACCATAGGAAGTTCTAACTGATGGAAGTGGGCACAATGAACAGCATTGGCATTGACATTGACATAGATTGTCATAAGCCATATTGAGAACACTAGTTTCCCATGCTGTTGGCTATTCCTGGCTGCTAGCAAAGATTTTGGTCATGTTCCAATGTTTTTTTCATAGCTAAAGGTCTCACAGTAGCAATAATTTTAAGTCTTCTGTCTATTAAACTGCAAAAAACACATAAAAATAATCTATCTTTCAGTTCCAATAAAGTGGAAAACCCAGAAATGTAGTTCTTGCCTCCACAGAGGCTGTTGGCATTTTCCAGTTGTTAGAAAAATGGCTAGTGTGAACAGACCAATTAGTCTTTAAAATACAGATTTACAGTGTCAGATGGTATCTCATTCCAAGCAATCTTGTCAACACACAGAGAAACAACATATTCTGCCTGAAGTAATATGTGGATAGTAAATCATATGTTACCTCAAAAAGCCCCACCCCTTTTCCTATAATTAACTTGCAAATCTAATTTTTTAAGTCATTACATTAGCAAGTACTTTCCGGAACGTCAGATCTATAAAGCTCTAGGAATCCTAGAGAGAAAAGGGTTTTGGTAAGAGGCCAGATATTCCGAGCACCTTGTATGTGTTTGCATGTGCGTATATACATAAATATGAGAGAGAAAAGATCCTACATCTTAATTAGCCTGTTGGATCTGAACATGAAATATTAGCCAATGCAGTGCAACAATAGAGCAGGGCATAAGAGCTTAGCCTAAGAGGAAAAACTAAAAGTTTTCTTTGAATCTGGGGGGTTTTTGATCTATTTTTTTCAGAGAACTATGTGACAGCTCTGTTCATTTCCTTACCCAGTGGAAAACTCTTTTCATCTACCCAGAAATAAAAGGGAAATGCCCTTATAAAAGATAGCCTGTCCGTAAAGTAGCCCAACACAGATATTGGCAGGCTTTGGATTTTTGACATCAGCTTTCTCCTTTCTCCTCTTGTCAGGTAAATCAAGTAAAAAATATTTACTGACTTGGCATAGAATTTATCAAAATAATTAAGAACCTTCATTTGCTCCCTACAATCCTTAAATGATAACTTTATTACGAAAAAAGTCCTCCTTATAAGGTCATCATGTAAACAGAATATTTTCTATCTTTACTTGGCAACAGACAGGTAGTTTTTAATATTGAAGCAAACAGGTTCTTTAAAACAGATGCATCCAGTCCTTTGCTGGCATTTTTTAGCTTTGTGAATGGCTCATTTAAGCAAATGAAATATGACCTATGTTTTTCATATGATCACAGTACTGACTTCTTTAACTGAATTAGACTCTAAATTTAGGGGATTTGGGTAGGAATAGATATTTGATAGGTGTTTTACATAGATAAGGAAGAAAAAGACCCCCAAACCCTAAGATCAGAATTTTAGAGCATTGTTACTGAACAGTCTGAGTATTTATGACTATAGATGTGATAAAAATTCTTTGAAAAAAAGGTCCATGCAAGGATCACCATGAAGAACAGTAATGTTGAAATGTGATTTTTATATAGGATTTGTTTTATTCACATTTGGCAACCAGGAGGGGAAAAAAGAAGCTATTTTTATTCCATGGTGCTGAGACCAAGCTTCAAGTTTTCTTTAAAAGTCATTGTAAATGGGGTATTTGGTGGAGGCCATGAACTACTTTAATACATATTCCATCATTCTGTGCCGCATTTTTTTCTTGTTTTTTATTCACTTCAGCATACTGAATGATTGAAAATCCAGCTACAGCGAGCATAGGCTTCATTGTTGAAGCCGAAGCCTTAGATGTGCACTGAATGGCAAGTGGTGTACCCAGAAAACCGAATGCTGTCTAAAGGGAGAGAAGAGCTGGGGTAGTTGGATGAATACTTAATTCCTCATATCTGTTTTATGTCTCTAGTCAGCCTGGAAACACAGATTTCCTAGTGAAAGGGTTATATGGTCTTTCCAAGAACTCTGTTCTCTTGCAAAAGAGAAGGTTGGCTTCTATGTAAAGTGTCAGCAACGAAGGAAAGAAGAAAAAAGATATTGCGTGGGAATCTCAGCAGAAAAGCTAGCTTTAAAAAATAACATTCCTACTGGCACAACCTCTTGGCCTATAATAAAGATGAAATCCTCACATGACAGAACACTCCATTGCCCGTGTCAGAAAAAGGACACTGTCTAGCAAAGGCTCTTGGTTGCCCAAAGCAGTAATTACCAACAGTCTGGAATGAGACAAGAATTTGTTTCTTTTTGTTGTATAAATTCTGTGACAAGGATTTAGTCACCTTCACTAAAATCTGACATAACATGCCTGTGGAACTGTGTGAAAAAAAACCAAAATAAAAACTAATCATCCCCCAAAGAAACAAGCCTTTAAAATTTTAGGACTAAATCTGCAGATTCTGTCAGTTTTCTTCTATCTGTCATTTATTGCATCCATAGCTTTCCATATTTAAACAATAGTCACTGTAATTTACCACTTAACAGTAATAGTTGCTTATGTCAGCAATCAAAAGTTTTCCAACAGGAGAAGGAAATTAATATTTTGCTTTGTGTTTTCAAGGATTAATGCATATGGTCACCATACTAAACTGCAGTTCCAGTGTTTAATTTTATGTTTAAATTGCTTCATGAATAACTTTATACTTCTGCTCATTTGGGATAGCTATGGAAAAAAGGAAACATTATATTTGATCCTTTACTGTTGAGTGAAGGAAAGGCAAAAGCACCATAGCTTGGCATGGAAACCCATCTGGTTAATTCAGTGGAGTAACTCCCTTTTGGCCATCTTTCTGTTTATTGTATTATAACATATTCTGTTTCTCTTTCCAGTCTGGTCTCTTGTTCATGCACAAAGATACAACTGAGAAATTGAAAGATTCCACTTAGAAAGAATTTGACCCGTTTTGTAGCAGTAACTTTGGTCCTACAGTTTAATACAGATTTTTCGAACAGAAATATAACAGTATACTTGATAATGCATCTCTCCTTATTCTTCATTGTCTATCCTCCCTTATAACATTTTTCATTCAACATTTTTTCCTTGTTTTACCAAAGGATTTTTATTAATGCAGCACGCTTTATACGTATTATAAATCATTTTAATGCAACAGGCTATGAGCATCTGCCCTTGTTGAGAGGAGACCCCATCGATTTGCCAAACATGTCTCTTGCATATAGGTATTTTATGTTAAAATATAAGCTTTTTTTTCATTTATTCAGTAGTTGATAATTACAGTGTCAGCATTGTACTGTATACAAGAGACATATGGCCATGCTTAACAGAAGACATGGATCCAACCAGGTGAAGTTATAAACAAGGCAACTTTGTGAATCTCCAGCTATCGTGGTTTTTTCCTGCTACACTTTCTCCAGCAATCCCATCCATTATGGATGTAAATGAGCAAGTAAATTATGTAAATGTATATTATTATTAGACTAATAATTTAAATTCTTTTAGAGCAGTTCCAACCATAAACAGACACAACCTTTTATGTCTGCTCTCCATTATAGGTCCCATTTTAATTGGAGCACTAAAGCTGGGCCCTTTGATTCTCAGTTTTGGCAATCAGTCTAACCTTTTTGCCTCAATTTATGTTTTGGGGATTGAAAATTATGTTTCAAATAAGGCAGAAGGGGAGTTTGAATCTGGATCTTTTGGCCATACAACTCCTTTGTCAACATAAAAAAATATGCTATACAGCAGCCTCATCTCTGAGGCAACACAGGCATACATTTTCTTTTTTTCGCTATAAAGCTCAAGTTTTATTCAGAAATGGAGCACAATATAATTTTGACAAAAATGCGCAAAAGATTTTGCATTCATTCCAGTACAGAAGAAAAGAATTTAATGAACCCTCAAAATTTGCCATGAAATGGAGCTATCACTGTTGTCACTTCTGATCTTTCTGATCTGTTTTTTCAACTTACTTCAGAATAATATAGATAAAGCCGGAAGATCGATAGATCCATTTCATCCTCTTGAGTTAGAATAGCATACTACATGTGAACTACTCTTGTCCTTCCCCTTTGGTGGTGGTAGACTTGCTCTCCCTTCAGAATTTTGCATACTAAAATAATGTTGCCATTGAATCCTACAAACTCTGATTGTATCTAGTATAAATAACCTGAGTTTTGAATGAAAACCTTCCATTTTTAGTTTAGTTCATCCATGTTATTTTTCTGAGGCATGTGTATATTTACTGCCTTTTGTAAGACAGTTATGATCTAAGAAGTGCTGGTGGCCATCTGCATTATCCTAAATAATAGATAGGAGATCAGAGTTGAGGCCTCGGCAGACTGATGGCTTAATGTATGCAAATTGTAAGAAATAAGACATTTTCACTTTGCCCAGACATTCATATATAAAGTCCTCCTTACTTATATGAAGGGTTAATGAAGATCAGGTTTCAGCAGGAAGAAAGAAGCCTTTCCATACAATACTAACAAGACTTTCTTTTGACACAAATATGTTTAAACACCCAACATGCAACAAGTACAATCATTCAAATTAATGGTGTTCAGCCAAATGTAACATCACAAACACTGAAAGGCTTGAGTTTCACATTCTTCCAGAAAGGATAAAACCATTTTTTTGGCTCACTTGTATAATTGAAAATTGTTAGTGTCTGTGTTTATGTGCCAACAAGGGCACTTGGGCGCCTCTTGTCTGATCAAGACTGTCGCCTTCTGTGTCCTTCAGGAAAAGAGGACCGCCAAACACCACAAAAGGTGACATTTGAGCAGACAAGATGCTAAGATGAGTCCATTAATCTCTTATTAATCACTCTGACATTTTAAAGGATGATTTTCTTGAGCGAGGAAAAAAAATAATCTCCCAATAGCTTACCAGATACTGTGAGGAGTGGAAACAGGATGGGTAGTCAGAGGCCAATGATGGATTGAATTTTCTGTTACCAAGAGACAAAATAAACAGATCTATTTCTTCCTGAGAATGTCCACCTGGGGAAGAGTACTCAAGAGACAGTCACTCACTAGGCCTTTTGGCTTCCTTGGGTTGGGATGAAGCTCCCAAGATCATTCCAAATTTTGGACAGCTATTTGAACCAAATTTTCCTATCACTTATTGGTACGTGGATTTTTTTTCTCATTACAAAGCTTTTTTTACATGTCTGGACAGATTGTTTAAGTGTTTGCTCTTGCATTTCCTATCAGCCTTAAGTTTGTTGACCAAAACTGTTTACTGTTTGAAACAGATGTGGTAACCAGACATTATTCCTGCTTGATAGTTTTTTCTTACTTGATTTTCATTTACTTACCTTCACGCCTGCACAGTATACATTCAGGTACACTTTCAGAAGTGATCATTATAGGATATCCCTGTGGGACGAAAGCAGTTCTATCTTACCTGTCACCACACTTGTGACACAGGAACATGTATTTGTTTGCCTCTTGTGCTTGGCAAATAACAGGACTGTACCCTCACTGTGCAGGGATCACATAAAACTCTTTGCATCTGTACTTGAGATGTGGAAACATAAGCTCTCTATCATATTTTTTTTTTCTTTAGCTTACTCTTGAAAATTCTATTTCTCCTTCTAGTCACAGCCACATCAAAAGCTTCCTCTTCTTTTTTACTTGTTGTCTGTCACTATACAGCATGCTAAAAAAAGAAAATACTAATTTTTACTTACTACTTTGTTGCTTACAAGTTGTATGGACCCTAAGACATAAAGCTATGAAGTTAGGCATAGACATTGATTAATATAATCATTGCAGACATACCTGTAAATGTTTTAAGTGGCTGTAATGACTGTAAGACAACAGTCTTTTTTTAGAGACAACTGCAGGATTCTTTGATTTATTTTTTTTTTATTTTATTTTCTGAAAGTCTCGACCATTTACCTTTACTCCTAGCAACTGTAGCAGAGCTCCATAGATTGCTGATCAAGACAGTATG
>VYZM01019565.1:8054-36747 GCA_013398915.1 Dromas ardeola | reverse complement strand
TCTTCATGGCCCTTCATTGGACTATCCCCAGTATATCCATGTTTCTCCTGTACCAGGGAGCCCACAACCGGACACAGCACTCCAGGTGTGGCCTCACCAGTATTGAGCAGAGGGGAAGGATAATTTCCCTCGATCTGCTGGCAATACTTTGTCTCACGCATCTAACATGTGCCTTCCTTTGCAACAAGGGCACATTGCTGGCTTGTGTTCAGTCTGGTGTTCAACAGGACACCCAGGTCTTTTTCTGCCAAGCTGCTTTCAAGCTGGGTGGCCCACAGCACATATTGGTGCCTGGGGTTTCTCCTCCCCAGGTGTAGAACTTTGTGCTTGTATTTGTTGAATTTCATGAGGTTCCTGTTGGCCCATTTCTCCAGCCTGTCAAGGTCCCTGTGAATGGCAGCATAACCTTCTAGCACAACAGCCACTCTTCACAGTTTGGTGTCATCTGCAAATTTTGTGAGGGTACACTTTGCCCTATCATCCAGAACAAAGATCTGAACAGGACTGGACCCAGTATTGATTCCTGGGCTATACCACTAGTGACTGGCCTCCAACTAGACTTCTTGACACTGATCACCACCCTCTGGGTCTAGCCATTCATTCAGTTTTCAATCCACCTCACTGTGTGCTTATCCAGCCCATACATCAACAGCTTATCTGTGAGGATCCATTGCAGCACTCCAGTCACGGGAGCCACCCCATCCCATCTCCATGATCCCAAAAAGAGCATAATCCTGCAACTGCACACAGATCTCTAACTCATGTTGTTTATTCCCCATTCTGTGTGCATTAGTATACATAAAACTTAGAGAGGCATCCCCAGCATGTTGACTTCCTAAAAAGGGTTTGGAGGATTTCTCCACAACGATGCCCTGAGGCCGCTTCCTTGCTTACATGCGGGTGCTGAATGTGACTTTGTTTAAGCCTTATTCTGTTGATTTTGTGATCTCTTCCTGTGACATTACCCCTTGACCCTTCCTCAGCAATCCAGTCCATTACTCCCTCACGGGACTGCTGGTTGCTCTTTCCCCGCCCCCATCATTCTTAGTTAAAAATCCTTCTTATGAGGTCGGCATCCTATTGGCAAAATTAGCTTCACTCTGCTTAGTGAGCTGGATCCCACCTCTCCTTAGCAGACACTGATCCACAAACAGGGTCCCATGATCATAGAACCCCAAACCCTGTTGCCAACACCAGTTCCTCAGCCAATTATTGACTTGTCCTATTAGTGCCCTTCTCCTTGCTCCCTTTTCCCTAACTGGCAGGATTGAGGAGAGCGCTTCTTGGGCCTCTGTGCCCTTGACTGCTGCCTGCAGAGTTCTGTAGTCACTTTTGATACCCTCCAATTTTCTGTTAGCAGTATCATTTGTACCCACATGGAATAACAGCGGGGGGTAGTAGTCAGAGGGTTGGACAAACTTCTGCACTCTCTCCACAATTTCCTGGACCTTGGTCCCCAGCAGGCAGGAAACCTCTCCAGATGATTGGTCAGGTAGACAGATGGGTGACTCTGTCCCCTGCAGCAGGGAGTCATCCATTACAGTATGTACAAACAGCCATATATCCACTGAAAAACTTTCACTCATAGTAATAGTAATAGTTTTCATACTTAAGGAATGTTTAGAATTAGGGATTTAAAGAGATTTGATTTCTCTTTACAGAGGGGAAATACTTATAAAGTATGCAATAAAATGAATTATATAGATCAGATAGCTGGAGTAGCCTGCATACAACCAGTACTCCCTCCTGTACATCAGCTTTTGGCATCTAGCATAAAAAACCTTCTGCCTAGTAACTCACCAGTTTGAAACACACATGGACAAAGGTGGGTTAAAGATGAAGGTGAGCTCCTCCTCAGCTCTGCTGAGCATGCTTTGGCTACTGGTTCAAGCCCCATTTCAAGAACAGTATGTTTTTAAGTGGTTTCAGCAGCTTTTGCACATGAAGGTTTCTAGCAACAATTTGTTAGCTTTTAGTAAATATATGACATCTCTACACATGATCTGACTAGAGCTGAGACAAGCAGATGAATAATCATCATTGTCTGAAAATATTTTTTTCCTTCTTATGACACATAAAGGTTATGACACATAAAGCATTCATAAGATCATAGAGAAAAAGTTGTTTTACAGTCCTGAGATTTATGGTGAGTTTCTCAATTTAGACAATGAAGGAATATTATCCCATAAACACTGCATTTAATCAACTGCTTGACTGAATTATTGTTGCCAGAAATGTGCTTGTTAATTATGGGTTTTTTACTGATTCTCAGGCTGCTGGATTCATTTTAACAGCACATAGAATCTGTGTCCTGTTAAAATACTTTCCAGCAGTTAAAATATGTTTGTGTGACACAATTGTCTGTGTTTGCATTTTAACTTTCCATAATTACATGGTTTCCATGCACACAAATGAAATACTAGTTATCCTATATTAACCGTAGATGAACTACCCACAATGCACTCTATGAATGAAATCAATTTTTCCTAACAAAACAATGCAGTTTATAGCAAGAAAATGAGTAGAGTTAAAAAAAATCAGAACTAGAAGAAAATAACAAAAGCAAAGTCAGACTCTCAATAAGTGGACTTGCAACATATCTTGTTTCTACATAAATCTAGATAAAGATCATTATTAAACACATCTGCTAATGCTGAGGTGGTATTCTAAGCTTTATTGCTGACTTTATCTTTGCTGGTTACCCCTCCTATCTGTAGCCATAACACCAGCACCCTGTTATCCCTGGGTAAAACAGTTCACATCTGAACTGGACAGTATTAGTCTTCCCTGGAGATCATGGCCTAGTTTGCACATGAGCAGCTTTGTCAGGAAACTCTCTATCTGATTCATTGCAGTGGGAATCCCAAGTGTAAACTAACAGCTATTCAGTGTGGACTGTGTAATGATGAAGGAAGAGGGAGAACAAAACTTGTAAGTGTAGATGTGCCTTTTGCGACATGTAGGGCAACTGATTTTTCATCAACTTAGAATTATATAGGGATAATTCAAGGCTACCTATCCCTATGGAGAGGCATTTCTGTAAAGCTGGATTATTTTCAAATCTGTCCAGTCTGAATTCAGATGAACATGCCAGTCACACATTAAGTACACAAGTGTCATCTAGGTTTCTACTCCACAGCTTTCCACTGATCCTCACTAAATGCCTATAGCTGATGGTAACAAATAATGAGTTAAAAACAAAAAAATCTGTCTTCATTTGTGATTTAACCTCAAGTTTTGCAAAACTGTACCAAAAAAAATTACTTTTGTAATATATTAACTTGGATTCCAGCTTGAACTGTCTTCAGACTCCAGGTTTCCAGAGTTGGAAGTTTGGTTGATGGACATATTTTGTAAAAGTTAGTGAAGGTTGTAACACTGGGGCCTGAGGGGGCTTTTCCATTCATAGAATCATAGAATGGTTCGGGTTGGAAGGGACCTTAAAGATCATCTAGTTCCAACCCCCCTGCCATGGGACAAGCCAAGGACAACTTCCGCTAGACCAGGTTGCTCAAAGCCCCATCCAGCCTGGCCTTGAACATTTCAATGGAAGGAACTTCCTTTAACTGCAGACTTTTGCTAGGAGATATTAAAGCTCCTTCAGCCATCTTCTGGCCGGTGGTGATTTTCATGGACTAATTTAGAGGCGCCTTCTCTCTTACACCATTCCACATGTAGCTCGTGGTTCTGCCAGTTATTCAAATGGGAAGGGTGGAGTCAGAATTTGTCTTAGGAAGAAAATTAATATTTTGTACTGGAAATAGAATAATGCAAAAAATTACCATTAATGTGTCGACTGGATTTCAGTGAGCGTATAAATCAAATAGGTTGTTAAAACTTCATTCTCAGATAAACAAAACCTAGACATTTTTATAGTTTGATACAACAGCAGCAATTTATTATATTTCAAAAATACTTTATCATTAACAAATCATCTGAGCTTGACAGAAAACTGGCAAATGATGGATTACACAATGTACTTAACAAATATACGCACAGGCTCCAGAGAATAAAAACAATATTGCCTATAAAATCTAATATTGAATTTTAAAAAATCATCTCTGTTATTAATTGTAAATTACAGTGTGGGATGATTAAAAACAAATGGGTTTGGAGGAGCAATTCTTTAAATGGAGACATCAAGTCTGTGTTTGGATCTGTAATGTTTAGTACAAATGTCAGAAATTTGTCACATCTTTGCTATGAGGTTGTATACTTGATTTGAATTGAATATTTATACCAAAATGTTTAGTGAACCATTAAACATAAGAAGTAATGCAAAAGGTAAAACAACTCTATCTCATGTCTCATCCCAGTCTGTGACTATACCCTGGGTCACTACAGTACGCTGTTTTTCAGATTTCATATTGAATGCTATCTTTATATGAAGATCCAAACCCACATACATTCATATTTCATTTTCCTCTGTACAATTTAACAAATACACCCTATGGGATACTTTGAGGGCTGCAGAGACCATGCTGGGTCCTGGGACCTCTCAGAGGGTGAAACCCCTATGAAGGGGCTGTGGAAAGCAATAGAAGGACTGCTTCTACTTCCACACAACAGGCTGATGACCAGGCTGACCTGCTAGGCACAAGCTGCTGAAGATGCTTGATCCCTTTCCATCACCACACCTGGGCATGAAGACTGGTGCATATTCCTCATGCTATGGTTAAAAACCTCTCTGTCAGAATATTCCTTCCATACTTTCACAGGCAAAACCTTGAATGTTCGTATAGCTGTCTGGATGTCTGGAAGGCATCTGTGGCTTGTGTATTGGGGGTCAGCGTCAAGGTTTTGGTAGAGGGGGGCTTCTGTGGCTCACAGAAGCAGGGGGGCTTCTGTGAGAAGAGATCAGGGGCTGCCCCACACTGGACACAGGCAGCTCTAACAGACCCAGCACAGGACACAACAGAGCTCATCAGCTAAGCTGGTGGTGGGGGAAAACATATTTAAGAAAGGGCAAAATACCAGAAAGAGAGAAGTATGGAAGATGAAGAGAAGGAGCGAACAGGGAGAGGAGGACGGAATCAGAGGGACACAACAGAGGCAACACAAAGGCCAGAGGAGGAAGAGGTGCTCCTTGGCAGAGCAGATGGTCCTGAAGGACCCACGTCTGCAGAAAATGAGCTAGAAGGAAGGAATGGCAAAGAGAAACCTCTACGTTGTGACTGCACTGCTTTTTGCCTGGCTGAAGGCACTGAATGCAACCTGTAGGGAAAAAAAGTGGGGAGGAGAGGTGTCTGAAGTGAAGCTGAGCCTGCGAAAAGAGGAGGAGTGTGTTTTGCCTAAGTGTTTTAAAGTTTGTGTCTTTTGTTTGTTTGTTTCCCAATACCTAAATCATTACTTAATATTTATATTAATTGGCAATAAATTAAGTTAATTTCCCCAAGCTGGGTCTCATTTGTCCACGACAGTAATTGGTAATTGATTTTCCTGGCCTTATTTCTATCCGCCATCTTTCTTGCTCCTGTCCTTCCTGTCTTCTCCCCTATCCAAATGCAAGAGGAACAAATGAGCAACTGACTGGCTGGGTACTTGGCTGCCATCTGGGTCCAATCCATCACAGCCTTTTAACTAACCAGGGACCGCTAAAGGCCAAGCAGGACAATTAAAAGTGCCATCTCAGAGGACTGGAAGTGATTTATGGGGTTGTCATCTAGCACTATCAGCCCTACAACCCTGTTGTTAATGGCTAGGCTATACAGAGGGAGTGAATTGAAAAGGCAACTTGTCTGTACGCTTTCCCAGGACTCAAGCAGGTCACATGAGCTGAAAGCGTTCAGATTCATAGATTTTCAGGTTTTAAATTGGAGTGTGAGTAGGGGAAGGATGAGTATATGCAAGAGAGATGGTAAAGCTCCACGGGTAGTCTGTAGAGCAAGAATGCCAAGATATCTGTGGGAAACAGAGTACTAAACCTCCTTCCCATAACCAGCCAGCCATAAGACAGATAAAAAGAGCATGACACTTTTCCTATGAGCTGGAACAAAATGAAATATTAGATTCTCTTCATCCTCTAACAGAGCCAGGAAAGCCAGCCAGCTGTGCAAGAGATCAAATATCATACTGCCTAATAGGGTAAGATTGCATCTACTCGCTCTCTCCTTGAAGAAGTTAGTCCTAAGACAACACAGTTATGTCTGTAGGAGGCAGGTAGTACCAGGCACAGCCAATGGACTTATCTCCAAATGAGCTACTTATTGACACAAAGGCAGCATGGCTGTGTAATTTGGGACTAGCAAAAGCCTGGATTCTCTGGTTATCTTTCTATTTCATCCAGCAGCCAAAACTCCAAGTCAAATAGCCAACGAATATACCAAAACAATCTCTACAAGTCACAGGCAATGATTTCCATACATGTGGGGTGCATCAAGCCCACTTTTCATGTGCTATGCTCATAACCTGTGCACTTACAGTCATTCCAACAGGCCCTAGATTCATTGTGCATGCTGCAAATTAATTTTATGACATGCGCATATATGCTGTGATGCCTTGAACTTATCACTCCTGGTTTAAAGCTGATATATCCTCTTGTTGCACATCTATCTTGCTCAGGACATGTCAGAACTATATAAACTAGCACAAATCATCGGTGTGCTTTAGGAAGGATACATCTAGATGTCCCAGCCACTTTGGGTTTACTCGGCATGAGCTTCATGGTATACATATTTTAGCCAAAATTGTTCAGACAGGCAGCCTTACAGGGAAGCTTCAGATGTCTGAGGAGTAGATCAAGCAGCTCTGCTGCTTCTGGGATAAACATTGTTATTTCTATCCAGGACTGCATTGTGCCCTATAAGCACCCAGATCAGACCGCACTACATAACGTAATAAACACTGGGAGATAATGCCTTTAAAATTTTTAGAACACAGAGACCTGTGTTTGAACGGTGGAGTCTGTGTCTTCTTTATGCTGTAAGTTCCTCAGAACTCCTACTTGCACCAACATTTTATACAGAGCTGAGTGTCCCATCCTTGGTCTTATTTGGAAGTTCAGAGGTTTCTGCTTTTGGACAATACAGGTTTGAATGATAGATGGTTGCTATGGGTATATTTGGGGCATCCTTTCATCACTTGAGAGTAGTAATACTTTTCCCTTTACTAATCATATTTTGCCATCCAAATGTAGTTGTAATACAAGAGCTTCAAGTATCACAAGAAATCTGAGGGCATTAGCTCTCTCTGGTGAAACAATGAGGGCACCAGACGTCTTTAGCAATAATTTCAGTCTCCAGAGGAAATACGATGTTAGAATAGTAAAGCCATCATATAAATAGTACATTTCTATTGTAGCTAATGAGGATCTGAAAGTTAAAATAGAAATGAACCGTTTGTGCAAGAAAGACTATTAAACCATTGAATTTCTTGTGAACACAGAGCAGAATCAAAAGGATAAAAAGCTGTATTTGGCAGGGGAGAAAGTCTACTGCTTATTAATCTGTCTTCATAAGTATAGTTATCAGAGATGTTAGTCAGAAGCTAACCTCCTGTACTCAGAACTTAACACTGAAGTAAGTGATTTTATTTTATGAACATCCATCTTCTCTTTCTAACATTAAATGTAGCAGCCAGTACCCTGTGCTTTAATAATCAGGGACCAACCTAGTTGTAGAGTCTAATTTCATCTTTAACGTGCACAAACGCAGTATAAGTTTGAGTGTGAAGACAGCATGGCTCTTTGACTGCCTTGTGGTAAAAAGTATTTTCTCCATCTCTGGAGGTACTTGTCCCATAGACCTAACGGATTATGTTTGCCTCTACACACTTACTTTTCATATAGCTACTGATTTTGATAATAGTCGCAATGAAAACTTTGGACTTATTTCTGATTCAAAAAGGCCCTAAAAAAGATGCCTTGCAGAGTGATCTAGATAGATTGGAACATGTGATTAATGGGATGAAGTTTAACAAGTCCAAATGCTGGATTCTGTCCCTATGACAGACTAATAACAGGTACAAGTATAAACTGGGGGAGGAGTGGCTGGAGACCTGCCCTGCAGAAAGGGATCTGGGGGTGCTGGTCGACAGGAGGCTCAACGGGAATCAGTGTGCCATGGCAGCCAAGAGGGCAAACTGCATCCTAGGGTTCAACAGACACAGCATAACCAGCTGGTCAAAAGAGGTGATTATCCTGCCATATTCAGCATCTGTTCAGCCTCACCTTGAGTATTGTGTGCAGTTCTGGGCCTCACAATTTAAGAAGGATGTGAAGGTACTCAAATGCATCCAGAGGAGGGCAATAAGGCTGGTGAAAGGGCTGGAAGGCACGTCCTATGAGGAGTGGCTAAGCACCTTGGGCTTGTCTAGTTTGGAGAAAAGGAGGCTGAGGGGCAACTTCATTGCTGTCCACAGCTTCCTGAGGAGGGGAAGTGGAGAGGGAGGTGCTGAGCTCTTCTCCCTGCTATCCAGGGACAGGAGACATGGAAACGGTTCGAAGCTGCATCAAGGGAGGTTCAGACTTGACATTAGGAAACATTTATTTACAGAGAGGGTGGGCAAACACACAGGCTTCTTAGAGCAGTGGTCAATGCCCCAAGCCTGTCAGTGTTTAAGAGGCATTTGGACAATGCCCTTAACAATAGGTTTTAACTTTTGGTCAGCCCTGGAGTGATCAGGCAGTTGGACTAGATGGTCGTTGTAGGTCCCTTCCAACTGAAATTATTCTATTCTATTCTATTCTATTCTATTCTATTCTATTCTATTCTATTCTATTCAAGATTCTGGGGCTGAGAAAGGTTCCCTTGGTACTTTCAATGGTCTCTTATTTTTTCCTTGAGCATCCACTGCTAGCCATGAGAACATACAGAGTACAAAGGAAGATGAACCATTGGTTTCACCTAAAATTAACTTTCATTTCTTAAGTTTTTTATGAATTTGATGTTTTCTAGTGAAGGAGCTTAGCTACCAGAACACCTACATACCTAAGGGGATGCAAAATTTCCTGAAGTTTCCTGAAATTGCTTCACCATGTGACAGAAGAATTGATTCATGTTAAGCACATTTCTTGTCACTTATACCCTCTCCTTATTTTACTAATAATGTCTTCTAACTAATACTACAAAGTTAAAACCATGGAATGCCAGTAAAGTGGGGCTGAGAGAAGATGAGAAGCGTTAGTGTTAGTGCAGTTTAATCAGATGATCTACTCAGTTCTAGAATACTCAGAAAGCAACAATCCGTTTGAAGTAGTTTTGATCTAAAATCTTAGAGATTTAGGGGGGAGATTCTTTTTTGAGATTTTTTTTCCCCTTTCTGTACAGTCTGCATTCTAAACGCCTCACAGTTAAGTAGCAGAGGATTTTTAAAACACAGCTGTGTTCAGTACCCAAAATTCCAAATTCGAACACACAGAAATGCAAAAGTTGAGAATTATTAGACCTGAACTCTGCTGTAGGTCGTTCTTTATGATGAACTGTACCAAAACTTGGAATACAAAGACCTCCAGACTTTTGACCTCCAAATTCATGCCTTCAATGCAGCTTGAGGTTAGCAATGTACCTGTTCATGAATGCTTCTCTTCTCACCTTCTATTATAGCTGAGTGTATTTCAAGGAGGGAATGCCAAAAAGACCAGCAAATATTAGAGATGTGTTTTGTCTGAGATTACTTCCTGTGCTAAGTCCAGGAGCACCTTCTGACTGCCTGATCAGCTAACTGAATTATGCAGGCGTCTATTACTTCCATTAAGAAGATTAGACATTCCAGACTTACAGCTCTGTGTATTTTGCCAGACCAAATGCCATCCTCTGTTAAGCTCTTCCTCAGAGAGAAAAATCTGGCCACTTATAGTTAGCATGAGCCAAGCGATCAGCATGCCAGGTCTGCAGCTGAAAATCTGGAATTATCTTATAACAGCAGTAGGAATATTTAGGGATGAGTGATTGTAAGAAAGGACTCGTGGGACTGGCAGCATTCAGCAGGACTTTGGCCAAGCTAAACGCCAAGTAGAAAATGCTCTTCAGTCATTGCAGCATAATCCCAGACCCCCTCCTGTCTACACATATCTAACAAACTTAGTTTAAGACCTAAGAAAATAAATGCGCAGACAAAACAAATCTTCACATCCAATTCATGGGGATTTTTTCATTCCAGGTGGAGTGTAGAAAAGAGTAACAAGGAGTAGCTTCATGAATGGCACCAAGAAAAGAGACACTGATAATCAGCAGCTTGATAAAGGGACTGAAGAGAGTCCCTAGTTCCAGTGAGACCTCAGCCTGTGGGTTGTTCAATGAGCTTGCAAACATTTAAGGCTGTATTTCTAAAACAGTGGCTTTCAATCTGTGGTCCATAAAGTACCACGAGTCCATGGATTTTTTCTGGAAATGAAAGGTTAGCAAGAAGAAGAGATTTGACATGCCAGCATCTACAGCTTCACTGGAAAAAGATTTAAGCTCCGCTAACCAAAAAAAACAATGAAAGCTGCGGCTGTACAGTATCTGATCTGGCCATCTTCTGTAGACACAAGAGTGTAAGAAAGAGGGTAGCGTAAACATACAATTTAGCTGGCTGTTACTCAGTTTGGAAAAGTAGAAGGGTGCTATTGGCTAAGAAATATAGCCAAGAAAAATAGGCAAAAATGGTCAGTCACTTCAGAGAGAAGCATGGGAGCAGGTCCTTAGGGTTGTACTGTACTCACAGATGCTATTTGGAAAGGAAAATACATCTATGGCCTTATTTGTGGTTTTTTGCCCCCTTTTCATTCAGCCCAAAGGTTAAACGAATTTTCTTTAAGGAGCAGATCTTACAATTTCTGCCGTTCATGCCATGATGATCTCTAACTTAGACTACTAGGACAGGAATTCTGACAGAACTAAACTGTAGGCAACATTGAGACCTAAGGCTAGTGTAGAATTCAGGACATCATTTACTACATGGCACCTCTTTCAAATAGTGCACAGCATAAGCAACCTTGGACCTGCATTGACTTTTTAAAGGTTAAAAGATACTAATGCAGGCATCAGCTTTGCCCTTTAATTCCACAGAAACGCTGAAAGAATGATTCTCCCCGTTGTCATATTGTACAGGTGTGATCAGAGACTGTGTCTGGTGTGGTGATAGATCCATGAGCAAAGGAAGGGTGTGGCAGAGTGCTTTGCATGAGGCTGCCTGACATTTAGAGATTATTTTTTTCCTTCAGACTAAAATTATTCAAAATTTCTTGCCTTTAGGACATGCTGTTTACCTGAGTTGAAAAAGATCTAGTTAATCATGTCTTTAATTTAGCTAATAATAGATGCAGAATTAAGATTTGTGTTGATTATTGCTCTATGGGAAGTCTTCTATTTAAAAACTGATTTTTGAGTTTTTGTAAAAATCAATAGTCATCAGTAATCTTCATTATTAGGACAGAAGCTGTGGATGCTGAGTATTGTATCAAGAAAAGAAGAACACTTCTATATCAGGAAATTGTGAGAAAACATGATTACTGCCTTGCTTTAGCACAAGGTTTATGAATTAATATTTGCACTTATTTTGAACCTAAAAGTCTCACCCTTCCCTTCACTCTCTCTCCTCCATATGTAGAAGTACTCAGCAGACATTAAATATTTTAAGTCCTTAGCTACCAGAAAGTAAGATTAATAACTGGAATTATCTTCACAAAGGAAAAGTTTAACATTTTGCAGATTGGATAGACTGGGACAGTAATCAAATACTCAAGATTGTGAAGGAGACACATGAGTTAGAAATGGAGTTCTCGGCTTTTTCCAGGCCATTTTCCTGGATTGTGACAGGTAAATGAGAAAGTAAACTGTTAAGGAATATGTCTACCACAGCACCTAACTTTTGTATATATTGCAGCCCAAACATGTCTTCAGCACTGACCAAGGAGCCTTTATCCTAAAGTTGAGAACGTAAAATGGTGAGAAATTTGAGCTGACTCTTAGGAAGTAGCATGGGACCACGTGCTTACTACCCAAAGGACACTAAAGGTGGGACAGTCAAGCAAGGTACCACAATTTCGCATGAGCAACTATGCTTGGTATCCTCTGTGGCAAACATGAGATGAAACATTTAAACTTCAATGAAAAAATATGGTTTTCCTCACAGTTTTAACAGATGACAGAGATAAGTTACCAAAGCCCATCTGACATGCAGCTGCTCATCAAGCCACAGGCACTCACCAGTGAACGTCAGCCCTTAAACACCTGCCCTTCAACCAGTGTTACAGTGAAAGTATTAGGCATAAGCCCCAATTTCACAAACAGGTTGTGGTAGCCATTAACCCCCTTCATAGCCTGCAGCTTGCTGGTCAGGAAAGGCACCAGGGAGGGGGAAATCCAGGATCAAATCCTTCTTTCAGACAAAACCCCCTCATTCTCTTAAGTGTACCTGACACCGAAAGCTATGGAGCAGAAGGGAGAAAAGTCCCTCTCACTTTTCCCATTGAATGCAGGTGACTGTGTGTGATTAGTCAAATATCTTCTGGAACTGAGGGATGGAGAAAATGGAGTGAAATAACATGATTCTATAAGCTGATTGATAAGAGATGGACCTACATTTCCAGCCCATGAATGCTTCATATAAAACATTCCAATAACATTTTGAAAACAGACTTTAAACAAACATTCAAATCAAATGTAAGCCAACCCTTAACTGAAATGATTTTAAATATGGAACCTACAAATAAAACACTGAGTAAAACATTTCAAGCAAATTGAAATATTTTTTGTTGTTGTTTTTTTTTACTCCAGCAGTGGACCAGGATGTTAATTATTGTGATAAGGTTTCATTTAGCCTGTATAAGAGGAATGCATGCTGTGTGGGATGTTTTCCCTCTCCTGTGGACCAACATAATGGACTTTGTGAGTCACCACATGGTTGTCTTATGGGAGGTACAGCAGAGCACAGTTTATCTTGTTGTCAACTAAATTTTTTGAATGTAGGATGACCACACGCCTTTCTTCATGTGGCACTTTTCTGTGCAGTGAAATAGCAGCTGACCAACTTCATCCCTTCCTCTTTTGTTTGCTGCTTTTGGCTGATAGTCCACAGCCAGTGAAGAGCCAGATGACTCCCAGCTTTGATGCTTGCATGTCTAACAGCCTCATGGCTGGTTCCCACAGCTTCGGACACTGCTGAGTTTCAAAAGGGGGCCAAGATGGACACAAATCCTTTCAATTGCTGTTAGTTCACATCAGCCAAATGAATGTCGAATTTAAAGACATGAAGGTGGAGGATAAGTCTTAGGCCAGGTGCCGTCAGGCCAGTTTGTGTTCTAGAGATGACATACCTGTGCATGTTTGTTGGAAAGGGTCCAGCGGAGATGATCAGAGGGCTGGAGCACCTCTCCTATGAAGACAGGCTGAGAGAGTTGGGGATGTTCAGCCTGGAGAAGAGAAGGCTCCGAGGAGACCTTATAGCAGCCTTCCAGTACCTAAAGGGGGTCTACAGGAGAGATGGGGAGGGACTCTTTATGAGGGAGTGGAGTGATAGGACAAGGGGTAACAGTTTTAAACTGAAAGAGGGGAGATTTCGATGAGATGTTAGGAAGAAATTCTTTACTGTGAGGGTGGTGAGGCACTGGAACAGGTTGCCCAGGGAAGTTGTGGATGCCCCATCCCTGGAAGTGTTCAAGGCCAGGCTGGATGGGGCTTTGAGCAGCCTGGTCTAGTGGGAGGTGTCCCTGCCCATGGCAGGGGGATTGGAACTACATGATCTTTAAGGTCCCTTCCAACCCAAACCATTCTGTGATTCTATGATTCTATGATTTAGGATGAAACTCACACTCCTGATACTGTACAGAGAGAGGTGCAGGTGTTTGGAGAGTTCCCAGACCTCAGCATATTTATTCTCCAAAGACAGGCAGAGAGACTTACTGGCCTCCTAGTTTCTTTTGGCTGACTTCACCTAATAGCAGGGTTTGGTCCCTTGGAGCACACTTCTGTGGAGATTTGTGCGGTGATGTGCTTGCATTTCTTAAAAAAAAAACAAAGCAACAAAAAAACATCCCTGGGCAAAACAGTTTATCCTGTAGATTCCTATCGTCCAAGCTAAAAGTTAATGCATTTACAAACAGCTAGTATCTCCAAGAGCCCTGGGGACAGTGAGGCCTAGTTTCCTAGGAAGCCATGTTTTGGAGATGAATGTACATTCCAAGTTGTCTAGTACGCACGAAGCTCACTTCTGCCATTGGGGTAATTAGTAAAGGCTCTCTTGGCAGAACTTAGTAACTCTGCTAGTTCTAGTTCTTTGACGGTGGACTCAAAAGTTGTGACATGAGGATAGGCCAAGACAAAGAAAAAGAGAGAGGAGTCTGTATGAGTCCTATTTCCATAAGAAAGCAGGCTTTTTATATACTCTGTCCCATACAGATACATTGATGGAGCCCAGATGGAGACAGAATTATTTTTTTTCACAAAGACATTTTTTGCTCCCGAAAATTCCATTCCCAGTGAGTATCATATTAAGCAGAAAATCCAACAGGTAGCTGAAAAGCTTTTCTGTTAACAGTATCACCAAATCTGGTGTATTCATACAACATGTTTAGTTCAAAGTGATTTTTATTAATAAAAAATGAATTATTGTAAAAGTCCCAACCAGTTACAGTTTGTGATTGATTATACTTGGATTTTTAAAAGAAATGAGTGATGCAAAGGGTAGAACTAGATCTGTTTTACCAGTCCATGCAGTTGTTCATGCTTGGATGATTTGGGTCAAGTATATACTAACAGTCAGGAGTTTACCTATGCATATTTAGTTGTATTCAGTGCCAGCTTAAAAGAACATTATGATAACACTTTACACGGGCTGGTAAGTTTTATCATTTTACATAGGGATTATTTTTTTTAAAGTTTCCTTCTTTGCAAATGTAAACATAAGTATGCATTTCTTTCAGAGTCCCAGTACACGCCTTCTGTTCCTCCAATAATTTCACCCGTATTACTATTCATTTACTTTCTATTCACACCATGCGTGTAATGGGCCTTCTTGAGGTAGCGTGTAAGCCCACACTTGAAACCAACATTACGGAATGCTTCTGCTGCAATACATACACAAAATCTAGACAACTCTCTTAATCTCACAATTCAGTTTGCTATTCAGCACTCTCAAGTTTTGCACACACTTTTCATGAGTAAAACTACTCAACTGGATCGATTAGAAAACCAAATTATTTTCCACCCACATGATGTGGGGGAAAAAAGTATAAAATGGCAAAGATTTCAGGAGTATTACTGACTCAATTCTGATTTTTTTTTTGTTTTTCTTTTTTTTTAATTTTCTTTTCCTTTTTTCTTTTCTTTTTTTCTTCTACGTTTAGACCAATTTAGCTTTTATTTGTGCCAGACATAAATTTTAGGAAGATATATTGGTGGATCATAACCCTTCCACCCCAAGGCAAGATTCCTATTCATAATACATCTTTCATAACTTACTGTGATCTTTCTGCCTGAATAACAGACTGAAAAACCCATGACTGCAGCATATTATGAAGTTTTCTGTCCAAGAAGCTTGTCAAAGAGCAGTCTAAAAAGATAAAACACATAAATTTTAAGTCTCCTAAGACAACATACTAATTCAAACAGATATCATTCAGTGCTAAGCTAACCTCCAATAAAATGTATCCATTTAGAAAATTATTTGTTTCAAGCAAAACTTTTGAAAAAAAATATTGGAAAGCTTTTGAAAAGTTCCTGTTTCATATATCGTTCTGATAGTTTTCTTTTTTTCCTTAGTTGAATTCATTTTTCCTGATGCTCAAATATCAAAATTTTCCAAGGGTGAGAAATTTCAGGTTCCAATCTTCTCTTGGAAGAATATAAAATTACTTATGCTGTCCCATTTCCTTCCTAAAACTATTGCTTCCCCATCTCACCAGTACTTGTGTCATCAAGAACATAGGGTTGGATATGATAATGTGCAGAGCACTCTTAGTCTACTAAAAACTCAGTGAGGGAAATCAAACATTTAAAACTACATGTGCATGCCTAATTGCTTTATAGATCAGAGCTGTTCGCATGAAGAGAGCTGAACCACTTGTAGACTTTCTAGGGCAAGGACATCTTTTTGTTTAGCAAAGCACTGCACCCTTTAGGGTAATGCTAGAAGTGACAGTCATACTGTCAAATACTGTTTTGGGCTTTGGTATCTAATACAGAAAATTAAAAAAGACAGATAAGAGTTGACTTAATTTAATGGTTTTGTGGGAGATTAGGAAAATCCACTTTTAAACCTCATGGAAAATAACTTTGTAAATCAAAGATTTTTGTGGTGAGCTTTCTGGTTTGTTTCTTTGTGTTTTTAACATATGTCTTTAATATAAATCTGTAATGGCAGACTAAACTAACGACAGATATGTTTTCATTCCACTAAAACTTTTTAACAAACTTAGACAGCTTTAAAATCATGTGGTATTAAAAGTAAAACCTGATGGTATTTTTTGTAATTGTTTTGCTATGTCTCTATTATTTACTGGGTATAATTCCTACTGAGTGTAGTAAGATCAGGATTGAGATCTAAGATGGTATTTTGAAAGTAAAATAAAGCAATTTATACACACACACAAATATATGTATATACAAATATATATATATAATCTATATGTATGTATGTATGCAAGTATATAGCCCAGAAATTTTTCAAAAAGATTACAGATTTCTTCTTTATAGATGCACTATGTCCACATGAAAGGGTTAAAAAATGATACTTTTGAACACAGTTTGCAATGTGTGTTGAGTGTATCGTAGCTATACATAACATCCGCCCAAGTCTTTGCAGATGTTACTTAGCTTTGCCAAGGAGTTTCAACACTCTGGATGAGGTCTTGAACTCAGGTTTGGCTGACCCAGTGTAATCTACAACATTTCTTCCCCAATGTAGAAAGGAAACTAAATGAGCCACAATTGCTCTGGTCAGCTGATTCATAGAATCATAGAATCATAGAACTATAGAATCATAGAATCATAGAGTTGGAAGGGACCTCTGGAGATCATCTAGTCCAACCCCCCCGCCAGAGCAGGGTCACCTTAGAGCAGGTTGCACAGGAATGCATCCAGGCAGGTTTTGAATGTCTCCAGAGATGAGGATATATGAGGATATGAGGATATGAAGATATATGAGGATTCCCTCATATATCCATTTCTTGCATTTTGGAATTACCCATGACCAAAAGTTATTCTCTGAACACCAAAGAAGGCTCAAGAGAAGTTTTTCAAAAGCAACCATGAGTAAACAGAGCTAAGTATCAACACATAATGCCAGCTTAGTCCCACACAGGATAAATACATTAAAAGGACTCAGGTTTACACTAAGAAACTGTAATTTTTTTACCTTATCCATGTTACTGAAATATATTCCTTGATGAGGACATGATTCAGAGCCTTGCAAACATAAATGTCTAAAGAAAAGTCACTAGTCCTCAGCACTTCTTACTTACCTTCAGTTTTTCTTATTACGCTTTGCAATCTGATATAATAAAGGAGATTTTGAGGGAATTTAAATAGCTAAATAAAAAATACAGTCAAAGAACAGTAAACAAGAAAAGACCATTTCACAAGTGTTTCCGAATGCTGATTTTTAGCCCACTGAAAAGATAAGGCAGTCAGCATTAGTCAGCTGCTAGTAATGGACATTTTCACTCCCTCGAGTTTGTGACTCACCCACGCTGTTCCCATTTCAGCAAAAATAACATCGCATGGTACTAGTAATGTTTTAACCCTTTACATATTTTGGAACAGTAAATTCTGTATGGGAAAATTTTCTTCTTGTGCCACTAAACTTCCCAGAGAATACAGTTTTCCAGACCATCAATTTCCACTCACCTATTTTCATATTTGCTTTGGTATAGAATGAGCCCTTGGGAGGGGATCTTGTGACTTCTCAAAAAAGTTCATAGCAATTATTTTTTTTTTACAAGTAGTCCTCCAAAGTTGTGACAAAATGGAGATTTGGGAACAATCAGATGGGAGTAATGACATACTAGTAAAAAAATTACAAGTCTTTCCAGGTCAGCTACATTTGTGCATATATACTATATGAATATATGCAAAGGGATTCCCGTCACAAGTATGCACCACTGATGGGAGTTTAACATTCTAATGAGATTTATTTTTGTCTCCTAATTCCTAATATATGATAACTTTAACATAAAGACATTAACTACTGTACTCTGCCTTCAATGGCAGTGGAGCCTTTGTCTTATCTCAAAAAGTAAATTGGTTCCTAAGATTTTAATCTAGGTAATTGGCACTGATGAGCCAAATGCCGCGAGTTGCTGTATTATTTCAAAGCAGAAAATGCTATTTACCCTTCAAAATAATGTTTTAGAGAGAGAAAAATGTGACAATTCAAGAGAGAAGCTGGTGTTAGATCCTCCCAGATACCAGTTACTTCAAGAATAGGATCAATATGTCTTTTCCACGGTATTTCTGCGTGACTTTCATTGACCTATTTTCCACTTTCATCTTAGGCAGCTGCAATTGCTAAACCATCAGTCTAAATAACAAAAAAATGAAGCCAAAAAAATCACACTAGGGAGGACAGCTTACTTTTACATAGATTAGTAGAATTGTCTTTTTGAACTTTCTGTCCTTTAACTACATCAGGGATTTTAAAACTTTTGTAACAACAGCACTTAAAAATGCTAGTGATTACTGTAAATTGCTTCTTCATTTCTTATGGTAGTTTTTAAACTTTTGGCACATCACAGGGCTAAAACACAGTTAGTAAATGGAAAGGACCAGGATGAGGAACACAATTTTAATGACAAAAGAACAGTTCCAGAGCATATGATAATAAAAACAAGATCTTTGGAGTTCATGTTCATGATTGTTCAAACAAATTGAAACATTTTATAATCTTCAAATCCATTTTTAAAGGAGGAAAGGTATATAGAGGTCATAGTCCATATAAATGTATTTATATCTCTATCTTGGTCTTAAGGCTAACTCAGATTTCCTACTTTTCTTTCTCTTGCAGAAGCATTGGTCAGAATTCAGACCCCGAGCTCCTTTGCTTAAAACCCTGATAAGCAGCTGACTTACCTAAAGGGAGAACCATAAAATTTCTTGACTCAAGCACTTAATTTGCACAGAAATCTCTGTAAAAATATAAAACCCAGTAAGCAATATTTTTGATACAATGGATAATTTTGAAATAATACATATTAAAGAGAAAATCTGCAAGTGGACATGTTGCAAGACCTCACTTTACAGCTCTTAACATGTATTGGAATGAAAAAGGCAGAGCTTGAAAATCACACTGCATACACATGAACACGTTGCCCTCTGCTCCTCTTAGCCACTTGATTTCTCAGGTTGTGTCTGCACAATGTAAAGCTTTTGCTGGAGGATATTCTCTGTACGCTGCCCCAGGTCTCTTCCCTGCTATTGGCCTTCACAGCCCCAGACTCACTTACGTCTTTCACACCAAAACAGATGTTTCTGCAGTCAGCTGAGAAAAACATCCAAAAACTTTTGCAAGCAGCTACCTTGGGTACCACTAAGTTTGGTTTTCTACTCCTTAAAATCATGTCATCATTCAGTCCAGTTGAGGACTGAAGTGCTCCTACAGGGACTAGCACTTGCCCCAGACTCTGTTCTGTTTCACCCTCCGTCTCTCACCCATAGCCTGGAAGATACTTCAGACCTACAACCAGACCTGCCCCATCACTACAGACTTGCCTGGCTATCGGGGCCGTTGACTGCCCTGATTACCATCCCTGGACTTGTTCTGCTCTTCTTGTTTGGGTACCATAGGGTCTCTGTCATGCCTGCCTCGTTGGCTCTGGCCTCACCTGTCCTTGCAGAGCAGCCCTGCTCCTGCTGCTCTGCGTTCATGCAAACCAGCTGTTTCAATACAATACCTCTATCCTGGGGATCTGCCTGTCTCCAGCTAGTATTTAAGAATTGAAAGTATACGGTTCATTTAATGTGAAGCATCACATTGTGCACATGACAGAACTGGAGACATTTGCAATCCCCAATAACTATTGCAATTTAGAAATCAAAACGTAGAAAGACACTTCAGAAACACAGGGATTAATATGAAGAACTGCAATAGTTCTGAAATAGTACTTACAGGAATCATGTTTCAAAGCGTTGCATGGTTCTTTCATGATACCTGAGCACCTAATCCTAAAAATAATTCAAAATGATGCATAGGTTTTGTCACGGATGATTACTTTTGAGTCAGTGGAAATTATCCAGCTGAGTCGTACACAAGTTTTAGTGTTAGATGTTTTTTATAAAGCTTTCTAGATATTTAATTTCTGTATAAGATTTTTAAATGAGTGCTCTGTTTCCAGAAACGCAGGCTGGCTCCCACACTAGCAAAGAACAATGTCACACACATTAACATAGCGGCATTCCAGGAGTGCAGATTTTTACAGGTTAAGTTAAGTTTCTGCATATTAAGGTGTTAGTAGATATGACACTGCATTGACTGAGGGATAGTAGAGAAAATCTACTGGATGTAGTACAGATGACAGGGAAATTTTACTGTATTTGTAACCACAACTCTAATTTAGAATTGCAGGTGGGTAGACTGTCAGTCGAATGACAAATATTGCTGTATTTTATTAACTCATATAACGGTCACAACTGTGGTGTGTCAACGTTTGTCTGTTCATTTTATGGTTATTATAATTATCTGGTAATCTTTTGGGTTGTCAAATGCTATCCTGAGCTAACTGGACATTCAGGATGGCAATCATCTCACATCACTTTGACATCTAAAAGTTAGGCTTCTTGTCTATGCTCTTTCATTGTACGGTTTTCCTTGAATGTAACTACAAGTGGAATTCCAGAGAAACAAACAACTCCTGTCTCCTGTTGGAGCCATGTAGCTCAGGGTACGATGTATCACCTCCTTAAGATGGTCTTTCTTCACAGGCTGCTGAGGCAATGTAGACAATTGGTTTAAATTAGATACTTATTTTTTCAGATGGCTGAAATTAGGTGCAATGAATCTTACTCTGTAGATACAGTGTAAAGTTTGATATTCTAAGGAGAAAACCAGTCTGTCTGTTTAAAATTGGTTTTGTTTTCCCCTATTGTGCATGGTTGGATGACTAGCATTAATATGAAACATGAACAGCTAGAGACCTTTTTAATTCATTCAGGCAGTCTATTCACATTCAATGTGCTATTTAAATTTTAGTTGTAGACATCTGCTCTCCACATCACTGCCCTTAATAGACATGGCTGTTCCAGAAAGCTAACAAGGTCCAGGACAAAGGCCTAAACACCAGCACGTGGTCATCCCTAACATCAACTCCTCAGCACAGTCCCTGAAAGGCTTTTGGCCTTGCCCAGTTAGCAATTTTCCAGCCGTTTCTGGGCACAGTTCATATGGAGTCTGATCCGTGGACTGTTCCCCATGGGCAATTTGTACGCAGCAGCTCTGGCTTTGGGGAAGTGGTTGAGGCAAAACAGCTCAGCTTTGCCTTATGTGTGCAGTGGAGGTTGCCTCAGGGCCAGAGAACAACCCCTTGCTATGAACACATAGGTGCTGCCACAAGGGCCATGCATATGTAAACATTTAGGTGAATAGAGCTGCCATCAAATACCTGATTAAATGGTCTCTAAATCAGGACCTACATGTTAATTTACACTATCTGCCGCATTATATATTAGTATATTACTGCTTATGCCTTTAATACTTACGCATTTAAAGAACACTATTCTTCCACTTGAAGAAGCCACTATACAATATACTTGTAGCTGGGGTAGGGGAGGTAAAAAAAACCCAAAGATGTTGACTGAACTGCATACCTGGAGCATGAGGAATAGATCTCATAATCCTCTGCTTCATTATAAACCTGTTCTTACATCCTTTGAAAGGTAAAGGGACTTGAGCATATGCTCAAATATTTTGCTGAATAACCCCAAGGCCTGGGAGTATTTCCACTAATTTCAATGGCAATATTCAGAGGCTGTAAAGCTAAATGTGTGTGTAAACTTTTCAGATTGGATCTTTAATAAGATTACACCTATGAGTAAATGTTAGTCAGTTTGAGGCAGATTTGCAAAAGTAAGAATTAAGTAAGCAATATGCCAAGTCAATGTCTCACTAACAACTATTTTCCTTGTACTAGTTTCAATTTTTGACAGTATCTCTATCTGCATGAAGTCACTATATATAAGTAACACATAAATATGAAATATACATAGGTTTTAAAACAACTAAATAAGTGATTTCCTAATTCACTGCATAAAAGTTAAATACATAGCCTGCTAAATACCAGCTTAAAATTCCACTTTGAAACCCTTCCTTTTCACTGTTTCCCTAAGACCCCCAGTTTCCTAGCAAATCCCTCTGAGCTGCTGAAAGCCTTGCAATCATGAAACGCTAGAAATGGAGGCAGCGTTCAAAGTAGAAAAAGGCTGCCTTGTTCATAAAGTAAACACATAGATTTCAGAAAAAATATCCCTGAGCTGACTAATCTGAATATTATAGTTTTTCTCTCCAAGTAAAGTTAAAAAAATTCTTATACAGGCTGATTTCAAAGCATATATGCCAAATAAAAGCAAGTATTTCCCCATGCATCCTCATCATTGCTCAGTGAAAAACACTACATTTGAAAAACAGATGTTCTATTCAGGGTGCATATCTCTAAAAGTCCAATAGCGACATTACCCTTTCTGTAGGCTACAGAGTAGTGGCTTTCAAGTACTTGACATGAAACCAGCAAAACCTGACCTTTAAATTTCATCTACCAGTAGACAAAAATGGGCATCAGTGGCAAGGTCGTTTTCAGGAAAACCGGATAAGGAAAAGACTCACATCTTAAATTACTAACTTTCATTAGAAGAGATAGTATTCCCCAGAGAAGTTTCACAAAAAAGAGAAACTGATTCTCTAAAAGATCAGCCAGCACTAAGAGTCTTATACTCTCACATATGCAGGCATAAAAAAAAGTAAACAAAAAAATACAACTACAAGTTAGTGCTATTTCATGCAGTGACTCCAGATCTTTCTGTGTCCCAGGCTGATATTACTATGGGATGTGAACTGGTTAAGAGAGTTCCACCACTGAGTGGTGGAGCAAACCAAGCAAAACAAGATGTAGGCTGGTCAGAAGACACTAACAAAAGATCATAAGAGCATCCTGTTAATGGCTGTGAAGCCAGAGCTCCATGCATATTTATAGTACTTACATCAGAAAAAAAGAAGAAATCAGGGTAAAATATGAAACACAGCAGAGAAACTGGCTGGTTCAGCTTCACCCCATGATGTCAGCAGTGCAGACAGCCATGGAGCACGTTGCACAGCAAACTCTCTCTGCTCCTGTATTCCCCTTGCACAGCTCATCGGGTTTGGCTCTGCTTCACTGGCAGCTGAAGAATCTGCCCCGTTAAGGTACCAAACAGCAGAGAAAGAAGAGGAAACATCAGGCACCCTTATCTGTCCCAACAACAGCACATGCCTGTCTGAACAAACATCTGCAGAAAGTGTAAAAAATACATGGTGTGAATATTAAGGCTGCCTGTACAGAAGGTAACAGTCAAATTACTGAAATTAGGAGATGATGTTGACCACATGTTGGAAAGACACCATACACCCTCCTGTGGTTGTGTCTCCAGGTCAATATCTGTTCTGTCAATAGATAATTGTATTGACAATTGGGCCCAGAGCTGGGCCTCATCTCTGCCGCATTACTCTTCTGTTTGTTGCTCCTTTATAACATCTTACTGCAGCTCACATGTTTGCCATGCTATGTAAATCATAGAATCATAGAATAGTTTGGGCTGGAAGAGGCCTTTAAAGGTCATCTAGTTCAACCCTCCTGCAATGAGCAGGAACACTTTCAACTAGAAGAATCATTTGTTTTGAAATAAGGTTGCAAAAAAGTTTCATTTCACTTACAGCTAGACTGAGGGACAGCTTATTTTTCAAGAAGATATTTTGTGGCACCAGAAATTATCTGCCAAACTGGGTCAAATTCATCTAGGGCGGTCAGTCAAAATGAGAAATAAAGGAAAACTCAAAACATCTCAGCTTTTATTGGCAATGCCATTCTTGTGATAAAAAGTGCCAGCACTTTTTGCAGAAGAAAGTCCAAATCAGACCATGTTAAAGCAGCTGGCACTAGTCAAACAAAATATTTTTTTTCACCCAAACAATATTTTTTTTCTTTTATCAGAAGAAAGGGGGGATTTTTTTTATATGCATTTTCTGTGTGTTGGGGCGGGGAGTTACATTTCCAATTGACCTGAAACTAATTTCAATTTCCCCTCCATTTTTTTGGTTCAGCCAGCAAACTTACAGCCTTTAGAGTACCTCAAATGATTCCTGTTTTTTTCCAAAAGCACAAATCAAATTCTCTTAAACAGTTTTCTGGTGTTGCAGGTGTGAAAATTTGTTGTAGCAATAGCAAACACAGGAAACGAATTTGCTACATTTCTCCTTTTGGACACCTTTCCGTGTTGGGATCCACTCTGCTTGCCAGGAGCAAACGCGCCATTTTCACTGAGGGATACATCCATTACTTAGTCTGAGGAGCCGCCTTGATCATAAGAAGCTATAGGGTATGGCAGAACCTGTTTTCACTTTTTCAGGCTCACATGTGTGAATGCAAGATCAGAAAGGGGCTCTAGCTCTGACAAGTCTCACTTCTCAGGCAACAAGCAGCTCAATCCTGCTCTGTTTTTGTGGACTTTCGCATCACACTGATCACCCCAAGTTCCTGCCATTTGTGCCGTGAATACTGTGACTCACGCTGGCTGTATGTTTTCTCAACACCCAACGCCCAAAACATCTTTCATGGCATGTTTGATATCAGCATTTTGGCTGCTTGTTTGTTGTAAGCTTGTGTGGTTTACTTTTTATTCCTGCGGTTGGTCTGAGGGCTGTCTCTGTTCCTTCTGTGACTACATATACCGTTATATGTTTATGTTAGAGAAGTTCAGATCCAAGCAGGTCTTGGGGAGGTTCAAATGGTCTTTTCTTCCTGAATGACTTAATTTCACAATCTCTGGGACCTCAGAGAAGCCTCTGCCCCCCACAGAGGAAAAAGTCCTTTTGGATGGGGCCTGAAGGACTCTAGTTCTTAACATAATTGCCTTCCTGAAGCTTTCAGGGGTCTTTTACAACATTTTGGTCTTAGGCAATGGATGACTTAAAAATCGAGACAAAGACAACTGTGAGGTAGGTAGGAAGTAATACAGATTGTTGACTATCAAGCAATTTCAGCTAAAAAAACACTGAAGATGGACTGAACATACAGGATGCAGTAGAGTTCAAATCATAAGCAAGTGTGAATAAATATAAATTCCATGAAAAGAAAGAAAGCTTTAAGTCAGTTACTCTAAAAGCCGAGTGAATAAATGCTTTGAGACGGAGAAATTAAAAAACATCCAGACTTTAAAAATCTCATCTTTCCTTTTTGTTTATCCATACTTGATCTGCATTTTCTCTCCAGGAGTAAATAGTCTACACAATGAAATGTTTAACAGGGGAAACCATTTCTTTCTTATATTCCTTTTTAATTCCTTAGCATACTTTATATCTTTATTTAACCTAAGAGGTTATTATCGAGGAAAATGCAGCTTTCCAGTGCACTATATTTTTAAGTGGCTTTTTCTTTCTGCTGGGTATTATCAGGATAAAACTATTTTGACTGTTCTTTCTATGTAACCTATTTCCTAAGAATATCCTTTATTTTCCTCAGTTTAACACTACTGATTTCTAGAACTCTTCAATTTCTCTAAAAATATTTATAAAAGAATAAATAAAATAGGCATAATATTCTTCCACAGAATCATTCAAAACTGAAGAATTTAAAATGTAAATAAATAGTCTTTCAAGTAGGTTTTATATCTTTGGAATTTGGAAAGCTCTTGTCTTGTTCTATCAGAACATTTTTCAAGCTCTGCAAGATCCATTGTGTATTACAAATAATAGGGCATTGGTATACACTGTATAAACAATTGGAATTTTTTCATTTAAAAACCAACTGCAGTGCCAGATGATTTTGCTCTGTCAGACATGACCATCACACTGATATTGTTCCACCTGTACAAGGGAGTTATTGTGATATTGATGGCCAGGCACCTAATGCCTTATTATCTTAATCACGAGATAAATCATGAAAGCTCACACCTGTAAAAGGAAAAAAAAATTTGCCTGGAGGGATGTGGATGTCTCACAGAATTTTTCTGGCCACCAATATTTTTCTTGAACTGGGAATGATTTAGATTGCTTTTAAAGAAGGTAAAACTTTGTTATTAAAGTTTGATGTTTTATATAAGAAAATATTTTGCAACATTTGAGTAGATTTAAAATAAAAATAATAGGAAAGAATTAAGAAAAACATTTACTTTATAAGATAGCTTAAGGCTCTGATGACATATTTCCTAATTCCTTTTTGCTGCTAAGTAAAACAACATTGTAGTCTTCCTCCTTTTGCCACTGCAAAATCTATTCTAAAATGCAAATTTCTTATGAAGTTAATTTTCTTGTAAAAAAAACAAATTAATACCTACAAACCACAGCTGTTCACTATTGAAAATAGGCTTCTGGAGACACTCCCATCTATTTTGAACATACAGCTTCTCATTCTGACAAAGGGAAGATTCTCCCTTCTCCCCATAGTGTAAATGCTCATGTTCACTACTGTTGGCAAGAAGGAACAGAGTTGGGCAAAAAAAGTTACTGAGGGAAAAAGCCCAGAATTTTTTCAAATACCCTTCCATTACAGTAACAAATACTTCTAGGAAATATTTCCTACAAAGCATGACTCTCAGTAACAAGTGCTATAAATATTTTCCAAGAAACCTGTCAAAGAAAGGACCATGAAAGCATAAAGTTAGGTAGGATTTATATAAGCTGTCTTTATGATTCATTATAAACACGTTTGGGTGTTTTATGATCAGGAGTGTTATCTCCTCCAACATTTCTGCCTGGATTTTGGGTAACAAAGAACAGAACATCTCCTGGAATTTCCTGGATATCTTGTTGAATAAAGTAATTAAAACAATGAGAATGTATAATTAAATCCTTTCAATACCATGTGAATAAAAATCATTGGATATATCTCTTAACATTCAGCAGTCTCAAGCAAAATTGTTATAATTTGTCATTGTAGGGAATAAATTAGAAAAGCTGCATCCATAACAAATTGTGAATCAGTTAATAGTTTTAGTCATATACTCTGAACTTGGGTGCAGAAAGAAACTATGTAGAAAAAGAAGTAAGCAGTATTTTCAGAAATGTGCACTTTTTAATATGTCAAGATGCACTTTTCATGCCAAAAAAAGTTACTTAATCCCGGCCCATGATAAAATGTGAAAAATATTAGCAGTAACTTCCCATCATTGGAGGTATAAATAATAATAATAAAAGATCTCAGTAAACTGCTTCTCTTGCTTTAATCTGAAGGCCTTTCTCAGGACTTTTCCTGAGTTGGAACCCATATTTTGTGAAGATCCTCAACAAGTGTTTCCAACTGATATCGTAGGGGACTCCCCAGAAACAAGCCCAATTGAGTACAGAATACATGTGAGTTTAACATCATTTGTACCTTCACCTCACCACATCTCTCTCTTACCCGTGGAGCTCAAAGAACCAATGCTGGGACATTTGCACCAGTGCAATCAAACCAGTTATTGGAAATACACGTTTCCCAAGCCATGCTTCCTGAAGCTGAGCCCGGCTCTCCATCCTGATCTCAGCACACACACCTTGCTCATTCTTCCTACCTTCTCCCCACCTTCAGAAACATTAAGTGCTGGGATGTAAACCTTTTCCAAATTGTGTGGCATAGGGTGAAAAAAAGTATACAGGGAAAATAGGTCAGTCTCTGCCTTTTCTCCTATGGCTGTAAACAGTGTATGTACCCTTCTGCTTTCAAAGAGAGTTTGCTCTTAGTTAAGGGGATATTTTTATCTGCCACACCCTCTGTGTAGGGAAATTTCCTATTCTCTTCACTTTATCGTGGGCTTATCACGAATGAAATTCCTTTTTTTTTTTTTTTTTTTTTTTTTATGTTCTGTCCCGCGTTTTTCTTTTTTTTTTTTTTTCAGATAGCTCCAGGATGTTTCCTTGTCATTGTGCTAAGCAAGCTCCATGCTGCAGGAGAGTAAGTCTAACCCAGAAATCTATGTTACGCTCACTACAGCTGCAAAATAAAGGGCTGTGATGTTTAGCACTATGGTAGCTAGAGTAGCTACCGGCATTTAGGATTCACCTCTCAGCCCTCATTGGTGAAGTGGGACACTTGAGCCTTTTCTCTGTCTTAACTTTCTACCTTATAAGCTTTCCTCTGTAAGGACTACTTCTTACTTTGTATATGGCAACCTGCCAGATTCAGCCCTAATGGAAATCATGTGGCTTACACTGTGGTTCAGCGGATGTTTCCCTTGGCAGCTGCTCTGAAGTAAATAGTTGTCTCCGCCCTTGCCCAGAGGTATTCCTGCTTACTCCCATGCCATCCTCTTCAGTTGTACTGTACAGATGTTTGTGGGACTGTGAAGTAAACCAAACCAAGGAACTGATTAAAAAGACCCAAAAGCAAAAATAGCCTCGCTTTCTTTTAAAAGATATTTTTTGCTCAGAATGAGTTGACCAATATATGTGTGATCAATTAGCATTGTTTGCCACATGAGATCATAAACATCTCTGGTGGCACAAATGAAGAGACGATATAGAGACAAGAATAAGCATGGAGGCAGGGGAGGTGGACAGGAACAGCTTAAACCAGCTTTGCTGCTAAAAGGAGAGTCTGTGGAACCAGGGCCTTGCTGCCACT